>CM069135.1:49601127-49948627 GCA_035221665.1 Okamejei kenojei | reverse complement strand
TCTTCAGCGGGTATTATAAGACCATGTGCTGGGGTTGACTCCTCTGGTGTTGTGTCCTCTGGGCGGGTGGATGCCCCTTCGTTTCAGGGGCCCTTTGAGGGAGTTATCTCATCGGGTGTTGAGGTTAGCTCCCCTGGGTGTGTGTCCTCTGGGTCGGAGGAGGTCCCCTCATTTCAGAGGCCTACTGAGGGTGTTGGCATGCCAGATGATGGGGTTAGCTCCCCTGGTAATGTGCCCCCTGAGACTGGGGATGAGCAGAGTCAGCCCCAGGTTCGGGAGCATTGGTGTACCAGTCTGTGCTCCATATCAGTGCCAGTGGAGGTGCTGGGGGGTGTGCTGCCTCACCGGCTGAGTTGGCAGGGGAGAGTTTAAAAGCAAGTGGAGATTCTCTGGGTGTTGCCTGTGGAGAGGGTACTCTAGGTGCTGTGGAGGTCGGGGCTGTTTCGGGTCGTGATCCTCTTTCAGATTCTGGGGGTGCCAGTGTACCACAGGCCCTGGGGGTGCCTCTTGTTTTTTCTTCCCCAGGCCCAGACGTGGAGGGTGATGGTAGAGTGCAGGAGCCCATCCTGTCAGCGGGCTGCTTGTTGCAGTCAGGGGATTCGGGACTCTTCCCCGGCATTGATCCTGGGGGTGGTGTCGTGCCGGGGGAGGGGGAGGGTGACGGGGCCAGTTTGTGTAGCGGGATTAGCGAACTTTCAGAGAGTTCTGGTCTTTCGATTTCTGACAACGACCCTGGGCGCTGCGCTGATTGGCCGAGTGCCCAGGCTCTAAGGCCGTGTCTCATGCAAGTGTTATCCGTGAGGTGCGAGAGTTCCTAAAAACAAGCCGTACCATCGGAACAAAAAAGGAGGCTGCTAAAAAACGGTGGGAGGGTTGGCCAGTTTTGATTAAGACTCTCGAGGCTATCCTTGGCAACAAGGATAGTGATCTTCCTGACTCTGAGAAGAGCCAGTTCAGGGACTTTTTAGAGTTCCTCAGAGAGAGAGCTTTTGAGTCTAGGCGGAGTGTGAGGGTCTCAATCTAGTGTGCCTGCACATTCACAGTAGCTACATTAAATTTAAATGGGAGTAGAGCGAGTTTTCGCTTTTCAGCTTTTATCAGTCCTTAGAGAGGGGAAATTTGCGGTGTGTTTTCTGCAAGAGACGCATACCATTGTCAGTGACGAACCCACCTGGCGACTGGAGTGGGAAAGGGGGGCTACATGAACCATCTCAGCTCAAATTCGAGTGGCTGGTCCTCACCCTGTCTTGGCGGGTGTCGAGGAGAGGCATGCGCCTGGAGTGGTTCTGACTGAGCTTACCCGCGCTCCGTCAGATCTGCTCATCGGGCCTAGGCTCCGGGATAATTCTCGGGCACTGGCTCCACACAATCTGAGCCGCCTTTCTGAGATGACCAGCATGCCATTTCGTGATGCGAAGAGACGCACACTGTACAGGATGCTCCTGCACATTCTGCACCTCTTGCCTTCGTCTCCCGTCCTGACACACCATGGCGGACGGTGTTACCACCCCGGGGGAGGTCCCCAGTGGGGGTCCTTCTATAAGGGAGTTGTTCCCCTTTACATTGGGGACCTGGGGTGGAGAGTGTTGCACAGAGCGGTGGTATGTAATATACTTTTGAGTTGGTTCACGGGCTCATCCACAGCATGCATTTTCTGCGGCGAGGAGGAGACCGTGTTCCACGTGTATATGGAGTGTGAGAGGTTACTGCCCTTGTATCAATATCTGAAGGGGTTGTTCCTCAAGTTCTGGTTGCATTTTAGTCCCACGATTCTAGTGTTCGGACACAAGGCGGGGAGTGGGAGGGGGGGGGGGGGGGAAATTCCCTGTCGGTTTGCTCCTGGGCCTGGCCAAGATGGCCATTGGCGGGTCCAGGCAGCGGGCGGTCAATGGTCAGGCTAGAGTTGGCTGCCTGCCCCTTCCGGGCCTACGTCCGTGCACGTCTGTCCCTGGAGTGGGAACACGCAGTGTCTACAGGGACTCTGCGAGGCTTTCCATGGGCACTGGTCACCGCGTGGGATTGAGAGTATTGTAAGCAATGAATGTACTGTTGTACTATAAAAAATGTTTTTGATATAGTGTAATTTTGATTATGTTTTGATGTGTTGTATTATGATTGTGTTGAATAAAGTTTTTGGAAGGAAAAAAAGAGAGGGGGGAGAGAGAGGAGTGAGACTGGAGCGTGGGGGTCATTTTCCCACACAAGCCATAGGTGAGTGGGCAATCTGAACCCAAGCACCAAGTTGAAAGCGGCCGAAGGTGCGCATCCCTCGCGACAGCCCCCACTCTCCCACGGCCACCCTTCCTGGGGTGCGGGTCGGGTGGAGCGGAGGTGTGGGACAAGGTTCATCCCTCCACATTGATGTGATGGATGCGAACATGACCTTCCAGGCACAAATCCATGTTGACTGTTCCTGATCAGACCCTGTTTATCCAGATGCTTATATATATTATCTCTAAGTATCCTTTCCATTAATTTGCCCACCACTGACGTCAAACTAATAGGTCTATAATTGCTAGGTTTATTCTTTGAACCCTTTTTAAACAATGGAACAACATGCGCAGTACGCCAATCCTCCGGCACTATTCCCGTTTCTAATGACATTTGAAATATTTCTGTCATAGCTCCTGCTATTTCTACACTAACTTCCCTCAATGTCCTAGGGAATATCCTGTCAGGACCTGGAGACTTATCCACTTTTATATTTTTCATGATTTTTTTTCCAAATTTTTTTTTTTCAAATTGTTTTTATAATGGAGTGGCCTTTTGGGACTGGGAGTTTCCAGATGACACTAATGTGTGTGGTATCATAGACAGTGAAGATTGTTATCAAAAATTACAGCAGGATCTAAATCAGTTGGGCAAATGGTCTGAGCAATAGTTAATGGAGTTTAATCCAGAAAAATGCATGGTGTTAATTTTTTTTGAAGATATTTGAGTATATGGTTGGTTAAATGGACAATGGTATTGTTACATTTAGAACTTCAGAAGGTATGTGATTAGTGTAGTATACTGCTGGCTATTGAGAATTGGCTGACAGGCAGAAACCAAGGATTGGGAATAAATAGGTGGGGTAACACAGGAACCCTGATTATTCAGTCTTCTTCATCTAGTTGGATGAGGCAGCCAATAATCACATTTCCAATTTTACTGATGATACAAAACTTGGGAAATGTTTGAGCAGTGAGAAAGATGTAAAGAGTTTTTAAAGGGATAGAAACAAGCTGGGTTTGTGGGCCAGAACATAACAGAAGGAATATAACATGGGCAATGTGAAGTCATCTACTGTTGCACACAAAACAAGTTTAAATTGCTTTATTGTTGTGTACACTGATTTACAGTGAAAAGCTTATTTTTGCATGCTATCGAATTAAATCAGGTAATACTGTACATAAATACAATCAAGCCATACACAAGCACCATGGTAGAGAGAGGAGAAACATGCATAGTGCAGCATACAGTTTCAAAACATTGTAGCATTATCATTTCTGAGAAAAAGTCCAATGTTCACAATGATGTTGGTTGGAAAATAGGAAATTTATCCTAGCTTCTGGAAGGACCAATCAGAATTCAAATAACAGGGGAAGAAGCTGTTCCTGAGTCTGAAGGTATACACTTTCAAGCTTTTATATTCTCTTTGTGGTGGAAGGAGAGAAAAGTGGAAATGACAAGGGTGGAAAAGGTCTTTGATTATGTTGGCTGCTTTCCCAAGAGAGCGAAGTGTAGATGTAGTCAATGGTGGGAAGTCTGGTCCATGTGCTGGAGTGATCCACAACTCTGCAATATCTTGTGGTCTTGTGATACAACCCGGCAGTACGTTTTCTACAGTTCAACTGTAGAAGTTGGTAAGAGTCTGTGAATTAATGTCAAATATCCTTGTCTTCTGAGGAAGTAGAAACGATGATATGCTTTTTTGGTGATGATGGAATTCAGGGACTCGTATTATTTCCTTCATCTAAATCCATTCTGTGCTTTACCCAATAAGGCGGTTTCAATTATGTCAATGTAGAAATTGGAAGTCTGGACCATTGTCCTGGTGATTCCAGCTACCATCATCATAATGAGCTGCCCGATGGCACTGCAGACTGCTGTAGTGGTGATCTGGAGGATGAAGCATACCACCACCATCTTGCTGGAGGGAGCAATAAGAAGCAGGATCCATCCATTCCTTTCTGAATACTTGAGGTTATTTTCAACATGGCATCCATCTTTAATGGTCAAGGCAGTGCCTCATACTCTGGATCAAACCCTGCTGTAAAAGATAGAATAGTTTATGGGCCATTCTTTGGAAAGTGAACCCAGATGGCATCACATAAAATAATACATTAAAAAATTATCGTAAGATTAATCATATTCATTGCTATTTTCATACCTACAGAACTATAATTGCGTACAGTTTTGGTCTCCAATTGCGTACAGTTTTGGTCTCCAAATCTGAGGAAGGACATTATTGCCATAGAGGGAGTGCAGAGAAGGTTCACCAGACTGATTCCTGGGATGTCAGGACTGTCTTATGAAGAAAGACTGGATAGACTCGGTTTATACTCTCTGGAATTTAGGAGATTGAGAGGGGATCTTATAGAAACTTACAAAATTCTTAAGGGGTTGGACAGGCTAGATGCAGGAAGATTGTTCCCGATGTTGGGGAAGTCCAGGACAAGGGGTCACAGCTTAAGGATAAGGGGGAAATCCTTTAAGACCGAGATGAGAAAGACTTTTTTCACACAGAGAGTGGTGAGTCTCTGGAACTCTCTGCCACAGAGGGTAGTTGAGGCCAGTTCATTGGCTATATTTAAGAGTGAGTTGGATGTGGCCCTTGTGGCTAAGGGGATCAGAGGGTATGGAGAGAAGGCAGGTATGGGATACTGAGTTGGATGATCAGCCATGATCATATTGAATGGCGGTGCAGGCTCGAAGGGCTGAATGGCCTACTCCTGCACCTAATTTCTATGTTTCTATGTTTCTATATGCATGTCTGCTAAAGATATGAATATTCTAGCTTTTTAAAATTCACAGGGTTTGTGAGATCAAACTGAGTTATGAAAAATAAGTTTTGTGAGGTCACACATGTGACCAGTCATATTTGATCTCTGACCCTAAACCAACATTGTCAGCATAACATAAAAATTTCTCTAGATAAGCTTTGAAAAAAATATGACCATGATGCCCCATCTCGACTAGTCCAATTTGCTTGCATTTAGCCCATATCCCTCTAAACCTTTCTAATGCATGTACCTGTCCACATATCTTTTAAACTATAGGTTGTAGGTGAGAGGGAAAAAAGTAATAGGGAACTGAGAGGCACGTTTTTCCACTTAGAGAGTGAATGGTATAAAGAACGAGCTGCCAGGGAAAGTATTTCAGGGACAATAAAAATATATTTCAAAGATACTTGGACAGGTAAATGGATAGAAAAGAATTAGAGGGATATGAACCAAACACAAGTAATGAGACTAGTTTAGATGGGTCATTTTGGTTGACAGGGTTAAGTTGTGCCAAAGGGCCTATTTCTGTGCTGCATGACTCTTTAGAAAGTATTGTTAGCTGGTGCAAACAAATAGGACATCCAGAGAAAATAAATGTAAATGGCAGACTTGGGGAATACATTTTTTCTGGTGATTTTTAAAAGACTGTCAGTGAGGAATACATTACTCTTTTTGGTAGCTCTTACCAGAGGCTTTGTTGGAATGAGCGAGGGAACATTGCAGATGCTCTGGATCTCCTCGGGCAAGACGACAACTGTCAGTGTGCAAATAGGCCAGGTTAAAAGCTCATTGGTCCACAGAAGGTCCATGATAGCCAAGATCTGAGAGCATGGGTCCATCAAAATAAAGTAAGTTTAAAAACAAAATCAACAGTAACGGCATTTAAATTAAACTTTTTTTTTTTTTTTTAATTGAAAAATCTATTTTTGAATGGAAATGTTAGCACTTACATAGATGACTGGTAACTTCTGCTTGCCCAAGACAGCATACTGGGAGTGGAGGTCCTCCGGATCCGTTGGTGAAATCAGAGACAGAGGAAAGGGCACAAGAGAGTCAGTGAATTAGTTTAGTTTAGAGATACAGCGCAAAAACAGGCCCTTCAGCTCACCGAGTCTATACCGTACAGCGATCCCCGCATATTAACACTATCACTATCACGCACAGTAGGAGCCATTTATAAATTTTACCGTACCCAATTAACCTACAAACCTGTAAGCCTTGAGTGTGGGAGTTATCCCAACATCTCAGAGAAAACTGACACGGGTCACGGGGAGAACAAACAAATTCCATAGAGAGCACCCGTAGTCAGGATTGAACCCGGGTCACAGCTACCACAGTCTTTGGCAGATCTGGATCAGGATCCAGTGGCATGGAGTACAAGACGACTGGGGACCTTTTTCTGCTGCAGCCTTCATCCACCTTCCGAGCCGTTGTGACGCTCCACTAAAGTCAGCCATCATCCTCCGCCTGTTCCACCACTGGAGGTCTTGGTTGGATTGCTCTTAGCAGGGACCTCACCTTCGACTTACCGCCACAGGTGGCTCTACCAGGAACATACCTCCAGACGACATTGGTCTCAGGATTGCAGGACCACACCACCTTCTCCACCATGACAAGGTGACAATCCACGGACATCCTATTATGTTCAAGTTAACATACACGGATCAGTTATATTGCATGTGCTACAGCTAGGTGACATTATTAGCTTCAAACCAGGGGTAGTTTTGTAGAACTTTCTTCAAGCAATCCATCATCAGGTTCTCCATCACTCGTTCTTCAGTCAAACCATTACAAACGTGTCAAACTCCTGTTAGATTTAATACCTGAGCCATTTAAAAGATGCCACTGAAGAGGCATTGCATCGACCTCAAAACAATATATAGATCCATCGCTACAACAGCATCACACAAGAACAAGAGTTTACATATAGGAACTACAAATTCTGGTTTAAACAGAAGATAGATACAACTCAGATAGACACGACTGGAGCAACTCAGCATGTCAGACAGCATCTCTGGAGAAAAGGAATAGGTGACGTTTCGGGTCGAGACCGTTCTTCAGAATGGAGTCAGCGGAATGGGAAATGAGAGATATAGACAGTGATGTAGAGATATAGAACAAATGAATAAAAGGCATGCAAAAAAGTTATGATTATAAAGGAAACAGGTCAATGTTAGCTGTTGGTTAGGTGAGCGAGTTACAATGAGACTTTCTACATCACCATCTGTATCTCTCATTTTCCTTTCCTGACTCTCCAGTCTGAAGAAGGGTTTGGACCTGAAACATCACCTATTCCATTTCTCCATCCTCTGCATCAGGGGGAATGTCAGCTCTCCCGTGCCAGTGATTGGACCCCGGGTCGGGGCTGGTCGAGCCTCTGCGTCATTGGACTTTCCCGACTCGGCCTCTCCCAAGACTGCAAGCTCGATAGTAAGTCCGCAGGCCGCTGTTGGAGAGATCCCAGGCTAAGGATCGGCTCCGATGTTAAGTCCACGCCCCGCAGTGGGGCACAAAGTCAGTCCGAGGACGCCTCCAGCTCCATCGATGTTAGGCCGCAGAGCGAGCGACTGAAGATACGACCCGGAAACCAATCTCATCTCTGGCACCCCCCGATCCCCTCCTCCTCCACCCTTAAAACAAACCGGAGAACATTTATACAAACTTATCACACACTAAAATTATTTAAGATGACAAAAAAACACAGACTATTGGCCAATCGTGCCCCTCCCCTCCCCCCCACGTGGTCATGTAAAGCTATAGCAAATACAAATGTCATTGTTCTAATTCCCAACCGGTGCAAACAACAAAAACATTTGACTGTGCTCTGGAGCGAATAACCATATAACAATTACAGCACGGAGACAGGCCCTCTCGGCCCTTCCAGTCCATGCCGACCATTTGTTTTCCCCTAGTCCCATCTACCTGCACTCAGACCATACCCCTCCATTCCCTTCACGTCCATATACCTATCCACTTTACTTTTAAATGTTAAAATCGATCCTGCCTCCACCACCTCCGTTGGAAGCTCATTTCGCACAGCCACCACCCTCTGAGTAAAGAAGTTCCCCCTCACGTTACCCCTAAACTTCTGTCCCTTAATTCTCATGTCATGCCCTCTTGTTTGAATCTTCCCTACCCTCAATGGGAAAAGCTCATCCACGTCAACTCTGTCTATCCCTTTCATCATTTTAAAGACCTCAATCAAGTCCCCCCTTAACCTTCTGCGCTCCAAAGAATAAAGACCTAACTTGTTCAACCTTTCTCTGTAACATAGTTGCTGGAACCCTGGCAACATTCTAGTAAATCTCCTCTGTACTCTCTCTATTTTGTTGAATAATACTGTGGGATAATAATTAGTTAAATTGAATTGGTCCAATACTTTCATAAATGAGATATACCTGGTCCTGACAAATAGTTTGTTTCAGAACAGATTTACACAGCTCCTCCTCTTCTGCTTGTTTCTGGCTGGGTCTTTATGGCGTGTTCTGATGCCTTGGTTTTCCAGGCGACAAGCTGTGTCAGGTTGATGCTGCTTCTGCTCCCCTCTATGTTCGTGGCTGCGCCCTGCCATCCTCCTTGTCATCTCTTTTCCTTGGCCACTGTTGACTTGGTGGGGGATCCATCCTCTGGCAAGACTTCATTACCAAAAAATGTCTGTCTTGCTAGCAGAGTCCTCCCAGCAGAGCATGTCTGTCTATTTAACAACTTGCTTCCAGGCATTTCCATGTGATAAATTAAAGTTAACATCAGGATGTGTTAACTTGCAAGTGCTGTAACTGGGAAGCATTACAGGCTTCAAACCAGTGGCAATTTAGAGGGCTTTTTAAAGGGGTCCCAATCACTCTAGCTCGTCAAAATATTACAAACTTCTCATTGTTCTGCCAGATTTACTAGCCTAGCCAATGCAAAGAAGCAGATTACAGCAAATGGCACTGCCAAACAGTATCCTTCCCCAACCTGTATCATGATCAGTCACTACAACAGCAAGTTATGTTCGTATCAAACAAGAACCAGTTTCCAAGATTATTGTTGTCATCCTACTAATCATCCTTTTACCATTACCATTTTTTGCCAGAGATTGAAGAAGGCTCAAATGCCTATCCCAGCACTTTACATTGTCACAATACCATTACTAATAAATTACTAGACTAAGTGGGACCCATTGGGTCCCAGCTTCACACGGGAGGGCTGGTCCCCCAACACAATATTCCACCTCTCCACCAATTCCAAGATTGCTGGCCAATGTGGTGGGGGGGAGGGGGGGGGCATCATTGTTACCATGTGCTTTCTTTTGACCAGTTGAATTGGTGAACGCTCCGTTCATTGTTAAAAAGATGCGTCATTCCCAGAGATTCTATCTTGCCAGCAGAATTGTCCTAGAGTTGGTCAGGCAGTTTGACAACTTTCTTCTGGATTTGCCCTTGTGGGGAATCCAATGACACTGCGAAGAGACCAGCTTGATTTTCAATCGCCGTTAGCTCCAGCTACTTCTGGTTAGTTGTGATGACTTGGATTTCCCAGTGACAATAGGGTTCTGATGCTGCTGTTCCTTCCTCATTTTGTCCAGAATTGACTTGGGTGTGGGTTCTGTACTCTGACAATGATAGGCTTCTTTACCAGAGATGCCTTGGCTTTCAGATGTCGTGTTCTGCATTTGTCATAACTACCATTGGAACTTGCTCCTCTTCATCTTTTCTCCGACCTCAGGCAGCCACTGAGGGCCCGTCTTCGTCCAACCTCCAGAACCCATCGTGGGCCCGTCTTCAGCTGCCGAATCTTCTCTTGGGCAGCAAACCTTGCTCACTTTAACATCCTCACTTGTGTTTCCCAACAAACAGCATCAGTTATGATGCTCATGAAATCCTGCTTGGCCCTGGCTGGGTCTTTTCCTCCTTGTCATCACTGGTACTTTCTTCACTTCAGTGTTGAATCGGTGATAACTCCATCTTCAGTCAAAAAGATGCATCATTCCTGGAGATTTGGCCTTGCTAGAAGAGTCCTTCCAGAGCTGGTCAGGCTCTTTGACATCTTTCTTCCGGCATTGCCTTTCTGGTGAATCCAAAGACACTGCAAAGAGGAGTCCAGCGTGGTTCTCAATCGTCGTTAGTTCCAGCTACTTCTGGTCAGTTGTGATGCATTGGTTTTCCCAGAGACAATCCATAGTAGGGTTCTGATGCTCCTGTTCCTCCCATGTATGTTCCTTCCTCATTTTGTCCAGTGTTGACTTGGGTGTGGGGTTCTGACCTGTGACAAAGATTGGCTTCATTATCAGAGATCCCTTGGCTTTCAGATGTCGCGTTCTGCATTGTCAACTAACATTGGCACTTGCTCCTCTTCATATTCTCTCCGACTTCCAGCACTCACCGAGGGGCCGTCTTCGTCCAGCCTCTGGAACCCACCATGCTGTTGTGTCCTCTGTCGTGTCCTCTCTGGGTTGGTACCATCCGTCTTCCTCGCTCCCTGAGGACCCAGCACTCTCTTTGACTGTCTTGCTTGGGTGACGAAAGTGGGTCATCTGTCATAACTCTTTGCCCCCTGCTCCTCTTCATCTCTCTGGCTGCTGAATCTTCTCTTGGATGGCACACCTTGCTCGCTTCGACATCATCGCTTGTGTTTCCCATTAACGAGCAGCGTCAGTTGTGATGCTCATGAACTCCTGTTGAACTCCTGGCTGGGTATTTTCCTCCCCGTCATCACTTATGCTTTCTTTAGTTTGGTGTTGAATTGGTGATGGCTCCATCTTAAGTCAAAAAGCTGCATAATTCCTGGAGATTCTGCCTTGCTAGCAGGGTCCTCCCAGAGCTGGTCATTTTTCTTCTTCTGCTGGTGAATCCAATGACACTGCAAAGAGGAGACCAGCTTGGTTCCCCATCGACGTTAGCTCCAGCTACTTCTGGTCAGTTTTGATGCCTTGGTTTTCCCAGTGACAATACATGGTAGGGTTCTGATGCTTCTGTTCCTCCCCTGTATGTTCCTTCCTCATTTTGTCCAGTGTTGACTTGGGTGTGACTTCTGTAGTAGGGTTTTGATGATCCTGGTCCTCCTATGTATGGTCCTCATTTCGTCCAGTTGATTTGGGTGTGGGTTCTGTCATGTGACAAAGATAGGCTTCATAACCAGAGATCCCTTGGCTTACAGGTGTCACATTCTGCATTTGTCGTAACTACTATTGGCACTTGCTCCTAGTCATCTTCTCTATGACCTCCAGCACCCACCGAGGGCCAGTCTTCAGCTGCCGAGTCCTCTCTTGGGCGGCTCCATCCATCTTCCTCGCTCCCTGAGGGCCCAGCTCACTCTCTTTAACCATCTTGCATGGGTGACGAAAGCGGGTCATTTGTCGTAACTATCTTTGCTTCTTGGTCTTCTTCATCTTCAGTCCGGCACCCACCACGGTAACGTCTGGCCTCCGGCACCCACCACGGGCCGTCTTTATCTGCCGAATCTTCCCTTGGATGACACAACTTGCTCTCTTCAACGTCCTTGCCTGTGATTCCCACCAACAAGCAGCGTCAGTTATGAAGCTCATGATCTCCTGTTTGGTCTTGGCGGGGTCTTTTCCTCCTCGTCATCACCGGTGGTTTCTGTTGTTCAAAGTTGAATTGGTGATGGCTCCATCTTCAGTCAAAGATGCATCATTTCTGGAGATTCTGCCTTGCTAGTAGAGTCCTCCCAGAACTGGCAGGCTATTTGACATCCTTCTTCTGGCTTTGCCCTTCTGGTGAATCCAATGACACTGCAAAGAGGAGTCCAGCTTGGTTCTCAATCATCGTTAGCTCCAGCTACTTCTGGTCAGTTGTTTACACAGTGACAATCCGCAGTAGGGTTCTGATGCTCCTGCTCGAGTCCCTCCCATGGATGTTCCTTCCTCATTTTGTCCAGTGTTGATTTGGGTGTGGGTTCTGTCCTGTGACAAGGATATGCTTCATTACCAGCGATCCACTTGGATTTCAGGTGTCCTGTTCTGCATTTGTCGTAACCTCCTTTGGCAGATACTCCTCTTCGTCTTCTCTCCGTCCTCCGGCACCCACCGACGGCCCGTCTTCGTCCAACCTCCGGAACCCGTCGCGGACCCGTCTTCAGCTGCTGAATCCTCTCTTGGACGGCACACCTTGCTCTCTTTAACCTCCTTGCTTGTGTTTCAAAACAACTAGCAGCGTCAGTTATGATGCTCATGCTCTACTGTTAAGTCCTGGCTAGCTCTTTTCCTCTTCCTCGTCATCGCTGGTGCTTTCTTTTCTTCCATGTTGAAATGGTGATGGCTCCATCTTCAAGCAAGTAGATGCATTATTCCTGGACATTCTGCCTTGCTTTCAAAGCCCATTCAGAGCTGGTCAGGCTATTTGACATCTTTCTTCTGGCTTTGCCCTGATGGTGAATCCAATGACACTGCAAAGAAGAGTCCAGCTTAGTTCCCCATCGACATTATCTGCAGCTACTTCGTGTCAGTTGTGAGGTCTTGGTTTTCCCAGAGACAATCTGTGGTAGGTTTCCGATGCTGCCACTTCCTTTTGTCTAGTGTTGACTTGGATGTGGTGTATTTCCTCTGACAATGATAGGCTTCATGACCAGAGATCCCTTGGCTTTCAGGTGTCACTATCAGCATCTGTTGTGCCTACCATTTCCACATGCTCCTTTTCTTTATCTTCTCTCCGACACCCACTGTGGGCCCGTCCTCAGCTGCCAAGTCCTCTATTGGACGACAATCTCGGCCTTTCTCACCCCTCGATGGCCCACCTCGTTCCCTTTAACAGCCTTTAACAATTCAATAAAAGAAAGGCTTATTCCTCACTGTATTGCAGCAAGATAAATTATGACTCTTTCTACCCAGCCTGAAGAACAAATATTGGTCTGAATTACAGATGCAGGGTATGTAAGTAAGCAAATAGAGAAATAAGGCATCCAGACAAAATAAAATGCAAATTGCAGCTCTCACTGGTGCCTTTTAAAAGACACTCAGCAACCCGACAATCATTCTTTCCAGGTTCAAGAACAACATCTTCCCATCAACCATCAGTTTCTTGAACCATATTGCAACAGCATCAGAACCGAAAGAACATTACTACTCACTTTTGCATTATGTTCATTATTTGGATCGTCCATCAAAATAGCCAAAGCACTCTCAATTAACCAAATGCATCTGTCAACCACAGATGTAATTGTGGTTCTTTGAAATCTAACAGCCAAATGGTTGAATCTTCTCTGCTTCATGTTCCTGCACTATTTAGGTCAAGCATATCTTGGGGCGAAAGTTCTGTTTAATGAGTCTAATAAGTTCTGCATGTCTTCCAACTCACCACTTCACGACCTACTTTCCAAGCCAAACTCAAACTTTTCCTCTGGTTTTACATAGACCATAACCAACCCTAAAACCTCTCAGATCAGGCACTAGATGCTGGCACAGTTTTTATCAAACACCATTCACACACCAACAGTGTCCCATGGATCGCGAGCAAGCATTATGAAGTCTCTAATGTTAAAAGATTTCCAGAAATCTTTAACAGTCATTTTACCAGTACCAGCAGCCTTTATTACAGTATCAAATGTTTTGTTGAGATAATAAAAATTAAACATGCAAATCACAATATATCCAATATATGTCAATATAACAACTAATTTCTTTATTTGTTATTGCTCAGCATGTGCTTCTTGACCATTGAATTGGTGAGGGCTCCGTTCAAAAAGATGCATCATTCCTGGAGATTCTGCCTTGGAGCAGTCCTCCCAGAGCTGGGCAGGCTATTTGCCATTTGCTATTTGCCGTACCTCCCCTGTATGTTCCTTCCTCATTTTGTCCAGTGTTGACTTGGGTGTGGTTTCTGTCCTGTGACAAAGATAGGCTTCATTCCCAGAGATCCCTTGGCTTTCAGGTGTCACGTCCTGCATTTGTTGTAATTACTATTGGCACTTGCTCCTAGTTGTCTTCTCGCCGACCTCCGGCATCTACCGAGGGCCAGTCTTCAGCTGCCGAGTCCTCTCTTGGGTGGCTCCATCCATCTTCCTCACTCCCTGAGGCCCCCGCTCACTCTCTTTAACCGTCTTGCCTGGGTGACGAAAGTGGGTCATTTGTCGTAACTATCTTTGCTTCTTGCTCCTCTTCTTCATCTTCTGTCCAGCACCCACCACAGTAAGTCCAACCACCGGCAGCCACCACGGGCCCGTCTTCAGCTGCCAATTCCTCTCTTGGACGACACAACTTGCTCTCTTCAACGTCCTTGCCTTTGTTTCCCAATAAACAAGCAGTGTCAGTTATGAAGCTCATGATCACCTGTTTGGTCCTGGATGGGTCTTTTCCTCCTCCTCATCACTGGTATTTTCTTTTTTCAGTGTTAAATTGGTGATGGCTCCATCTTCAGTCAAAGATATATCATCCCTGGAGATTCTGCCTTGCTAGCAGAGTCCTCCCAGAGCTGGTCAGGCTATTTAGAAACATAGAACATAGAAACATAGAAATTAGGTGCAGGAGTAGGCCATTCAGCCCTTCGAGCCTGCACCGCCATTCAATATGATCATGGCTGATCATCCAACTCAGTATCCCGTACCTGCCTTCTCTCCATACCCTCTGATCCCCTTAGCCACAAGGGCCACATCCAACTCACTCTTAAATATAGCCAATGAACTGGCCTCAACTACCCTCTGTGGCAGAGAGTTCCAGAGACTCACCACTCTGTGTGAAAAAAGTCTTTCTCATCTCGGTCTTAAAGGATTTCCCCCTTATCCTTAAGCTGTGACCCCTTGTCCTGGACTTCCCCAACATCGGGAACAATCTTCCTGCATCTAGCCTGTCCAACCCCTTAAGAATTTTGTAAGTTTCTATAAGATCCCCTCTCAATCTCCTAAATTCCAGAGAGTATAAACCGAGTCTATCCAGTCTTTCTTCATAAGACAGTCCTGACATCCCAGGAATCAGTCTGGTGAACCTTCTCTGCACTCCCTCTATGGCAATAATGTCCTTCCTCAGATTTGGAGACCAAAACTGTACGCAATACTCCAGGTGTGGTCTCACCAAGACCCTGTACAGCTGAAGTAGAACCTCCCTGCTCCTGTACTCAAATCCTTTTGCTATGAAAGCTAACATACCATTCACTTTTTTCACTGCCTGCTGCACCTGCATGCCTACTTTCAATGGCTGGTGTACCATGACACCCAGGTCTCGCTGCATCTCCCCTTTTCCTAATCGGCCACCATTTAAATGTTTAAATTTACCATTAATTTTCTGGCTTTGCCCTTCTAGTGAATCCAAGCTGCAAAGAGGAGTCCAGCTTGGTTCTCATTCAACGTTAGCTGCAGCTACTTCTGATGAGTTGTGATGCGTTGGATTTCCCAGAGACAATGCGTAGTAGGGTTCTGATGCTCCTGTTCCTCCCATGTATGGTCCTCATTTTGTCCAGTGTTGACTTGGGTGTGGGGTTCTGTCCTATGACAAAGATTGGCTTCATTATCAGAGATCCCTTGGCTTTCAGGTATCACGTTCTGCATTGTCAACTAACATTGGTACTTGCTACTCTTCATCTTCTCTCCGACATCTGGCACACACCGAGGGGCCGTCCATGTCCAACCTCTGGAACCCACCATAGGCCCGTCTTCAGCTGTCAAGTCCTCTCTGGGTTGGTACCATCCGTCTTCCTCGCTCCCTGAGGGCCCAGCATACTCTCTTTAACCGTCTCGCAAGGGTGACGAAAGTGGGTCATCTGTCGTAACTCTTTGCCCCCTGCTCCTCTTCATCTTCTCTCTGGCTGTCTAATCTTCTCTTGGATGGCACACCTTGCTCTCAACATCCTCGTTTGTGTTTCCCACTAACAAGCATCGTCAGTTGTGATGCTCATGCTCTCTTTTTTAGTCCTGGCGGGGTCTTTCCTCCCCGTCGTCACCGGTGCTTTCTATAGTTCAGTGTTGAAATGGTGATGGCTCCATCTTCAGTCAAAAAGATGCATCATTCCTGAAGATTCTGCCTTGCTAGCAGAGTCCTCCCAGAGTTGGTCAGGCTATTTGACTTTTTTTTTCTGGCTTTGCCCTTCTGATGAATCCAATGACACTGCAAAGAGGAGTCCAGCTTGGTTCTCAATTGACTTTAGCTCCAGTTACTTGTGGTGAGTTGCAATGCCTTGGTTTTCCCAGAGCCAATCTGTAGTAGGGTTTTGATGATCCTGGTCCTCCCATGTATAGTCCTCATTTTGTCCAGTTGATTGGGGTGTGGGTTCTGTCCTGTGACAAAGATAGGCTTCTTTACCAAGGATCCCTTGGATTTCAGCTGCTGCGTTCTGCATTTGTCGTAACTACCATTGGCAGTTGCTCCTCTTCGTCTTCTTTTTGACCTCTGGAATTCACTGAGGGCCCGTCTTCAGCTGCGGAGTCCTCTCTGGGACAGCTCCATCCGTCTTCCTCGCTCCGGGGACCCAGCTCACTTGCTGCTCTTCTTCATCTTCTTGCCGGTACCCACCACGGGGCAAGTCCAACCTCCGGCACCCACAGCGGGCCTGTCTTCAGCTGCCAAATCCTCTCTTGGACGGCACACCTTGCTCTCTTCAACATCCTCGCTTGTGTTTCCCACTAACAAGTAGCATCAGTTATGAAGTTTATTTGCTCCTGCCTGGGTCATCTGTCGTAACTCTTTGCCTCCTGCTCCTCTTCATCTTCTCACCGGCTGCCAAATCTTCTCTTGGATGGCACACCTTGCTCTCTTCAACATCCTTGCTTGTGTTTCGCACTAACAAATAGCATCAGTTGTGATGCTCATTATGTCCTGTTTGGTCCGGGCTGGGTCTTTTCCTCCTTGTCATCACTGGTGGTTTCTGTTGTTCAATGTTGAATTGGTGATCGCTCCATCTTCAGTCAAAGATGCATCATTTCAGGAGATTCTGCCTTGCTAGTAGAGTCCTCCCAGAACTGGCAGGCTATTTGGCATCCTTCTTCTGGCTTTGCATTTCTGGTGAATCCAATGACACTGCAAAGAGGAGTTGAGCTTGGTTCTCAATCATCGTTAGCTCCAGCTACTTCTGGTCAGTTGTGATGCCTTTGGTTTACACAGTGACAATCCGTAGTAGGTTTCTGATGCTCCTGTTCTTCCCATGTACGTACCTTCCTCATTTTACGCAGAGTTGATTTGGGTGTGGGTTCTGTCCTGTGGCAAGGATAGGCTTCATTACCAGAGATCCCTTGGTTTTCAGGTGTCCTGTTCTGCATTTGTCGTAACTGCCATTGGCAGATGCTCCTCTTCGTCTTCTCTCCGTACTTCGGTACCCACCGAGGGCCCGTCTTCGTCCAACCTCCAGTACCCACCACGGGCCCATCTTCAGCTTCTGAATCCTCTCTTGGACGGCACACCTTCCTCTCTTTAACCTCCTCGATTGTGTTTCCCAACACCAAGCAGCGTCAATTATGATACTCATGCTCTCCTGTTAAGTCCAGACTGGGCCTTTTCCTCCCCGTCGTCACCGGTGCTTTCTTTAGTTCGTTGTTGAATTGGTGATGGCTCCATCTTCAGTCAAAAAGATGCATCATTCCTGGAGATTCTGCCTTGCTAGCAGAGTCCTCCCAGAGCTGGTCAGCCTATTTGACATCTTTCTTCTGGCTTTGGACTTCTGGTGAATGCAATTACACTGCAGAGGGGAGTCCAGCTTGTTTCTCAATCGACATTAGCTCCAGCTACTTCTGGTGAGTTGCGATGCCTTGGTATTTCCTAGACAATCTGTAGTAGGGTTTTGATGATCCTGGTCCTCCCATGTATGGTCCTAATTTTGTCCAGTTGATTTGGGTGTGGGTTCTGTCCTGTGACAAAGATAGGCTTCATTACCAGAGATCGCTTGGATTTCAGTTGCTGCATTTGTCGTAACTACCATTGACAGTTGCTCCTCTTCGTCTTCTCTTTCACCTCTGGAACCCACTGACGGCCCGTCTTCAGCTGCAGAGTCCTCTCTGGGACGGCTCCATCCGTCTTCCTCGCTCCGGGGGCCCAGCTCACTCTCTTTAACCGTCTCACTTGGGTGACGAAAGTGGGTCATTTGTCATAACTATCTTTGCCACTTGCTGCTCTTCTTCATCTTCTTTCCGGTACCCACCGTGGGGCAAGTCCAACCTTCGGCACCCACCGCAGGCCAGTCTTCAGCTGCCAAATCCTCTATTGGAAGGCACACCTTGATCTCTTTAACATCTTCACTAGTGTTTCCCACCAACAAGCAGCATCAGTTATGAACCTTATGTTCTCCTGCCTGGGTCATCTGTCGTAATTCTTTGCCTCCTGCTCCTCTTCATCTTCTCTCCGGCTGCCAAAACTTCTTTTGGATGGCACACCTTGCTCGCTTCAACATCTTCACTTGCGTTTCCCACTAAGAAGCAGCATCAGTTGTGATGCTCATGCACTCCTGTTTGGTCCTGGCTGGGTCTTTTCTTCCCCGTCATCACCGGTGCTTTCTTTAGTTCGGTGTTGGATTGGTGATGGCTCCATCTTCAGTCAAAATTATACATCATTCCTGGAGATTCTGCCTTGCTAGGAGAGTCCTCCCAGAGCTGGTCAGCCTATTTGACATCTTTCTTCTGGCTTTGCCCTTCTGGTGAATCCAATGACACTGCAGAGAGGAGTCCAGCTTGGTTCTCAATCAATGTTAGCTCCAGCTACTTCTGGTGAGTTGCAATACCTTGGTTTTCCCAGAGACAATCTGCAGTAGGGTTTTGAGGATCCTAGTCCTCCCATGTATGTTCCTTCCTCATTTTGTCCAGTTGATTGGGGTGTGGGTTCTGTCCTGTTACAAAGATAGGCTTCATTACCAGAGATCCCTTGGATTTCAGATGTTGCGTTCTGCATTTGTCGTAACTACCATTGGCAGATGTTCCTCTTCATCTTCTTTTTGACCTCTGGAACCAATTGAGGGCCGGTCTTCAGCTGCAGTCTCCTCTGGGATGGCTCCATCCGTCTTCGTCGCTCCGTTCTCAATCAATGTTAGCTCCAGCTACTTCTGGTGAGTTGCAATACCTTGGTTTACACAGTGACAATCCGTAGTTGGGTTCTGATGCTCCTGTTCCTCCCATGGATGTTCCCACCTCATTTTTTCCAGTGTTGATTTGGGTGTGGGTTCCGTCCTGTTACAAGGATATGCTTCACTATGCTCCATTGGCTTTCAGGTGTCCTGTTCTGCATTTGTTGCAACCTCCATTGGCAGATGCTCCTCTTCATCTTCTCTCCGTCCTCCGGCACCCACCGAGGGCCCGTCTTCGTCCAAGTTCCGGAACCCGCCGCGGGCCCATCTTCAGCTGCTGATTCCTCTCTTGCACGGAACACCTTGCTCTCTTAAACCTCCTTGCTTTTGTTTCCCAACAACAAGCAGCGTCAGTTATGATGCTCATACCCTCCTGTTATGTCCTGGCTGTCTCTTTTCCTCCTCATCGTCATCGCTGGTGCTTTCTTTTCTTCCATGTTGAACTGTTGATGGCTCCATCTTCAAGCAAGTAGATGCATTATTCCTGGACATTCTGCCTTGCTTGCAGAGCCCTTTCAGAGCTGGTCAGGCTATTTTACATCTTTCTTCTGGCTTTGCCCTGATGGTGAATCCAATGACACTGCAAAGACGAGTCCAGCTTAGTTCCCCATCGACGTTAGCTGCAGCTATTTCGTGTCAGTTGTGATGTCTTGGTTTTCCCGGAGAAAATCTGTGGTAGGGTTCTGATGCTGCTGTTACTCTCATGTATGTTTTCTGCTCGGTTATTTCTGCTTCCTTTTGTCTAGTGTTGACTTGGATGCGATGTTTGTCCTCTGACAAGGATAGGCTTCATGACCAGAGATCCCTTGGCTTTCAGGTGTCACTTTCAGCATTTGTTGTGCCTACCATTTCCACATGCTCCTCTTCTTTATCTTCTCTCCGACACCCACCGTGTGCCCGTCCTCAGCCGCCTGGTCCTCTATTGGACGACAATGTCGGCCTTTCTCACCCCTTGATGGCCCACCTCGCTCCCTTTAACAGCCTTTAACAATTCAATCAAAGAAAAGCTTATTCCTCACTGTATTGCAGCAAGATAGATTAATTATGACTCCTTCTACCCAGCCTGAAGAACAAATACTGGTCTGAATTACACTTGCAGGGCATGTAAGTAAGCAAATAGAGAAATAAGGCATCCAGACAAAATAATATGCAAATTGCAGCTCTCGCTGTTCCCTCTTAAAAGACACTCAGCAACCCGACAATCATCCTCTCCAGGTTCAGAAACAACATCTTCCCATCAACCATCGGTTTCTTGAACCACATTGTACCAGCAACACATTTCAGAACCGAAAGCACTTTACTACTCACTTTTCCATTATGCTCATTATTTGGATCGTCCATCAAAATAGCCAAAGCACTCTCAATTAACAAAATGCATCGGTCAACCATTTTGGCTGTTACATTTCAAAGAATCTCAACCTCCTCTATCTTCTCTGCTTCATGTTCCCGCGCTATTTAGGTCAAGCAAATCTTGGGACGACAGTTCTCTTTAATGAGTTTAATAACTTCTGCATGTCTTCCAACTCACCTCTTCACGACCTACTTTCCAAGCCAAACTCAAACTTTTCCTCTGGTTTTACATGGACCATTACCAACCCTAAAACCTCTCAGATCAGGCACTAGATGCTGGCACAGTTTTTATCAAACACCATTCACAAACCAACCGTGTCCCATGGATCGCGAGCAAGCATTATGAAGTTTCTAAAGTTAAAAGATTTCCAGAAATCTGTAACAGTCATTTTACAATCACCAGTAGCCTTTATTACAGCATCAAATGTTTTGTTGAGATAATAAAAATTAAACATGCAAATCACAATATGTCAATATAACAACTAATTTCTTTATTTGTTATTGCTCAGCATATGCTTCTTGACCGTTGAATTGGTGAGGGCTCCGTTCATTGGTAAAAAGATACATCATTCCTGGAGATTCTGCCTTGGAGCAGGGTCTTCCCAGAGTGGGTCAGGCTATTTGCCATTTTTCTTCTGGCTTTGCCCTGATGGTGAATCCAATGAAACTGCAAAGAGGAGGCCAGCTTGGTTCTCCATCGACGTTAGTTCCAGTTAATTCTGGTCAGTTGTGATGCCTTGGTTTTCCCTGTGACAAACCATGGTAAGGTTCGAACGCTTCTGTTTTTCCCCTGTACGTTCCTTCCTCATTTTGTCCAGTGTTGACTTGGGTGTAGGTTCTGTCCTGTGACAACGATAGGCTTCATTCCCAGCGATCCCTTGCCGTTTCCCAATAAACAAGCAGTGTCAGTTATGAAGCTCATGATCACCTGTTTGGTCCTGGATGGGTCTTTTCCTCCTCGTCATCACTGGTATTTTATTTTCTTCACTGTTAAATTGGTGATGGCAACACCTTCTGTCAAAGACACATCATTCCTAGAGATTGTGCCTTGCTAGCAGAGTCCTCCCAGAGTCGGTCAGGCGATTCGCCATTTTTTTTTTCTGGCTTTGCCCTTCTGGTGAATCCAATGAGACTACAAAGAGGAGTCCAGCTTGGTTCTCAATTGACATTAGCTCCAGCTACTTCTGGTGAGTTGCTATGTCTTGGTTTTCCCAGAGACAATCTGTAGTAGGGCTTTGATGCTCCTGGTCCTCCCATGTATGTTCCTTCCTAATTTTGTCCAGTTGATTTTGGTGTGGGTTCTGTCCTGTGACAAAGATAGGCTTCATTACCAGAGATCCCTTGGATTTCAGCTGTTGCGTTCTGCGTTTGTCGTAACTACCATTGGCAGTTGCTCCTCTTCGTCTTCTCTTTCACCTCTTGAACACTGAGGGCCCATCTTCAGTTGCAGAGTCCTCTCTGGGACGGCTCCATCCGTCTTCCTCGCTCCAAGGGCCCAGCTCACTCTCTTTAACAGTCTCGCTTGGGTGACGCAAGGCGGTCATTTGTCATAACTATGTTTGCCACTTGCTGATCTACTTCATCTTCTTTCAGGTACCCACCGTGGGTCAAGTCCAACCTCCGGCACCCACCGCGGGCCCGCCTTCAGCTGCCAAATCCTCCTTTGGACGGCACACCTTGATCTCTTTAACATCTTCGCATGTGTTTCCCACCAACAAGCAGCATCAGTTATGAAGCTTATGTTCACCTGCTTGGGCCTGGCAGGGTCTTTTCCTCCTTGTCATCACTGGTACTTTCTATACTTCAGTGTTAAATTGGTGATGGCTCCATTTTCAGTCAAAAAGATGCATCATTCCTGGAGATTTGGCCTTGCAAGCAGAGTCCTTCCAGAGCTGGTCAGGCTATATGACATCTATCTTCCGGCAATGCCCTTCTGGTGAATCCAAACACACTGCAACGAGGAAACAAGCTTGGTTCTCAATCGTCATTAGTTCCAGCTACTTCTGGTCAGTTGTGATGCGTTGGTTTTCCCAGAGACAATGCGTAGTAGGGTTCTGATGCTCCTGTTCCTCCCATGTATGGTCCTCATTTTGTCCAGTGTTGACTTGGGTGTGGGGTTCTGTCCTATGACAAAGATTGGCTTCATTATCAGAGATCCCTTGGCTTTCAGGTGTCACGTTCTGCATTGTCAACCAACATTGGCACTTGCTCCTCTTCATCTTCTCTCCAACATCTGGCGCACACCGAGGGGCCGTCTTCGTCCAACCTCCAGAACCCACCATGGGCCCGTCTTCAGCTGTCAAGTCCTCTCTGGGTTGGTACCATCCGTCTTCCTCGCTCCTTGAGGGCCCAGCACGCTCTCTTTAACCGTCTCGCTAGGGTGACGAAAGTGGGTCAGCTGTCATGACTCTTTGCCGCATGCTCCTCTTCATCTTCTTTCCGGTACCAACCGTGGGGCACGCCCAACCTCCAACACCCACCACGGGGCCCCGTCTTCAGCTGCTAAATCTTCTCTTGAACAGAACACCTTGATCTCTTTAACATCTTCGCTTGTGTTTCCACCAACAAGCAGCATCAGTTATGAAGCTTATATTCTCCTGCCTGGGTCATCTGTCATAACTCTTTGCCTCCTGCTCCTCTTCATCTTCCCTCCGGCTGCCGAATCTTCTCTTGGATGGAACACCTTGCTCTCTTCAATATCCTCGCTTGTGTTTCCCAATAAACAAGCAGTGTCAAGTTATGAAGCTCATGATCACCTGTTTGGTCCTGGATGGGTCTTTTCCTCCTCGCCATCACTGGTATTGTCTTTCTTCAGTGTTAAATTGGTGATGGCTCCATCTTCAGTCAAAGATACATCATCCCTGGAGATTCTGCCTTGCTAGCAGTCCTCCCAGAGCTGGTCAGGCTATTTGCCATTTATTTTCTGGCTTTGCCCTTCTAGTGAATCCAATGACACTGCAAAGAGGAGTCCAGCTTGGTTCTCAATCAACGTTAGCTGCAGCTACTTCTGATGAGTTGTGATGCGTTGGTTTTCCCAGTGACAATGCGTAGTAGGGTTCTGATGCTCCTGTTCCTCCCATGTATGGTCCTCATTTTGTCCAGTGTTGACTTGGGTGTGGGGTTCTGTCCTATGACAAAGATTGGCTTCATTATCAGAGATCCCTTGGCTTTCAGGTATCACGTTCTGCATTGTCAACCAACATTGGCACTTGCTACTCTTCATCTTCTCTCCGACATCTGGCACACACTGAGGGGCCGTCTTCGTCCATCCTCCGGAACCCAGCATGTGCCTGTCTTCAGCTGTCAAGTCCTCTCTGGGTTGGTACCATCCGTCTTCCTCGCTCCCTGAGGGCCCAGCACACTCTCTTTAACCGTCTCGCTAGGGTGACGAAAGTGAGTCATCTGTCGTAACTCTTTGTCGCCTGCTCCTCCTCATCTTCTCTTAGATGGCACACCTTGCTCTCTTCAACATCCTCGCTTGTGTTTCCCAATAACACGCAGCATCAGTTGTGCTCTCCTGTTTAGTCCTGGCTGGGTCTTTTCCTCACCGTCATCAACAGTGCTTTCTTTAGTTCGTGTTGAATTGGTGATGGCTCCATCTTCAGTCAAAAAGATGCATCATTCCTGGAGATTCTGCCTTGCTAGCAGAGTCCTCCCAGAGTTGATCAGCCTATTTGACATCTTTCTTCTGGCTTTGCCCTTCTGGTGAATCCAATGACCAGCTTGGTTCTCAATCGACGTTAGCTCCAGCTACTTCTGGTGAGTTGCGATGCCTTGGTTTTCCCAGAGACAATCTGTTGTAGGGTTTTGATGATCCTGGTCCTCCCATGTATAGTCCTCATTTTGTCCAGTTGATTTGGGTGTGGGTTCTGTCCTGTGACAAAGATAGGCTTCATTACCAGAGATCCCTTGGATTTCAGCTGCTGCGTTCTGCATTGGTCATAACTACCATTGGCAGTTGCTCCTCTTAGTCTTCTCTTTCACCTCTGGAACCCACTGAGGGCCCATCTTCAGCTGCAGAGTCCTCTCTGGAATGGCTTCATCCGTCTTCCTCGCTCCGAGGGCCCAGCTCACTCTCTTTAACCGTCTCGCTTTGGTACGAAAATGGGTCATTTATCATAACTATCTTTGCCACTTGCTGCTCTTCTTCATCTTCTTTCCGGTACCCACCATGGGGCAAGTCCAACCTCCGGCACCCACCACGGGCTCGTCTTCAGCAGCCAGATCCTCTCTTGGACGGCACATCTTGATCTCTTTCCCACCAACAAGCAGCATCAGTTCTGAAGCTTATGTTCTCCTGCCTGGGTCATCTGTCGTAACTCGATGCCTCCTGCTCCACTTCATCTTCTCTCCGGCTGACGAAACTTCTCTTGGATGACAAAACTTCTCTTGCTCTCTTTAACATCCTCGCTTATGTATCTCACTAACAAGCAGCGTCAGTTGTGATGCTCATGCTCTCCTGTTTGGTTCTGGCTGGCTATTTTCCTCCTCCTCCTCGCTGGTGCTTTATTTTCTTCAATGTTTAATTGGTGACGTCTCCATCTTCAAGCTAATAGATACATAATTCCTGGAGATTCTGCCTTGCTTGCAGAGCACTTTCAGAGCTGGTCAGGATATTTGACATCTTTCTTCTGACTTTGCCCTGATGGTGAATCCAATAACACTGCAATGAAGAGTCCAGCTTCGTTCCCCATCGACGTTAGCTCCAGCTACTTCATGTCAGTTGTGATGTCTTGATTTCCTCTATTGAACGACAATGTCGGCCTTTCTCACCCCACGATGGCCCACCTCGCTCCCTTTAACAATTCAATCACAGAAAAGCTTATTCCTCACTTTGTATTGAATAACAAATACTGGTCTGAATTATACTTGCAGGGTATGTAAGTAAGCAAATAGAGAAATAAGGCATCCAGACAAAATAAAATGCAAATTGCAGCTCTTGCTGGTGCCTCTTAAAAGACACTCAGCAAGCCGACAATCATTCTCTCCAGGTTCAAGAACAACATCTTCCCATCAACCATCAGTTTCTTGAACCACATTGCACCAGCAATACATTTCCGAACCGAAAGCTCATTTCTACTCACTTTTGCATTTTGCTCATTATTTCGATTGTTTTCATCAAAATAGCCGAAGCACTCTCATGCCAACCAAATTATGTTGTGCTGAAGCAAAGCAAGAATTTAATTGTCCTATCTGGGACACATGACAACAAAATCTCTTGAATCAAACAGAAGGCATCTGTCAACTACTTGGCTGTTAGATTTCAAAGAACCTCAACCTCCTCTATCTTCTCTGCTTCATGTTCCAGTGTTTTACGGTCAAGCAAATTATGGGGCAACAGTTCTCTTTAACGAGTCTAATAACTTCTGCATGTCTTCCAACTCACCTCTTCACAATCATCTTTCCAAGCCAAACTCAACCTTTTCCTCTGGTTTTACAGACCATTACCAACCCCAAAACCTCTCAGGTCAGGCACTAGATGCAGGCAGTTTTTATCAAACACCATTCACACACCAACCGTGTCCCATGCATCGCGAGCGAGCATTATGAAGTCTCTAATGTTAAAAGATTTCCAGAAATCTTTAAGTCATTTTTCAATCACCAGTAGCCTTCGTTACATTATCAAATGTTTTGTTGAGATAATAAAAATAAAACATGCTAATCACACACGGATGCAAAAGTTGGCGGCGGGATGTAGTTT
Source organism: Okamejei kenojei (assembly GCA_035221665.1). Taxonomy (NCBI): domain Eukaryota; kingdom Metazoa; phylum Chordata; class Chondrichthyes; order Rajiformes; family Rajidae; genus Okamejei; species Okamejei kenojei. The sequence continues at coordinate 49,922,621 of CM069135.1, read as the reverse complement.
TCAGTAGAAGATAAACTTGAATATTTCTGTTCCTGCACTTTACGTTGTCACAATGCCATTACTAATAAATTATGACACCTGCTACCAAGTCTGAACATCAATTCTTCATATGAATTATACTTGCATATTTCTTAATTCCGCATTACAAATAGATAAATAGGACATCCAGACATAATAAATTCAAGCAGACTTAGTAAAATATTCAGCAGTTCTTACCAGACCTTTAGTTGTACTGGACGAAGGAAGGTTGTAGATGTACTTCATCTTCTCGGACAGGGAACAATTCTCTCCGTGGACAGATCACGTGCAGTGTCATGTGCAGGATCACGTCCACAACCTGGCTAAGTTAAGCTCACTGGCCTTCAGTGGGTCTATGACAGCTGAGCTCTGGTAGCACTGATCTCATCCTTCAAATAGATCTCGGATGGCCTCCCTAAGGAGCACCTCGTGGGATTCCAGGCAGCGCGGGTTTTCCATTCAGATGCATGGTATGACCTACAATACAATAGAAGGTGTCAGAACAATTATCTCACTCTCTGCCTATGTAAGGCAAAGGAGTAAATTGTTGCCTTCACTAATGCACTGACGGATCCATCACAAATACTGCCCGCCCCACCATTGAATTGACATACGGGCAATGCTGGTACAACCGAACTCTGGTCCATCCTTCTGTCCAGAGTGATCACCCGTTTGCGGGAGTGGAAGGAGCAATTCGTTGGATTGCTGGAAGCACTGGATGGAACAGCACCAGGTGGGGAGCGATGAGACCTGGCGCTGTGCTCCTGTCAGAGCAATCTTGAAATTGCAGAGCTTCCTGTGGACACGCAGCACCATGTCCGCCATTTAAACGCTCGCAGCACCCGCCCCCAACGCTGATCGGACCTCGGGCTTCGTCCAATCAGCATGAACAGATTTGTGAGCAGGAAACCAAATCTGAGAAAGTTTCCGCTGTCGGCAAAGCCCGCGCCCGCAGCAAGTACAGCACGAGTGGACAACCCCTCATGTAAACAACCTGCTCCAGTAAACAACCAGCACCCCCCCCCACCGACTAAACAGTTACAAAAACAGAGTAAAACAAACCATTAGTAAAAAGCTTGCTTCAATTAAAATACCCATCCCAAGTAAAAAACCTACAAGTTAAAAAAACACCTCAAGTAAAAACAAAAGTAACCATTGAGTAGAAACAAGTAAACAAAAGAATAACAAGAGCGACCAACCAGGTTTCCCATTGATGTTGTCTCCATCTCCAGCTACGTCTGGTCTCTGATGTCTTAGCTTTTCCGAGAGATAATCTGCATCAATTTTGCTGCTCTTGCTCTCTTGGTTTTTCCTGGATCGATCTTTTCTTTGCATTTGGTATCTCTTTCACTTTCTTTTAGCCAGTATTGAGTCGCTGGTGGGTGTTCCCATCCCTGGCAAGGAGAGACTTCATTATCAGATATTCACTGGCTTTATATGACGCTCATCCTCCTGTCAAAATTATCATCAGAGCCATTGCAAAGAAGCAGCTTTTAGCAACTGAACAGACATTTGATCCATCGCCTATTAGCACAGGAATTGATCATAACACTCATAAACACAAACACAATTCTTTAAGTGTTATCATACTTACCCTGGCAGTCAGCCGCAGGTGAGAACTATCTTGTGCCAATGGGCTCAAAGGCTTATTTCTGCACCCTACCTTCGGTGGCTCTATCAAGAGCTATGTTTGGACCAGGCGGGGTAAGCTTGTAGACGCGCCAATGTCTTCGACGCCAATGTCTTCAAGTATAATGGTGACTCGCGGATTGAACAGTGCATAGATTCGTGTCCTCACCAGTAAAAAGTCACCGACTAAAAAACACACCTCGGGAAATAAAACAATAAAAAAACTCTAATAAAAAGTCAGCGTGGACTAAGCAAACACCCATCTGCAATAAAAAGCTGGCTTGGACTAAAATTCACACGAGTAAAAATAGAATCACGTAAAAAACCCACCTCGACTAAAAAACACTCAGAGGAAGATAAAGTAAAAAGCCCGCCTCTATGAAAAATCACACCTCAAGTAAAAATCCCAGTAAAAAAACATACCTCAAGTAAAAACCCCTGTCAAAAGTAAAACTCATAACTTGTGTAAAAAGCATATCCAGTTAAATAAAAAACATACCGAGTAAAAAATGAGACGAATGAGTCTCCATCTCCAGCTACTTCTGATCTGTGATCTCTTGGCTTTTCCCATGAGCTGCATCAGTTTTGCTGCTCTTGCACTCTTGGTTTTTCCTGGATGGATCTTTTCTTTCCATTTGGCATCACTTTCACTTTCTTTTAGCCAGTATTGAGGCCCTGGTAAGGAGAGACTTCATTATCAGATATTCGCTGTTTTTTTTTATGCTCGTCCTCCTGTCAAAATTATCATCAGACCCATTGGAAAGAAGCAGCTTTTAGCAACAGAACAGACATTTGATCCATCACCTATTAGCACAGGAATTCATCATTACACTCATCAACACAAACACGGTTCTTTAAGTGTTGTCATACTCACCCTGGTAGTCGGCCTCAGGTGATTGCTATCTCCTGCCAACAGGCTCAAAGGCTTATTCCTGCACCTTACCTTCGGTGGCTCTTTCAAGACCAACGGCTGCACCTGGCGGGGTAAGCTTGTAGACGCGCCTATGTCTTTGCGTATGATAGTGACTTGCAGATTGAATGGTGCGCAGATTTGTCCTCACCAATAAAAAGTCCGCCTTGACTAAAAAAAACACACCGAGGAAAAAAAAAAGTTAAAAAGAGTTAAAAAAAAGCACAAATAAAAAGCCCGCCTCGACTAAGCAAACAACAATCTCCAATAAAAAGCTGGCTTTAACTAAAATTCACACGAGTAAAAAAAAAAAAACCATCAGCCATTGCAAAGAAGCAGCTTTTAGCTACTGAAGAGACATTTGAACCATTGCTAATAAGCACAGGAATTCATAACACCGGTATACGAGAATTTTGCCTGAACAGTCAGTGAGTGACCCATAGCGTTGAGTTTAAATCCCAATGGCTGTGTCCAGTAACGCTATATTTAGAACCGATAGCACTGCAGCTGATAGCTCTTTGTTTAAATTTCAGTGCGTTAAGCCGACAGCACTGTTTAAACCTTTCAACATCAAGCCGGCAGCACCATGTATTACCTTTGCACGCCAAGTCTGTAACGCTGTGTGTGTGTATTGATTTGAGCGCCATCTTTAGCACTGCGTATTGATTTGCGCACCAAGTCTGTAACGCTGTGTGTATTGATTTGCGCACCAAGTCTGTAACGCTGTGTGTATTGATTTGCGCACCAAGTCTGCAGCACTGTGTGTATTGATTTGCGCACCAAGTCTGCAGCACTGTGTGTATTGATTTGCGCACCAAGTCTAGCGTTGTGTGTATTGCTCTACATGCCAGTCTGCAGCTGATAGTGCTTCATTCCCAAAGGAAGGGGGCCGGGGCTTGCTGGGATGCAGTCCCCTGCCATTGGTTATAGTTTGAATTTGGGAGAAGCGCTATTGGCCAGGCCTTACCGGCGGTTATTTCAACAGCTGATTTCTTACCTGTTTAAAGGCAGGTGCCATGAAGCCACAAGTTAGTTCATGTATGAGAGGGGATCACCAATGGGCTGGGTCGCGATCAGCGCCGCAGATAGAGGCAGAAAGAGCGGTGTGCTGCTGTAAAAACAGACCCCGCGCATACCAAGTATTGTTTTTGGTCTCTCTCTTGCCAATAAATCTAATTTGTAACTAAACAGATTAGTGAGCCTTTCTCCGTTCTATTCGTCAGATCCTTGAACCTGGTCCCTTGTAACACACCCATCAACACAAACACGATTCAATTATCATACTCACCGTTTGTCAGCCTCTGGTGAGAACTATCTCCTGCCAGTGGGCTCAACGGCTTATTCCTGCACCTTACCTTCGTTGGCTCTTTCAAGAGCTATGGTTGGACCAGGCGGGTTAAGTATATAGACGCGCCAATATCTTTGGGTAATACGGTGGCTCGCGTCATGGACTGTGTGCAGATTCACGTCCTCACCAGTAAAAAGTCCACCTCAACGAAAGAACACCTTGAGAAAAAAAAGCACACACCGAATTAAAAACCACAAGAGCACAGTAAAAAAACCTGCCTCAACTAAGCAAACATCCATCTCCAATAAAAAGCTGGAAAAATTCACAAGTAAAAAGCCCGCCCCAACTTAAAAAGACACACCTTGAGGAAAAAAAGTTAAAACTCTGATTCACACCTCAAATAAAAATCCCACCCAGATAAAAAAAAACATACAGCAAGTAAATAAAACGAGTAAAAAGCTCAAGTTAAAAAGTTAGCGTTAAAAAGTAAAATAGAAGTAACTGGAGTAAAAAGCACATCGAGGTTAAAAAAAAAAAACAGAATGCGATTAAAAACAAGAGTAACCAATGCGTAACATGAGCTAACGATGAGAGCTGGTGACGTTCCTTCACCCAAATGGCTCCTTAACTGGCGACAGGAGCTGGGACCGTCTGTGTTGCACCACCCCCAACTCTGATCGGTCCTCCGGCTTGGTTCAATCATCAGGAACGGATTTTTGAGCGGGAAACCGAAGTGGAGAATGTTTCCGCTCTGCTACATGTACAGCTAGAGTGGACCACCCCCCACTAAACAGTTGCAAAAACACCTCGAATAAAACCAACCAACTCGAGCTTAAAAAAATTGAATAAAAAGTCCGCCTCGTCTAAATAAGCCTGTCTCAACTAAGCAAGAAAATCGAAGGTAGATAAATATGCTGGAGAAATTCAGCGGGTGAGGCAGCATCTACGGAGAGAAGGAAATAGGCAATGTCTCGGCCCGAAACGTTGCCTATTTTCTTCGCTCCATAGATGCTGCCTCACCCGCTGAGTTTCTCCAGCATTTTGGTCTACATTCGACTAAAAAGTACACAACTAAAAATCACACCTCGAGTAAAATTCCCACTGTTAAAATCAACCATACATCAAGTAAAAAGCCCACCTAGAGTTAAAAAAAATCTCAAAGGAAAAAAAAATCACTTAAAAAAGCCTAAATTCCCACCGAATACACCTCGAATAAACAGCACATCCAAGTTTAAAAAAAAAAAATACCACGATTAAACAAGAGTAAGCAACGAGGAACATGGGGTAGGAATGGGAGCTGGCGACCACGATGTTTCTTCACCAAGCGGCTCCGTGACTGGTGACTGGAGGCGGGAGCCGGACCCTTTCCGCCTTTTAAACACTCGCAGCACCCGCCCCCAACCAAAGATCTTTGCCCCCGACGCTAATCGGACCCCGGGCTTCATCCAATTAGCACGACCAGTTTTTTGAGCGGGAAACAGAGGCGGAGAAAGTTTCTGAAGCCCGCGCGCATCGCAAGTACGGCTCAAGTGGACAACCCCTTATGTAAAAAACCTGCTCCAGTAAACCAGCCCTACTAAACATCCACCCTTACTAAAAAACCACCGCCCAGTTACAAAAACACCTTGAGTAAAATAACTAACGAGTGAAAGAAAATGAGCAAAAAGCACAGCTCGGGTTAAACCACTTTCTAGAGTTAAAAGAAACCACTAGTATTAAGTAAAAAGCCCGCATTAACTAAAAATAACCATATAACCATGTAACAACCATATAACAATTACAGCATGGAAACAGGCCCTCTCGGCCCTTCCAGTCCGTGCCGACCATTTGTTTTCGCCTAGTCCCATCTTCCTACACTCAGACCATACCCCTCCATTCCCTTCCCGTCCATATACCTATCCACTTTACTTTTAAATGTTAAAATTGATCCAGCCTCCACCACTTCTGCTGGAAGTTCATTCCACACAGCCACCACCCTCCGAGTAAAGAAGTTTCCCCTCATGTTACCCCTAAAGTTCTGTCCCTTAATTTTCATGTCATGCCCTCTTGTTTGAATCTTCCCTACCCTCAATGGGAAAAGCTTATCCACGTCAACTCTGTCTATCCATTTCATCATTTTAAAGACCTCAATCAAGTCCCCCCTTAACCTTCTGCGTTCCAAAGAATAAAGACTTAACTTGTTCAACCTTTCTCTGTCATATAGTTGCTGGAACCCAGGCAACATTCTAGTAAATCTCCTCTGTACTCTCTATTTTGTTGACATCCTTCCTATAATTAGGCGACCAAAAATGTACACCATACTCCAGAATTGGTCTTACCAATGCCTTGTACAATTTTAACATTACTTCTATATTCTTTACTTTAACATTACTCCTATATTCAATGCTCTGATTTATAAAGGCCAGCACACCAAAGGCTTTCTTTACCACCCTATCTACATGCAATTCCACCTTCAGGGAACTATGCACAGTTATTCCTAGATCTCTCTGTTACACAGCATTCCTCAATTCCCTACCATTTATCATGTACGTCCTACCAAGATGTAGCACTTCACACTTATCAGCATTAAACTCCATCTGCCATCTTTCAGCCCACTTTTCCAAATGGCCCAAATCTCTCTGTAGACTTTGAAAATCTACTTCATTATCCACAACACCACCTATCTTAGTATCATCTGCATACTTACTTATCCAATTTTCCACCCCATCATCCAGATCATTGATGTACATGACAAACAACAGTGGACCCAACACAGATCCCTGAGGCACCCCACTGGTCACCGGCTTCCAACCTGACAAACAGCCATCCACCATTACTCTCTGACATCTCCCATTCAGCCACTGTTGAATCCATCTTGCTACTCCGCCATTAACACCCAAAGATTGAACCTTCTTAACCAACCTTCCATCTGGAACCTTGTCAAAGGCCTTACTGAAATCCATATAGACAACATCCACTGTTTTACCCTCATCAATTTCCCTAGTTACCGCTTCAAAAAATTCAAGAAGGTTTGTCAAACATGACCTTCCAGGCACAAATCCATGTTGACTGTTCCTGATCAGACCCTGTTTATCCAGATGCTTATATATATTATCTCTAAGTATCCTTTCCATTAATTTGCCCACCACTGACGTCAAACTAACAGGTCTATAATTGCTAGGTTTATTCTTTGAACCCTTTTTAAACAATGGAACAACATGCGCAGTACGCCAATTCTCCGGCACTAGTCCCGTTTCTAATGACATTTGAAATATTTCTGTCATAGCTCCTGCTATTTCTACACTAACTTCCCTCAATGTCCTAGGGAATATCCTGTCAGGACCTGGAGACTTATCCACTTTTATATTTTTCAAAAGTGTCAGTAATTCCTCCTCTTTGAATCTCATAGTTTCCATAGCTACTCTACTTTTTTCCCTTACCTCACAGAGTTCAATATCCCTCTCCTTGGTGAATACCGAAGAAAATAAATTATTCAATATCTCCCCCACCTCTTTTGGCTCTGCTGATAGCTATCCATTCTGGCTCTCTAATGGTCCAATTTTTTCCCTCGTTATCCTTTTGCTATTAATATAGCTGTAGAAACCCTTTGGATTTACTTTCACCTTTCTTGCCAAAGCAACCTCATATCATCTTTTAGCCTTCCTAATTTCTTTCTTAAGATTCTATCTTTTTTCGAAACAAGTATCCAATTTCCCTTGAAAACCATGGCTCTTTCCAATTTTTACTATTTCCTTTCAACCTAACAGGGACATAAAGATTCTGTACTCTTACAATTTCACCTTTAAATGTCCTCCATTTCTCTTCTACATTCTTCCCATAAAACAAAGTATCCCAATTCACTCCTTTTAAATCCTTACACATTCCCTCAACGTTAGCCTTTCTCCAATCAGAAATCTCCACCCTAGGTCCAGTTCTGACTCTCTCCATAATTATATTGAAACTAATGGTATTGTGATCACTGGTCCCGAAGTGCTCACCAACGCATACCTCCGTCACCCGACCTGCTTCATTTCCTAACAGGAGGTCCAGCAATGCCCCTTCTCTGGTTGATACATCTATGTACTGCTGCAAAAAACTACCCTGCACACATTTTACAAACTCCAAACCATCCAGCCCATTTACAGAATGTGTCTCCCAGTCTATTTTTGGAAAATTGAAATCTCCCACAATCACTACCTTGTGCTTACTACTAATATCTGCTATCTCCTTACATATTTTGCTCTTCCAATTCTCGCTCCCCATTTGGCGGTCTATAATACACCTCTAAAAGTGTTGCTACACCGTTCCCACTTCTCAGTTCCACCCAAATAGCCTCCCTAGAAGAGCCCTCTAATCTATCCTGCCATAGCACTGCTGTAATATCCTCTCTGACAAGCAATGCAACACCTCCACCTCGGGTCCCATTTGAGTAAAAAGCCAGGCTCGAATAAAAAAACACACCTTACTCGAGCAAAAGGAAACCACGAGTAAAAACCCCATCTTGACTAAAAGAAAACTCGAGTAAAAAAAAACCACACCAGTTAAAAATCACACATCGAGTAAAAATCCCACCTATCTAGTACAAACAAAACGAGTAAAAAACCCGACTCGACTAAAAAACACACCTCGAGTTAAAAAACGAGTAAAAAGCCCGCCTTGACTAAAAATCACATCTCCAATAAAAACACACATCTCAAGTAAAAATACTTGCCGTTATAAAACATACCTCGAGTAAAAAACATGAGTAAAAAGCCCGCCTCAACTAAAAAACACACCTCGAGTTAAAAACTCCCACAAGTAAAAACTCACATCAACTGTAAAGCTACCTCGAATAAAGAAAGAAACATCGAATAACCAACCACCTCGATTGAAAAATACTTGAATTTTTAAAAAACTATGAGTAAAATATAATTTCTACATTAAATCTTATTGTTATTCAGAAATAAAATGTGTGCATATTAGAATGTTCATTGTCAGGAGCCTATGTTGTCAATATATCTCAGTGCTAATGAGCTTTGTAAATTGAACATATTTGATGACACAATATCATGTATTCATGTAAGATATTTCCTGTATATATGTATTTTATGCATAACATTTAAAAAAAAAGATATCTTACAGATTTGTACAGCACAGATGTCCCCTCTCCCCCCCCCCCCCCCCTCCCCCAGCCTAATTCACGCTTGCTGACCAAGGTGCCAATCGAACCTAGTCTCTTATGTAACTTGTATTTGGCCCGCATCTTTCTAACCCTTTCCAATCTAAGGACACACCCAAAAGCCTCTTGAAAGTTGTAATTGTACCCACCTCTACCACTTCATCTAACAATTCATTCCATATACCCTCAGGTAAAAATCACACGAGTCAAAAAAACCTCAAGTTACAAAAAATACCTCGAGTAAAAGAACACCTTGAGAAAAAAAGCACACACCTAATTAAAAAACACAAGAGTACAGTAAAAAAGCCTGCCTCAGCTAAGCAAACATCCATCTCCAATAAAATGCTGGAAAAAAGCCCGCCCTGACTTAAAAAGACACACCTTGAGGAAAACAAGTTAAAACTCTGCTTCACAGCTCAAATAAAAATCCCACCCAGATAAAAAAAAACATACATCAAGTAAATAAAACGAGTAAAAAGCCCGAGTTAAAAAGTTAGTGTTAAAAAGTAAAATAGAACTGGAGTAAAAAGCACATCGAGGTAAAAAAAAAAACATAGTGCGATTAAAAACAAGAGTAACCAATGTGTAACATGAGCTAACGATGAGAGCTGGTGACCACGACATTCCTTCACCCAAATGGCTCCGTAACTGGCGACAGGAGCCGGGACCGTCCGTGTTGCACCAGCCCCAACTCTGATCGGTCCTCCGGCTTCGTTCAATCATCAGGAACGGATTTTTGAGCGGGAAACTGAAGTGGAGAAAGTTTCCGCTGCGCTACATGTACAGCTAGAGTGGACTACCTCTCATGTAAACAACGCCCCACAATAAACAGTTGCAAAAACACCTCGAATAAAACCAACCAACGAGAGGTAAAAAAAACGAATAAAAAGGCCGCCTCGACTAAATAAACACCCATCTCCAATAAAAAGTTGGCTTCGACTAAAAATCACAATTAAAATGCCCCCATCATGTAAACAACCTGCACCAGTAAACCACCCCGACTAAACACCCACCCCGACTAAACTAAACAACCACCCCGACCAATCTTACAAACACCTCGAGTAACACATCCAAAGGAGTAAAAAGAGTATAAGCTCAGCTCGAAGAAAAACACACCGAGTTAAAAACGCATGTCAAATAAATAGAAACCACGAGTAAAGAGCTCGCCTCGACTCAAACCCCCACCTCGAGTTAAAGAAAGCACCCAGAGTAAAATCAACCAGTACAAAGCCTGCCTCGAGTAAATAAACACCTTTTTAAAAAGACTAAAAAAACTTTGCATATTTCCTTCGCTCCATAGTGCTGCCTCACCCGCTGAGTTTTCTCCAGCATTTTGTCTACCTTCGACTAGGTATGTTACAAAACTTACCTTTAGCGGCGCTGTAGTTCTGCTGCTGGCCGTGTGCGAGACTTTGGTGCCTTTGGGGGGGGGGGGGGGGGGGGGTTAAAATGCGGTTTCCCCCTTACCATCTGGAGCTTTATTTTCTCGGAGTGTGAGCTTTTGCTAAAGATTCGTTCTGACTGCCGGTAAGTTAATTATTTTTTTTTTTTAATAAATCGCCCGACTATTTCAGCACTGCAGTAAAATAAAAATTAGCTCCTAATGCTGTGAACGCCGACAACGGGGACGGATTTTACATAGGGGACAGGTAAATTTTTTTCATATAAACTTGCTTGTTTAGATGACCTTAATCAACATTTCATGTTGCGAAACGGTGATTTATTCCCCATATCAACCGGCAGAATATTTCCTGCCGATATGGGGTTTAAATTCACCGCAACCGCAACGTTCCAATCCATCGCGTTCCATAAAATCCCACTCGCAAGCTGATTTAAATCTATAAGCATTAAACACTAAATTCCTTCAATTTGGCCTATAAATTAATGACAATTAGATTTTAAAATCATGTTATATTGTGAATCCTTGTGTGAATGTTATTTGGACACTTAGGCTTTAAAAAAAGTTTTTTTTTTCTTAAGAAATGGATAGATGTTTAGATCTAGTAATTGAATTATGTTATTAGCTACAATTGGGTAACTAACTAATTATATGTTTTAATTTCAGGTCATCCAAGTAAGATTGTTTCATATTTGTTTCAGTATGCTTCACTCTATAATAACTGAAAATGTATTTCAGTTCTCTTAATTTTTTAAGAAAGCTATGGGCTTTTGACTGTCCTCGATCACAACTTTTGTTTAAAGTCAATAGAAAAGCAATAGGAAACAAGTTGCTAATTTCCGAGTATAAAAATGGCTATAACTTTTTTAATACTGAAGATATGAAAGTGAATTAGGTGTCAAATTAAACTTCTTTTTATGCTTTATCTGATGGGATAAATTGCAGACTTGATTTTATAAATCTCAAAATGTTGTAACATTGCTACTTCGGCTAAAAAGTACACAACTAAAAATCACACCTCGAGTAAAATTCCCACCGTGTTAAAATAAAACATACATCAAGTAAAAAGCCCGCCTAAAGTAAAAAACACATATCTCAAGGGAAAAAACTCTTTAAAAAAGCCGCCTCGACAAAAATTCCCACTGTGTTGAAAAAAAAAACATATCTCGAATAAACAGCACATCCGAGTTAAAAAAAACACATACTACGAATAAACAAGAGTAACGTGGAACATGGGCTAGGAAATGGGAGCTGGCGACTACAATGTTTCTTCACCAGAGCGGCTCAGTGACTGGAGGCGGGAGCCGGGCCCTCCCGCCTTTTAAACACTCGCAGCACCCGCCCCCAACCAAAGATATTTGCCCCGACGCTGATCGGACCCCGGGCTTCGTCCAATTAGCACGAACGTTTTTTTGAGCGGGAAACCGAGGCGGAGAAAGCTTCCGAAGGCCGCACGCGTCGCAAGTACACCTCGAGTGTACAACCCCTTATGTAAACAACCTGCTCCAGTAAACCAGGCCACCTAAACATCCACCCCGACTAAGTAACCACCGCTCAGTTACAAAAACACCTTGAGTAAAACAACTAACGAATGAAAAAAACGAGCAAAAAGCACAGCACTACTTTCTCAAGTTAAAAGAAACAACTAGTATTAGGTAAAAAGCCCGTCTTAACTAAAAAAAACTTCTCGAGTAAAAAGCCAGGCTCGAATAAAAACCACACCGAGTTAAAATAACTCGAGCAAAAGGAAACGAGCAAAAAGCCCATCGACTAAAAGAAAACTCTAGTATAAAAAAACACACCAGTTAAAAATCACCTCGTAAAAATCCCACCTATCCAGTGCAAACAAAACGAGTAAAAAACCTGACTCGTCTAAAAAACACACCTCGAGTTAAAAAACATGTAAAAAGCCCGCCTCGACTAAAAAACACACCTCGAGTTAAAAACTCCCAGAAGTAAAAAACTCACATCGACTGTAAAGCTACCTCGTATAAAGAAAGAAACATCGAATAACCAACCACCTCGATTGAAAAATACTTGAATTTAAAAAAAAACGTCGATTAAAATATAATTTCTACATTAAATCTTATTGTTATTCACAAATAAAATGTGTGCATATTAGAATGTTCGTTGCCAGGAGCCTATGTTGTCAATATATCTCAGTGCCAATGAGCTTTGTAAATCGAACATATTAATTTGATGACACACTATGTATTCACGTAACATATTTCCTGTGTGTATGTATTTTATGCATAACATTTAAAAAAAATTAAGATTCTTACAGATTTGCACAGCACAGACGCCCCCTTCCCTCAGCTTAATTCACGCTTGCTGACCAAGGTGCAGATCTAACTTGGTCTCTTGTGTAACTTGTATTTGGCCCGCATCTTTCTAACCGTTTCCCATCTAAGGACACACCCAAACGCCTCTTGAAAGTTGTAATTGTACCCACCTCTACCACTTCATCTAGCAATTCATTCCATATACCCTCAAGTAAAAATTACACCTCGAGTTAAAAAAAAAACTCAACAAGTTACAAAATATACCTCGAGAAAAAAAAGCACACACCTAATTAAAAAACACAAGAGCACAGTAAAAAAAACCTGCCTCAACTAAGCAAACATCCATCTCCAATAAAAAGCTGGAAAAACGCCCGCCCTGACTTAAAAATACACACCTTGAGGAAAACAAGTTAACATTCTGCTTCACACCTCAAATAAAAATCCCACCCAGATTAAAAAAAAACATACATCAAGTAAATAAAACGAGTAAAAAGCACGAGTAAAACGAGCTAAAAAGTTAGTGTTAAAAAGTAAAATAGAACTGGAGTAAAAAGCACATCGGGGTAAAAAAAACATAATTCGATTAAAAACTAGAGTAACCAATGTGTAATATGAGCTAACGATGAGAGCTGGTGACCACGACGTTCCTTCACCCAAATGGCTCCATAACTGGCGACAGGAGCCGGGACCGTCCGTGTTGCACCAGCCCCAACTCTGATCGGTCCTCCGGCTTCGTTCAATCACCAGGAGCGGATTTTTGAGCGGAAAACTGGTGGAGAAAGTTTCCGCTGCGCTACATGTACAGCTAGAGTGGACTACCTCTCATGTAAACAACCCCCCCCCCCCCATAAACAGTTGCATAAACACCTCGAATAAAACCAACCAACGAGAGGTAAAAAAAAACGAATAAAAAGGCCGCCTCGACTAAATAAACACCCATCTCCAATAAAAAGTTGGCTTCGACTAAAAATCACAATTAAAATGCCACCGTCATGTAAACAACCTGCACCAGTAAACCACCCCGACTAAACACCCACCCCGACTAAACTAAACAACCACCCCGATCAATGTTACAAACACCTCGAGTAACACATCCAACGCGTAAAAAGAGTAGACTCAGCTGGAAGAAAAACACACCTCGAGTTAAAAACCTATGTCGAGTAAATAGAAACCACGAGTAAAGAGCTCGCCTAGACTCAAACCCCCACCTCGAGTTAAAGAAAGCACCCCGAGTAAAATCAACCAGTACAAAGCCTGCCTCGAGTAAATAAACACCTCGTTAAAAAGACTAAAAAAAACACCTAAAACACACGCCTCGAGACACAAAGAACAAGTAACATTACCCCCTTGACAAACCTCGAGTAAAAAGCACATCGAGTTATAAAACACACCCCGCGTAAAATAACAATAAGTCCGCCTCGAGTAAAAAGCCCGCCTAAAGTAAAAAAAACACATCTCAAGGAAAAAATCACTTAAAAAAGCCGCCTCGACTAAAATTCCCAACGAGTTGAAAAAAAAACCGTCGAATAAACAGCACATCCGAGTTTTTTTTTAAAAAAACATACCACGAAGAAACAGGAGTAACCAACGAGGAACATGGGCTAGGAATGGGAGCTGGCGACCACAATGTTCCTTCACAGAGCGGCTCCGTGACTGGAGGCGGGAGCCGGACCTTTCCGCCTTTTAAACATTCGCAGCACCCGCCCCCAACCAAAGATCTTTGCCCCCAACGGTGATCCAACCCCGGGCTTCGTCCAATTAGCACGAACGGTTTTTTGAGCGGGAAATCGAGGCGGAGCGCGTCGCAAGTACAGCTCGAGTGGACAACCCCTTATGTAAACAACCTGCTCCAGTAAACCAGCCCGCCTAAACATCCACCCCGACTAAATAACCACCGCCCAGTTACAAAAACACCTTGAGTAAAACAACTAACGAGTGAAAAAAACGAGCAAAAAACACAGCTCGGGTTAAACCCCTTTCTCGAGTTAAAAGAAACCATTAGTATTAAGTGAAAAGCCCGCCTTAACTAAAAAAAATCATATCGAGTAAAAAGCCCGAATAAAAAACACACGTTAAAAACACACCGAGTTAAAATAACTCGAGCAAAAGGAAACCACGAGTAAGAAGTCCATCTCGACTTAAAGAAGGATGTTTTTTTTTGGAGATGTGATTTTTAGTCAAGGCGGGCTTTTTACTTGTTTTTTTTAACTCGATGTGTGTTTTTTAGTCGAGTCAGGTTTTTTACTCTTTTTTTGTACTGGATAGGTGGGATTTTTACTCGAGGTGTAATTTTTAACTGGTGTGTTTTATTATGAAACACACCTCGAGTAAAAACTCCCTCAAGTAAAAAACTCACATCGACTGTAAAGCTACCTCGAATAAAGAGACGTCGAATAACCAACTACCTCGATTGAAAAATACTTGAACTTAAAAAAAAGTCGAGTAAAATATAATTTCTACATTAAATCTTATTATTGTTATTCAGAAATAAAATGTGCGCATATTAGAATGTTCGTTGTCAGGAGCCTATATGTTGTCAATATATCTCAGTGCTAATGAGCTTTGTAAATTGAGCATATTGATTTGATGACACAATGTAATGTATTCATGTAACATATTTCTTGTATGTTTGTATTTTATGCATATCTTTTTTTTTTAATTTAATTTAAAAAATCTTACAGATTTGCACAGCACAACCCTACCTCAACCTAATTCACGCTTGCTGACCAAGGTGCCGATCTAACCTAGTCTCTCATGTAACTTGTATTTGGCCCGCATCTTTCTAACCCTTTCCAATCTAAGGACACACCCAAAAGCCTCTTGAAAGTTGTAATTGTACGAACCTCTACCACTTCCTCTAGCAAATCATTCCATATACCTTCAAGTAAAAACCACACCTCGAGTTAAAAAAAAAACCTCAACAAGTTACAAAATATACCTCGAGTAAAAAAAAACACAAGTAAACGACCCACCTCGACTAAAAAACACACCTCGAGTTAAAAAGAACGAGGAAATATGGAAAGAAATGGTCATCCAGATCACTTTAATTCTTTCAACTTTTATCTTTAGCAGTCCCCTCTAGTTTTTTTTTAATGTCATTGCCCTTGAAAAAAGCCCGCCCGATCAGATCATCACCTTTATTGCACAGCTTCCGCCTCTCGCCAATCGCAGCTTGCACTTGAGTTGGCTGAGGTGTGGATAAGACAGTTCTCTTCCCTTCTTTAATAACAAAAAATTAAAGACATTTGGACAGGCGAATAGATAGAAAAGCTTTGAAGGGTCTGGGCCAAATGAGACTCACTGAGAAAAGGCATCTTGGTCGTCAAGGTCGAATTGGGCTAAAGAGACTTTCCTATCTATGTCTGATTCTGTAACTGTTTACCAAGAAGGTCCAGCGATGGGTTTGGTTGTTGTAGTCACGGCACCGCACTCTCAGGGTAAGGACTGCAACGCAGAATCCTATTACCACAGGCCACTGAGGGACGGATCCTATGTAACAGCCTATGAAAAATACTCGGAGGTAGACACAAAATACTGGAGTAACTCAGCGGGACAGGGAGCATCTCCGGAAAGAAGGGATGGGTGGCGTTTCGGGTCTGTCTGACTCTGAAGAAAGGTCTCGACCGGAAAGGTCACCCATTCCTTCTCACCCATTCCTTCTCGCCTGTCCCGCTAAGTTACTCCACAATGTTGTGTCTACCTTCGATTTAAACCAACATCTGCAGTTCTTTCCTACACATATGAGAAATACTCTATTGATACTTAAAGATTAAACAGTAATGGAGTATTGCTACTATACAACATTGTTTCCACTCACCTACACATTGAAAGGTAAGCAAGACATAACATTATAACTCCAAGTCTGGAGGGCACGTTATTGAAGTTATAATAGCATCGCCATAATTATATGGTCGAAAATACATCACTGAGAGATTGACAGGGTGTGAAGGATCCTAACTCAAAATATCGCCTGTCCATTCCCTCCACAAATGCTGCTGACGCATTGTTTCTCCAGCACTTTGTGCAGAGTTAATTTGTGCTCGTTCCGCTGACAGAAGCCAACATTGTAATGGATTTTATGAGCCATATAACTGAACGATCTCCTGATGCAGAATCTTAGCCCAAAACATCGATTACCCTTTTGCCTCCACAGATAATGCCCGCTGAGTTCCTGGAACAACTTTTGCTTTGCTCCAGTTTCCTGTATCTGCAGTCTTTGAATTATCCTCTCAGTATTTCAGTCTCGCAGATATCCTCTTTGCCTGACGCCCTTTTCTTATTTCCAAGCTTTGTTTTATCGTCGAACGAAACAATATTAGGCAAATTATACAAGTCAAGCCTTTTGCCATCTGTACAAATACGGTGAGGTACATATGATGAAAATATTATTTGTAAGTCTTGTTTTTTTTTAAGAATCCTGAAGGGCAATAATGTTCACCCTTCTGCTATGATATGGCAATTGCTGTATTTTAAACATGTCATGGTTAAGTAAACCAGCATCTGCAGTTCCTTCCTTTGGTCAAAACATGAACGAAATGACGAAGAAATATCAATAGGAACTGTAGATGCTGGTTTCACCGAAGATAGACACAAAATGCTGGAGTAACTCAGCGGAACGAACAGCAACGGGGCTCGACCCGGAACGTTACCCATTCCTTCTCTCCGGAGATGCTGCCTGCCCCGTTCAGTTGCTCCAGCATTTGTGCAGTTCCAGCATCTGCAGTTCCTTCCTTTGCTCAAAACATGAACGAAATAATGAAGAAAAATCAATAGGAACCGTAGATGCTGGTTTAAGATTTAAAAAAAAAACAAACGCACACATACAGACATTGAAACTCATTGTTAGATACACAACTCTGCAGTTCCTTCCTCTGGTCAAAACATGAACAAAGTGATGGAGAAACATCAATAGGAACTGCAGATGGTAGACACAAAAAGCTGGAGTAACTCAGCAGGCCAGGCAGTATCTCTGAAGAGAAGGAATAAGTGATGTTTCGGGTCGAGACCCTTCTTTTGACCCAGAGTCTTTGGACTCAGAGTCTGAAGAAGGGTTTCGGCCCGAAACGTTGCCTATTTCCTTCGCTCCATAGATGCTGCTGCATCCGCTGAGTTTCTCCAGCACTTTTGTCTACCTTCGATTTCCCAGCATCTGCAGTTCCTTCTTAAATGCCAGGGCCGGGGACGATTGAGGACGGGATGAGGATGCGGTGACGGCGGTGGCGGTGGCGGTGGCGGTGACGGTAGCCCCCCCCCCCCCCCACCTCAAGCCCGCGCTCTCCGCTCCCCGTCACTCCTCCGCCCCAAGGCTGCACCGGGACCCGTCGGCGCTCACCTTCCTGCCGCGGCCACTACCCGCGGCTCCAGGCCGATCCGCCAGGTTCCCGGGTTCAATCCCAGCACAGGGCGCTGTCTGTGCGGAGTTTGCATGTCCTCCTCAGGCTGATCCCTCAGTAACCCTGGCTTTACCATTCTGTCCCTTCCCCATCCTAATTCTCTAACCAGTTAACTGCCCCTCCTGGTTAATTTTACTGATTGTTTCAGAATGGACAGCAGATGCTGGACACAAAAAGCTGGAGTAACTCAGCGGGACAGGCAGCATCTCTGGAGAGAGGAACGGGTGACGTTTCGGTTCGAGATCTAGACCTTAAACGTCTTTTCTGATTGTATGCCTGGTTGTCATTTTCCCCATAGCGAACAATGAACGATTCTACTTTTCCTTGATCATCATCTGTTTTGATCTGTGTGTGTGGAGTTTGCATGTCCTCCTTCAGGCCTATCCGTCAGTGTTCCGGGTTCAATCCCTCCTGATTCATTTTACTGTTTGCATGCTTCGTTGATACCTTTCGCTCAGCCAACGATGAACCATTCTACATTTCCTTGATCACCATCCCTTCCATATCTCTAGTTTCCCTCTCTTCTGACTCTCAGTCGGAAGAAGGGTCTTGACCTGAAGTGTCACCCATTCCTTCTCTCCAGAGATGCTGCCTGTCCTGCTGAGTTTCTCCAGCATTTAGTGTCTGTCTTCCTGAACCAATCAACTCTTTCACACCCCCTTCCGGGTGCTGCTTCCACCAGCTCTTAACTCTACTCTGTTATTGTACATTGTATCAGTAAATAAATGGTGTGCAAAACAGTAGATACTTTTAAAAGGCAGAAGATAGACACAAAAAGCTGGATAACTCAACAGGTCAGAGAGCATCTCTGGAAAAATATGTTAATTATTCAGGGCAGAATACCTCATTTCCACCTGTGCCTGTTTCTTCCCATGCTTTCACTCAGTAGCCAAACATTTTTCCATAAGTGAACTCAATATCTTTCTCTTACTTTTCCTTGGAAATGAATATTCACTGCATAGGGGAAAACCAACAATGCATGTGGGCTGTTTGAAGATCACAATTCTGTGGATCATTTCACCCCTGACTTGAGTAAAAGTTCCATTGTTATTCTCACTTGCAGCTTTAATCTTTGGCATTTACTGTTAGAAATGCAGTTGAGACAGAATGGTTGAAGTAGAAACTATATTGTGCAGTGTTTCAATTTATTTTGGTTGTTCTATTTGCGATTTGAATCTATTATATGGCTTCAATGATAAGTTAGTATTTTTGTAATTTCAGAGTTGAAGATTCTGACTTTCTGACTGAGAATGGAGAAGCCCCCCCCCCCCCCCCCCCCCCCCCCTTTAGGCAGGTTCAGACATGTGAGCCTTGGGATCTAAAGGAACGCCTTGGAGCAGGAGGCTTTGGGCATGTCTATATGTACAAACAAGGTACATTCTATATACAGTTAGTGCCATATTTTTGCCATATTTTAGAGTTTATATGATTTAATAAAACAAGCATGAGACAGATACAAAAACCTCTTTCTTTCAGTTTCTTTGACCAATTGTTAATATGCAATTTCAGGGGACTAATTTCTTCTCGGCCTTTATCCTTCCATAGATATTCGTCATGAGAAAATTTGAAATCTCCTGTTTTTACATTCCAGTTTATGTTGCTTTTCTTCCCCTTCTACCAGTATCTGTGTGACAGAAACCTTTGTAATTTAGATCAGTAATGTTGTGACCAAACTTGGGAAGCGATGATTCTTTCAATATATCTATGTCATGTACTTAAGCTGATTGGGCAGCTACCAGCAAGCTATTCTGAGCAATGCAAAGCTTGGATAACTTTAAATTGAAATTATTTCTGAGAGAGAAAAATAAAGTGCCCAATGTATGGAACTGACAGAAAGACGGTTGACACATAAGCCATGAGGGTTTTTTCTCGGTGGGAAGTGATTGCTCTTCTGCATCCATTTTCCTGTGAGTTATGGATGACACCAGTTTTTTGCTTGATTTCCATGACTTCAATTTTACCAGGGCTCCTTGATAATACAATTGAGTAGTGATGTCAAGGGAAGCCACTCTTCTCTTGGTTGTGAAATTCAGTTTTTGGTTATTGATTACATTTGAAAGCAATGAATGTTATTGAGAGTTGAATGAAGGAGTGTTCATTAGCTTAGGAGAGGGAGTTTTCCACATTTTCTGGGAGAAATTGTAACCTTTTTAGCTTAGGGGTGTAGATATATTTTAATCACATCCTTTCAAGCAAGGATGTTATTGTGTTATAGCATTTTGAAGGGTGCCAGCCTGAAACATCGCCTGTCCATGTCTTTCAGCAATGTCGCCTGTCCTGCTGAGTTGCTCCAGTGCCTTATATTTTTTGTAAACCAGCATCTGTAGTTCCTTGTGACTACTGCACAGTGTGCACCTAGCTACAATGCCCTGCATAATGTTTGGGACAAAGTCCCATCATTTATTTATTTGCCTCTGTACACCACATTTTGAGATTTGTAATAGTCTCCTTCAGTTTTCTCTTCAGCATATAAAAGGCATGCTCAATTGGGTTCAGATCGGGTAATTGGCCACTTATGAATTGACAATGTTTTAGCTTTGAAAAACACCTTTGTTGCTTTAGCAGTATGTTTGGGATCATTGTCTTGCTAAAGATGGCTGCAATACAGGCCTGGCAGAGCATCACCAGAGAAGATACCCAGCAACTGGTGATGTCCATGAATTACAGACTTCAAGCAGCCATTGCATGTAAAGGATATGCAACAAAATACTAAACATGACTACTTTCATTTACATGACTTTGCTGTGTCCCAAACATTATGGTGCCCTGAAATGGTGAGACTATATATAAACACTGCTATAAATTCTACATGGTGAAACCAAAATGTATACAAATGGCCTTTATTAAAATCTGACGATGTGCACTTTAACCACATTATTTTTCTATTACAAACCTCAAATTGTGGAGTACAGAGGCAAATAAATAAATGATGGGTCTTTGTCCCAAACATTATATTTCTCAAAATCAAGAAGTGAGGGTTTCCATTGATAAACTTGATTCAATCTTCTCTGATGTGTTATTTTGTGATTGCAAGACCTGTTAATCTCACTGACTTCATCCATTTCACCACTAACTTCCATCCAGCACTCAAATATACCTGGACCATTTTCGACACTTCCCTACCATTTCTTGACCTCACTATCTCCATCGCAGGTGATAGACTTCTGACCGACATCCACTATAAACCCACTGACTCCCATGGCTATCTAGACTACACTTCTTCCCACTCTGCTTCCTGTAGGGACTCCATCCGCTACTCCCAATTCCTACGTCTACGCCACATCTGCTGCCAGGATGAGGTGTTTCACACAGGGCATCGGAGATGTTCTCATTCGTCAGGGAACGGCGGTTCCCCTCCCCTACTATAGATGAGGCTCTCACCAGGTTTTCTTCCATACCCCGTAACAATGCTCTCTCTCCCCATCCCCCCACTCATAACAAGGTCAGAGTCCCCCTAGTCCTCACCTTCCACCCTACTAGCTGTCACATACAACAAATAATCCTCCATCAATTTTGCCACCTCCAAAGCGATCCCACCACTCACCACATCTTCCCATCTCCTCCCCTGTCTGCTTTCCACAAAGACCGCTCCCTCTGTAACTCCCTGGTCAATACGTCCCTTCCCACCCGCACCACCCACTCCCCGGACACTTTCTTTTGCAACCGCAAGAAATGCTATACTTGTCGCTTTACCTCCCCCCTTGACTCCATTCAAGGACCCATGCAGTCATTCCAGGTGTGGCAGAGGTTCACCTGCACCTCCTCCAACCTCATCTATTGCATCCGTTGCTTTAGATGTCAGCTGATCAACATCAGTGAGACCAAGTGTAGGCTTGGTGATCGCTTCGCCGAACACCTCCGCTCGGTCCGCAATAACCAACCTGATCTCCCAGTGGCTCAGCACTTCAACTCTCCCTCCCATTCCGAATCCAACCTTTCTGTCCTGGGCCTCCTCCATGGCCAGAGTGAGGACCACCGGGAAATGGAGGAGCAGCACCTCATATTTCGCTTGGGCAGTTTAGACCCCAGTGGCATGAACATTGACCTCCAATTTCAGGTAGCCCTCACTGTCTCCTCCCCTTCTCAGCTCTCCCTCAGTCCTCTGGCTCCTCCTCTTCCTTCTCCTTTAAGCTTTCTTGTGCTTAATCTTTCCTAGGTTACTCTTTTTTTCAAAATTCAGCCTCATTTGCTTGATTCACTCTCTTGTATAATTACCATCTTCATATCTCAGTTACTGGTACTTATAACATAGTCATCAAAGTTTTAATTGGTTTGAAATTCACTCAAGTTTGGGAGTTTTTAACTAAATAAGTCCTTTTGCAGAAAGATGGTAGAGTAAAAAATTGTTCTTTGCAACATAGTTGCAAATGTACATTGAATTCTGTTTTTATTGGAATTGAATTGCAACAGTGAAGTGCTTCTACAATGTCAATTACATTGTAGAAATTAAAAGACAGGTTTCTTTCTGGTGGCTCATGTTTCTTCAGCGGGGGCCAGGGAAAGCGGGGGAACGCTGTCTGAAATTCACATGGTGCAAAGCCAAGGTGATACCCGCGATGAACAGGAAGGTTAAAGACGGCTAGCACAGTGTACGGTAAGTCCTTTAAAAGAGTGGGGAGGGGAAAAGGAGGGAGACGGAGTGGAGACACTTTTAAGATGCCAGACAACTTCTATTAAGTCAAAGATACACAGCTGTGAAGTTTAGCGGGCATTTAACATTAACGGTCGGTTTTCCTTGGTTGTGAAAACTCGTGCTTATGTATTTTTTTCCCCAATGAGCCAATTAAAATGCCCGGTCAGCAAAGGAGATTACCTATGGCTACCTCGACTACCTACAACAACATGGCGACTCCACTACCACTGCATTACGATTTAAAAAGTATCGATTTTCTCCATGCCGACCAATTTTTGGTCGCAGAAAATGTTTCAAATGTTGAAAATTTGACGCAACCAAACTGAGGCTGCAAGTAGTAACCACCATGCGGGAACTCCTCTCAACCATGAAGGAGACCTACCAGAGACCACCTACGACCATGTGTCGACCATGCTGCGAGCTTGTGGCGAGCTTAGACTCCCCTAAACTCGCCAATAAGGTCGCCTTAGTGGGACAGGCCCTTTAAGGTTTCATTGCAAATAATCAACATTGCAGTGTATTTGATAGAATTTATAGTTTGTAATTTAATCAGGTGTTTATTTAACATCAGTTGGAATGATTTGCAAGCCAGTTTCAAATTAACTAAGTGAAACGAATGTAAAAACATTTTGAGATTTGTGATCCCTATTTTGAAAAAAAGAGTAACCTAGGAAAGATTAAGCACAAGAAAGCTTAAAGGAGAAGGAAGAGGAGGAGCCAGAGGACTGAGGGAGAGCTGAGAAGGAGAGGAGACAGTGAGGGCTACCTGAAATTGGAGGCCACTGGGGTATAAACTGCCCAAGCGAAATTCATGCCACTGGGGTATAAACTGCCCAAGCGAAATATGCGGTGCTGCTCCTCCATTTCCCGGTGGTCCTCACTCTGGATTCCCTAGGACATTGAGGGAAGTTAGTGTAGAAATAGCAGGAGCTATGACAGAAATATTTCAAATGTCATTAGAAACGGGAATAGTGCCGGAGGATTGGCGTACTGCGCATGTTGTTCCATTGTTTAAAAAGGGTTCAAAGAATAAACCTAGCAATTATAGACCTATTAGTTTGACGTCAGTGGTGGGCAAATTAATGGAAAGGATACTTAGAGATAATATATATAAGCATCTGGATAAACAGGGTCTGATCAGGAACAGTCAACATGGATTTGTGCCTGGAAGGTCATGTTTGACAAACCTTCTTGAATTTTTTTGAAGCGGTAACTAGGGAAATTGATGAGGGTAAAGCAGTGGATGTTGTCTATATGGATTTCAGTAAGGCCTTTGACAAGGTTCCCCATGGAAGGTTGGTTAAGAAGGTTCAATCTTTGGGTGTTAATGGCGGAGTAGTAGTAAGATGGATTCAACAGTGGCTGAATGGGAGATGTCAGAGAGTAATGGTGGATGGCTGTTTGTCAGGTTGGAAGCCGGTGACCAGTGGGGTGCCTCAGGGATCTGTGTTGGGTCCACTGTTGTTTGTCATGTACATCAATGATCTGGATGATGGGGTGGAAAATTGGATAAGTAAGTATGCAGATGATACTAAGATAGGTGGTGTTGTGGATAATGAAGTAGATTTTCAAAGTCTACAGAGAGATTTGGGCCATTTGGAAAAGTGGGCTGAAAGATGGCAGATGGAGTTTAATGCTGATAAGTGTGAAGTGCTACATCTTGGCAGGACAAATCAAAACAGGACGTACATGGTAAATGGTAGGGAATTGAGGAATGCTGTGGAACAGAGGGATCTAGGAATAACTGTGCATAGTTCCCTGAAGGTGGAATCGCATGTAGATAGGGTGGTAAAGAAAGCCTTTGGTGTGCTGGCCTTTATAAATCAGAGCATTGAATATAGGAGTAGGGAAGTAATGTTAAAATTGTACAAGGCATTGGTAAGACCAATTCTGGAGTATGGTGTACAATTTTGGTCGCCTAGTTATAGGAAGGATGTCAACAAAATAGAGAGAGTACAGAGGAGATTTACTAGAATGTTGCCAGGGTTCCAGCAACTATGTTACAGAGAAAGGTTGAACAAGTTAGGTCTTTATTCTTTGGAGCGCAGAAGGTTAAGGGGGGACTTGATTGAGGTCTTTAAAATAATGAAAGGGATAGACAGAGTTGACGTGGATACGTTTTTCCCATTGAGGGTAGGGAAGTTTCAAACAAGAGGGCATGACATGAGAATTAAGGGACAGAGGTTTCGGGGTAACGTGAGGGGGAACTTCTTTACTCAGGCTGTGTGGAATCAGCTTCCAGCAGAAGTGGTGGAGGCAGGATCGATTTTAACATTTAAGAGTAAAGTGGATAGGTATATGGACGTGAAGGGAATGGAGGGGTATGGTCTGAGTGCAGGTAGATGGGACTAGGGGAAAACAAATGGTCGGCACGCACTGGAAGGGCCGAGACGGCCTGTTTCCGTGCTGTAATTGTTATATGGTTATATGGTTATATGGTTAATAATTTTGTCAACAACTTTAACAAATTACCTTTTGATTTACTATATAATGAACTTCTAAATCGACATCTCTGTTCCAGAGCACTGGGGAAAGGATTGCAATTAAAGCCTGTCGTGTGAAGTTGAGTGCAAGAAACAGGAGAGGTGGTGCCATGAGATTCAAATCATGAAAAAGTGAGTATATTTTCAGAGACCTCTGGAGTTTCTTTCGTGATGCAGTGGACCTAGGCTTAAAAAGTTTCACAAAATTTTTGCCATCACAAATAATCCATTTTGTATCCAGCTATTTGTGTACAGTACAGCACAAACCATTGACAAGATTTTTAGGAAAATCAATATATTTGTGATTTGCAGGTATAGGTTGTGAGGGAGCAGTGTGCACAATTTTTTGTTACCTGGGCATAAGGACAGTGTGCAAACTGAAAATACCTGTTCCTTTGGGTTAGGTGGAACTTGGAGCAAATTCTTAGTTTGATTTTCCCGTCTCCCAATCAAGTTCACTGAAGTTGTGGCATCTTGTTTTGCTGGGATAAGGTTGTTCCAAACAAGGTTCTGTGGAAGATTCTGTAAAAGATTGTGAGTACATCAGAACCTTGGTGGCTACAGTCTGAGTATTAATTTATATGTTTCATCATGGAGTAGCACAAGGGTAAGGCAGAATATTCCATCAGGGGTGGCACAGTGGTGGAGTTGCTGCCTTACAGTGCTAGAGACCCGAGATCAATCCTGACTATGGGTGCTATGTGTATGGAGTTTGTACGTTCTCCCTGTTACCTTGTGGTATGTGTATCGAGTTTGTACGTTCTCCCTGTTTCCCCGGGTGCTTCACACTCCAAAGACGTACCGGTTTGCAGGTTAATTTGGCTTTGGTAACAATTGTAAATTGTCCCTAGTGTGCAGCATAGTGCTCGTGTACGGGTATCGCTGGTCAGCGAGGACTCGGTGGGCCGATGTGCCTGTTTCCGTGCTATATCTCTAAACTCTACTAAATTAAACTACATTTGTTTTTGCTTATTTCTACTGAAACCCGATTACAAATTGTTCCTCTTCTTTGTCAATAATAGGCAATTTTATTTGCATTGTTAAATCTCAAGTATAAAATTCAGGCAATTTTATTTTCGAGATTGTTTTGTAGTTGGGATTATTTTTTGTTTCAATTTGCATATAAGGACTATCGTAGAATTACATTTAACAAAGTTGTTAATTGTGTTGTCTCAGCTTTTCTATCTCCTTCCATTTAGATGCATTTGACTTGTGTAAGGGTTATCTGAAGATCACTTCTGTTGTCTTGTCCCAAAAAAGGTTAAAGCTCATGAAGTTCCTGAAGAAATTCAGGGTTTTGCCTTTAATGATGTCCCTCTACTCGCGATGGAATTCTGTACAGGAGGTAACTTGCGTAAGGTAATTTTCAAGGTCATTCTAATTCCTTTTACTGAGTGCAATTTTGAGGTTAATGAGAATTTAATTTAGTTACAAATGTTTCAGAATTTCATTATGTACTAAACATCTGCATGTATTTAGAGACAAGTGGAGTACCCTTCATTTTTGTGATTTAAGATCAAGAGCACAACGTAAGAAATAGAAGCAAGAGTAGGCTGCAGTGTCTCAATCTTGTCTCAGCATTAGATGGCATCAAAGCTTTTTTCTATTTTTTCTATAACCTTTTACTCCCATCCCAACAAAAATCTATCCATCTATGTCCTCACAATATTCTGTGTTATAACCTCCACAATACTTTGGGATAAATAATTTCAAAGTCCACTGAAAGAAAAACATTCCTCGTCATGCTCATCTTTTATGAGGCTCTTCTGTGAGGGTAAACATTTCTTTTGTCAAGCCCCTTCAATCTGTGTGATTCATTCAAATCATCTCTCTTTCTTCTAAACTCCAATCTTTCATTCAAGCAAACCCATTTATCACAGAAATCAACTTGGTGAAACCCTGTTTGAAATGCTTCCAATGTGTACAATGTGGGAGCAAATCTACAGGTCGTCCCCTGACATTTACTTGAGTTTCTTCTCTCCTTCCTTTTTACTCGTCATAGCAGGTTGTGAGCCATTGTTATCAACTTGATGCTACAGGTATCTTTACCTTTCGAAGCCATGCATTGCTTGATCTTTTTCCACAAATATGGAATATGAATTCAAAATACCCCCTTAAATGTCTCCCACTGCTTATTTACCATGTACCCTTTTAATCTCTATTATCTTGGATTTGAAAAATAAAATTTATTTTCATTCTTTTGCATTGTTCTCGAGATAGAAATTTAAGAATGAGAATATTAACAGTCTTGTGTTCTCTTCTTTCTGGGAGGTTCTGTAGTGGCATCTCAATAGACAATAGACAATAGGTGCAGGAGTAGGCCATTCGGCCCTTCGAGCCAGCACCGCCATTCAATGTGATCATGGCTGATCATCCCCAATCAGTACCCCGGTCTTCTCCCCATATCCCCTGACTCCACTATTTTTAAGAGCCCTATCTAGCTCTTTCTTGAAAGCATCCAGAGAACCTGCCTCCACCGCCCTCTGAGGCAGAGAATTCCACAGGATCACCAATGTCTGTGAGAAAAAGTGTTTCCTCGTCTCCGTTCTAAATGGCTTACTCCTTATTCTTAAACTGTGGCCCCTGGTTCTGGACTACCCCAACATCGGGAACATGTTTCCTGCCTCTAGCGTGTCCAAACCCTTAACAATCTTATATGTTTCAATGAGATCCCCTCTCATCCTTCTAAACTCCAGAGTGTAAAAGCCCAGCTGCTCCATTCTCTCAGCATGACAGTCTTGCCATCCTGGGAATTAACCTTGTAAACCTACTCTGCACTCCCTCAATAGCAAGAATGTCCTTCCTCAAATTAGGGGACCAAAACTGCACAAAATACTCCAGATGTGGTCTCACTAGGGCTCTGTACAACTGCAGAAGGACCTCTTTGCTCCTATATTATGTGTATAAAGCCCTTAACGGGCTTGCCCCCACCTACATCAAAAGTCTGCTTACCCACCACACCACCTCCAGGTCCCACAAATCGGCCAACTTGGGGTTACTGAACATCCCGCGGTCTAGGCATAAGCTCAGAGGCGACTGCGCCTTTGCGGTTGCAGCTCCTAGACTGTGGAACAGTATCTCTCTTCCCATCAGAACTGCCCCCTCCATCGACTCTTTTAAGTCGAGACTTAAAACTCACCTTTAATCTCAAGCCTTCTTGACATCCCCTGAGGGAGGGTTATATGTATGTATTTATGTATGTACTTAATCTATGAACCAATATTGTATAACGTTAGTACCTCCACCAATGTAAAGCACTTTGGTCAACAAGAGTTGTTTTTTAAATGTGCTATAGAAATAAAGGTGACTTGACTTGACTCTATTCGATTCCTCTTGTTATGAAGGCCAACATACTATTCGCTTCCTTCACTGCCTGCTGTACCTGCATGCTTATCTCTTCATAACTTCCTCTTGGATTAGCATATATTACTTGATATCTTAATGTCTGAAGCTGATTAATAAGTAATTTTATCCTTTCTAGTGGAAAGATATCTGAACTATTATTTTCTAGTTCAGGTTTTGAAACTGGAGCTTCATTCTACTTTATTTACTATCGAAAACTCCATGCTAAGTGGTTGGATCAGATTATAATTACAATTGGTGCTGCATACATTTAAAACATAACTACAGTCAGTTAAATAGGCATTATAACTTCAGATCTTTGCCTGTTTTGTATCTTGAATATTCTATTTCTTTTAAGAACGCTTAAAAGATTTAATGTTAATTGTGCATGTTAATTACTGCTGTGTTTTTGTGCATCCATTTTTCATGTTCTATTAAGTAATTTGTTTGAACATAATATATCTATTTGAACTTATCTTTTGCTAGAAGTTTATAATACAATTGCCATTATTTTCTGTAGGAGAATTTTTGAATATTCAGGTGTATTTTTCCTAATTGGTTCTTTGCTAATGTTGCAATTTGTGTTTGAAGGTACTGGGCAAGCCTGAAAACTGCTGTGGATTTAAAGAAAGCCAAGTATTAAGCTTATTACATGGTTACATGCTGTATTAAATGTTGGTAGGTTTTTTAAAAATGCCTATTTATCGTGCCAGGATTTTGCCATAAATGCCATGTGCCTTTTCATGCCTTGTTTGATGATTTCACCAGGATAATGCCCTTTTCACGATCAAGTGCCTAAATCAGCCGTTTTGCTAAAAGGTCATGCTATTTTCTCTAGATGTACTGTGTTTACACTGATGTTTTCTATGTTAACACGTTAATATTAATGTTATTATTAACGTGTTTACATAGTATAACTAGAAGAAAACTTCCACCACCGGGGCAAAATGGGGGGCACCACCGTCGGTCATTCATTCGTTCGTGCCGCTGCCCGCTAGTTCAGTTTTCTCTAAGATCTATTTAAGAAAGAATTGCAGACGCTGGAAAAATCATAGGTAGACAAAAAATGCTGGAGAAACAGCGGGTGAGGCAGCATCTATGGAGAGAAGGAATAGGCGACGTTTTGGGTCGAGACTCTTCTTCAGACTGATGTGGGGGGGGGGGGGGGGGGGGGGGGAAGAAAGGAAGAGGCGGAGAAACTAGGATTAGAAGGAGAGCTGCAATGGAAGGGGAGGGGAGGAGGGAGAAGACAAGGGCTATCTGTAAAATCTGTACACTGGAGGCAGGAGAAGACATCAGTATGGAGAAGTTGTTATTTACATCTTACCGCTTTGGGGTGTAGACTACCCAAAGAAATCAAAGACAAATCCAAATGTCGATCGCCTAGGCAATGTCAGGAAAATCTTCCTCAAAGTACCGTCACGTGTGCAGTTGTTCAAGGAAATAGCACCCGAGATTCCACTACCTCCTCAGCCCGTTTTGACTAGGTGGGGTACATGGCTTTCTGCTATACTCTACTATGCTGCAAATTTTGAAAAGATAAAATAAATCGTCAACTGTTTTGAAGAAGAAGAATCTGCTGCAATCAGGATTCGTCAGTGAAATCATGCAGAAAAAGTCCCTCCACTGCGATCTTGTGTTTATTGCTTCCAATTTTTCAAACTTCCCACAAGCTATCACTTCCCTTGAGAAATATGGCGTAACATTAGTGAATAACTTGCAGGTTTTCAACAAAGTAACTGACGATATCTGTAAAATGCTTGGCGATGTAGGTAAAGACAGGCAAGAAAAATCTGAGTGAGTGATTTTAGCTAACAAAGGTATTGAAGAAATACAAAACATAGCTAAAGTTCTCAAAGGTAGTTGTAATGCACAGGATATCGACATGAATATAAAGTCCGTAGCTTGTTTCGGTTATGCACCAGTGACCCCAGCTGGGGTAGAAAGAAGTTTTTCACAACTGAAACATTTTCTGTCTGACAGACGGCATAGTTTACCACGAGATAATTTGAAAAAAAAATGCTAGTAATTATGTGAAACCAGGCAACTTTGGTCATTTAATGCAGTATACCTTTGAGGGCCTGTCCCACTTACATGACATTTTGGCGACTGCCGGCACCGATCATAGGTCGTTGCAGGTCAGCGAAAAAGTACAACATGTTGAAAATTCAGTGGCGACCAGAAAGACGCTACAACTCTTTGGGTGATTGAGGAGACTACTCACAACCATACATGTGACACCCAGGCGACATGTCGCGGGGTGAAGCCTTTATGGCCGTGAGTAGTCGCCCAAAGAGTCATACCTTGTTCTGGTCGCTGCTCGATTTTCAACATGTTGAACATTTTCAGATACCTGCAACAACCTATGACGGGCGCCGGCGTCGCCGAAAAAGTCGCGTTAGTGGGACAGGCTCTTAAAGGTATACTATATTAAATGACCAAAGTTGCCTGGTTGCACATAATTACTAGAGTTTTTTTCAAATTATCTGGTTAAAATCAGATTTTGCAAACCATACTCTGTTTTTTAAATTAGAATATAATCCTAGATGAAGTTTCAATTCCCATCTTAGTTAAACTACACAAAACATCCACAGCAGCAACAAGATTTTCCTCAAATGGTTCCAGACATTTCACACTCACTGGTCAGTTCAATATTAGCTACCCATATAACAAACCATATAACCATATAACAATTACAGCATGGAAACAGGCCCTCTCGGCCCTTCCAGTCCGTGCCGACCATTTGTTTTCCCCTAGTCCCATCTACCTGCACTCAGACCATACCCCTCCATTCCCTTCACGTCCATATACCTATCCACTTTACTCTTAAATGTTAAAATCGATCCTACCTCCACCACTTCTGCTGGAAGCTCATTCCACACAGCCACCACCCTCTGAGTAAAGAAGTTCCCCCTCACGTTACCCCGAAACGTCTGTCCCTTAATTCTCATGTCATGCCCTCTTGTTTGAATCTTCCCTACCCTCAATGGGAAAAGCTTATCCACGTCAACTCTCTCTATCCCTTTCATCATTTTAAAGACCTCAATCAAGTCCCCCCTTAACCTTCTGTGCTCCAAAGAATAAAGACCTAACTTGTTCAACCTTTCTCTGTAACATAGTTACTGGAACCCTGGCAACATTCTAGTAAATCTCCTCTGTACTCTCCCTATTTTGTTGACATCCTTCCTATAACTAGGCGACCAAAATTGTACACCATACTCCAGAATTGGTCTTACCAATGCCTTGTACAATTTTAACATTACTTCCCTACTCCTATATTCAATGCTCTGATTTATAAAGGCCAGCACACCAAAGGCTTTCTTTACCACCCTATCTACATGCGATTCCACCTTCAGGGAACTATGCACAGTTATTCCTAGATCCCTCAGTTCCACAGAATTCCTCAATTCCCTACCATTTACCATGTACTTCCTATTTTGATTTGTCCTGCAAAGATGTAGCACTTCACACTTAACAACATTAAACTCCATCTGCCATCTTTCAGCCCACTTTTCCAAATGGCCCAAATCTCTCTGTAGACTTTGAAAATCTGCTTCATTATCCACAACACCACCTATCTTAGTATCATCTGCATACTTACTTATCCAATTTTCCACCCCATCATCCAGATCATTGATGTGCATGACAAACAACAGTGGACCCAACACAGATCCCTGAGGCACCCCACTGGTCACCGGTTTCCAACCTGACAAACAGCCATCCACCATTACTCTCTGACATCTCCCATTCAGCCACTGTTGAATCCATCTTGCTACTCCGCCATTAACACCCAAAGATTGAACCTTCTTAACCAACCTTCCATGGGGAACCCTGTCAAAGGCCTTACTGAAATCCATATAGACAACATCCACTGCTTTACCCTCATCAATTTTCCCTAGTTACAGCTTCAAAAAATTCAAGAAGGTTTGTCAAACATGACCTTCCAGGCACAAATCCATGTTGACTGTTCCTGATCAGACCCTGTTTATCCAGATGCTTATATATATTATCTCTAAGTATCCTTTCCATTAATTTGCCCACCACTGACGTCAAACTAATAGGTCTATAATTGCTAGGTTTATTCTTTGAATCCCTTTTTAAACAATGGAACAACATGCGCAGTACGCCAATCCTCCGGCACTATTCCCGTTTCTAATGACATTTGAAATATTTCTGTCATAGCTCCTGCTATTTCTACACTAACTTCCCTTAAATGTCCTAGGGAATATCCTGTCAGGACCTGAGACTTATCCACTTTTATATTTTTCAAAAGTGTCAGTACTTCCTCCTCTTTGAATCTCATAGTTTCCATAGCTACTCTACTTTTTCCCCTTAACTCACAGAGTTCAATATCCTTCTCCTTGGTAAATACCGAAGAAAGGAAATTCGTTCAATATCTCCCCCATCTCTTTTGGCTCTGCAGATAGCTGTCCATTCTGGTTCTCTAATGGTCCCAATTTTATCCCTCGTTATCCATTTGCTATTAATATAGCTGTAGAAACCCTTTGGATTTACTTTCACCTTTCTTGCCAAAGCAACCTCATATCTTCTTTAGCCTTCCTAATTTATTTCTTAAGATTCTTTTTACATTCTTTATACTCCTCTAGCACCTCATTTACTCCATGCCTCCTATAATTATTGTAGATATCTCTCTTTTTTTCGAAACAAGTTCCAATTTCCGCTTGAAAACCATGGCTCTTTCCAATTTTTATTATTTCCTTTCAACCTAATAGGGACATAAAGATTCTGTACTCTTACAATTTCCCCTTTAAATGTCCTCCATTTCTCTTCTACATCCTTCCCATGAAACAAAGTGTCCCAATTCACTCCTTTAAAATCCTTACGCATTCCCTCAAATAGCCTTTCTCCAATCAAAAATCTCCACCCTAGGTCCAGTTCTGACTCTCTCCATAATTATATTGAAACTAATGGTATTGTGATCACTGGTCCCGAAGTGCTCACCAACGCATACCTCCGTCACGTGACCTGCCTCATTTCCTAACAGGAGGTCCAGCACTGCCCCTTCTCTGGTCGATACCTCTATGTACTGCTGCAAAAAACTATCCTGCACACATTTTACAAACTTCAAAACCATCCAGCCCATTTACAGAATGTGTTTCCCAGTCTATTTTTGGAAAATTGAAATCTCCCACAATCACTACCTTGTGCTTACTACTAATATCTGCTATCTCCTTACATATTTGCTCTTCCAATTCTCGCTCACCATTTGGCGGTCTATAATACACCCCTAAAACTGTTGCTACACAGTTCCCACTTCTCAGTTCCACCCAAATAGCCTCCCTAGACGAGCCCTCTAATCTATCCTGCCAAAGCACTGCTGTAATATCTTCTCTGACAAGCAATGCAACACCTCCCCCTCTGGTCCCTCCAATTCTATCACACCTGAAGCAACGAAATCCTGGAATATTTAGTTTCCAATCACAGCCCTCCTGCAACCATGTTTCACTGATTGCCACAACATCATATTTCCAGGTGTCAATCCAGGCTCTAAGTTCATCCACCTTACTTACAATGCTCCTAGCATTAAAATATACACATTTTAGAAACCCACCATCCCTTATTCTCAGTCTATTATCTTTTTCATCTTTCTCGCCACATTTTGGTTCTGAGTGCTTCCCTTCTCTGCTTCTTGCCCCACACCCTGACCCCTAGCCCCCTCTACCCGAGTCCCTCCCCCCAGCCTTTCTAGTTTAAAGTCTCCCCAGTAGCCTTTGCAAATCTCCCTGCCAGGATATTGGTCCCCCTCGGGTTCAAGTGCAACCCGTCCTTTGTGTACAGATCATGCCTTCCCCAAAAGAGGTCCCAGTGATCAAGAAACTTGAATCCCTGCCCACTGCACCAGTCCCTCAGCCACGCATTTATCCTCCACCTCATTTCATTCCTACTATCACTGTCACGCGGCACAGTCAGTAATCCTGAAATCGTTACCCTTTTGGTCCTTCTCCTTAACTTTCCCCCCCAACTCCCTAAATTCTCCCTTCAGGACCTCGTCACTTTTTCTGCCTATGTCATTGGTACCTATGTGTACCACAACATCAGGCTCCTCTCCCTCCCTTATCACAATCATTTGGACACGTTCTGACACATGCGAGACCCTGGCACCAGGGAGGCAAACTACCATCCGGGTCTCCCGACTACATCTACAGAATCGCCTATCCGACCCCCTAACTATAGAGTCCCCTATTACAATTGCCCTCCTCTTTTTGCTACCCTTCTGAGCATCAGGGCCGGTCTCTGTGCTGGAGGCCCGGCCGCTGTTGCTGCCCCCAGCTAGGCTGTCCCCTCCAATCGTACTCAAACCCGAGTACCCGATGTGGAAAGTTTTCTGTAGTTTCCTTTACTTCCATTGTAAGGGAAGGGTAATGATATTCTTTACTTTTATCTTGGATTTTCTGTATCTTGATTGCAGCATCCCTTACAATATCATCATTCCAGTTTAAAAATAGGTATTTTGCCTCTCAGTATTTACAGGATGTAAATTTACCATAAAGGACTGTTAGAATTCTATACACAGCAGTAAGCACTGGCCAGATTGTGGAATTGATTGGAGCTTGTAATTGTAAAGGGTCTTGGCTAAAATTATAAAGATTTGTGGAAAAGTGGGCTCAACTGAATGATGAGCCTTATACTGAAAACAAAACTTTTTTTTTGTTTAAAAGAGAAAAATGTGCCTTGTTTATCATTTTAATTAAATTCATGCTGAATTATATCTAAACTTGTATTCAGTTCATTATTGCTAAAGATCTGTGGAATATAGCTTCTAGGATTACCATTTATTTATAGAAAATGGATTATAATATATTTTGACATTTATTGCTGTGGAGAAATTAATCATGAAAATACACTTCCTTTTAGGCAATACAAAGTTAGAGTTAAGGGTCAGTATGACATTATGACGGTTGAAGAGATGAATGGTGAAGTAAGGTTCTCCACAAATATGCCACAGACCAATGGCCTTAGCACATGGATTTGTATATAATAAACCCACTTAAAAAAAGATGCTGAGCATAGGTTGAAAGCTAAATGGATAGATAAAACGTATAATTCTTCTTTTACGCATAAATCAAGAGGCGTAGCAATATTATATCACAAAAGCATTTTATTTAAACATACATCAACTATAACTGATAACGATGGCAGATATATTATTGTGATAGGAGAATTAAATGCACAAAAAAAGATTTTTGTTAATGTATATGGACCAAACTTTGATAGTCCATTGTTTTTCAAGAAAATATTTAACAATATCCCGGAATTAACACAATATAATCTAATAATTGGAGGAGATTTAAACTGTACACTAGATCCTTACTTAGACAGATCTACAAGACAAAGGAAAACTAAATCACATTCTAGTGACTTATTAAATGCATATATGGAAACTACTAATATTAAAGATGTTTGGAGAGTAGAAAATCCTACTGGACGAGAATATTCCTTTTACTCGTCGGTACATAAAACCTACTCAAGAATAGATTATTTTTTGGTCGATGCCAAATTTATTTCACTCACTTATAATTCTAAATATCACAATATTATAATTTCAGATCATGCACCTTTAACATTTAACAGATAAATGGTAAAACAGAAAAATGGGGACAGTGGAGATTTAACCCACAAATTTTAAAAAACAAAATAACTCAGGAATATATTACAGAACAGATTAAGATTTGCTTCGAAACAAATGATAAACCGGAAATATCTTGTTCCTTATTATGGGAAACATTTAAAGCATATCTCCGGGGAACATGATTTCCTCCCAAGCATTTTATAATAAAAAGAATCGAAAGGATCAACAAGAACTGGAAAAGGAGATTAAACAATTAGATATAGAGAATGCAGCGAATCCATCTATAATATTACATAATAAAACTGCAGCATTGAAATATTAATTAAATAAAATATATACAGATCAAGTTGTAAAACTTTATCAACATACTAAACAATTACAGTTTGAATTCGGAGATAAACCTCAAAAATTATTGGCTCGCCAACTAAGGAAGATGGAGGCAGAAAAAAATAATCCATAGGATTAAATCACATAATGGTGAACTATTAATACAACCTAAAGATATTAACGAGAGATTTATGCAATACTATAAAAACTTATACACTGCTAAAACAACAGAAAATAAGATAGGAATAGAAGCATTTAAAAAAAAAATGTAACCTGAAGGGACTGGACTCACAAAATAGAGAATCATTAAACGCTGAAATTTCAATAAAAGAAATCCAAGAATCTATTAGATCATTAAAAAATGGTAAAACACCGGGACCAGATGGTATTGGCTCGGAATTCTATAAAACATTTTATGATCAGATTGTACCACGTCTGAAATCATTATATGGATATATATATATACACAGCAGAAATTACCAGAAACGTTAAATGAATCTATTATAACACTTATACCTAAAATAAACAAAGACCTGGATGAACCAGGATCATTTAGAGCTATAGCCCTTTTAAATACTGATCAAAAGATATTAACCAAAATATTAGCACAAAGGCTAAGCACAGTTATTAATGAATTAATTCATCTTGATCAAACAGGATTTATACCAAAACGATATTCCTCATATAACTTGAGACGGTTATTCAATATAATATATTCAAAAAGAGGTATTAAAAAAGATCTAGTAGTTATTTAGTTAGATGCAGAGAAAGCCTTCGATCAGGTGGAATGGTCTTATTTGTTTTCGGTTATGGAAACTTTTAAATTGGGAGAGAAGTTCATTACTTGGATTAAATTATTATATACAAATCCGACAGCTAGAATTATAACAAATCAAATGTTATCAACTAAATTCAATTTATCTCGAAGCTGTAGACAAGGTTGCCCTTTATCCCCCTACTGTTTGCACTTGTAACAGAACCGTTAGCTGAGAGGGTAAGATTACATCCGGAAATATATGGATATGATACTAGAGATACTAAAAATAAAATCTCCTTATACGCGGATGATGTATTACTTTACATCACAAAACCAGAAATTAGTATCCAAAATTTGTTAAAATTAATAACTGAATTCGGATCTTTTGCAGGATATAGTATCAATTGGAATAAAAGTGAACTTCTGCCAATAATGGTAAATAACTTACACCTATTACAACAATTTCCTTTTAAGATAACAAATGAAAAAAATAAATATCTTGGAATTTATGTAACAAAAAGATTTGATTCTTTATTTAAATCTAACTTCCCACCATTATTGAATAAATTAAATAAGAATATTTTATATTGGAAAACTCTACCTTTTCAATGTTAGGTAAAATTAATATAATAAAAATGATTTTTCTCCCACAATTATTATATCTTTTCCAATTAATTCTGATATATCTTCCTAAAAATTTCTTTAAGAAGGTGGACTCCCTAGTTACTAACTTTATTTGGGATTATAAGAGCCATAGAATAAACAAAAAACATTTATGTAAATTAAAAATAAACGGAGGTTTAGCACTACCAAATTTTATGTTTTATTATTGGGCAGTTAATATTAAAAATATGAATTTTTGGTTAGAAGAGACAGATAACCAACCAATTTGGTTAAATATGGAAAAAGAAGATTGTTCTCCTTTTGAAATTAGTTCAATAATATTCGCTAATATTAATTTAGCTAAGAAAATCTATAGTGAAAATCCGATAATAGAAAGTGGAATACGTATTTGGAAACAAATAAAGAAAACATTAAAACTGAAATCTATACCACTAGCCCTTACCATTGTAAATAACGTTATGTTTAAACCTTCAATGATGGATAAAGGATTTTTACAATGGAAAAACAAGGGAATTATTAAGATGGGTGATCTCTATAAGGAAAACTCTTTCCTTTCATTTCAAGAATTACAACAAATTTATGGACTACATTCTAAAGACTATTTTAGATATTTACAAATCAGAGACTATGTAAAAGCAAACACAGGAACTTAGAAATAGAAAGATAGAAATTTTAGATGAATGTTTAAATAAACATCCGAACACAGAAAAAATGATTTCATATATATATATATAACACCTTATTGGAAAATGATGTCCCATCAACAGAAATATATAGACAATCTTGGGAAAACGAACTAGGTCAAATTATCCGACCAGAAGTATGGGACGAAAGTTTACAACATATACACCATTGTTCGTTAAATGCTAAACACTCTCTTATACAGTTTAAAATACTACATAGACTACATTATTCAAAATCCAAATTACATAACATCTTTTCAAAAGTTTCTCCCATATGTGATAAATGTCAACATTTAGAAGCTAATCTGACACACTCATTTACAAATTGTGTAAAAATTAAAAAATTCTGGATAGAAATATTTAGGATAATTTCGAATGTTGTCAATATAACTCTGACCCCTGTTTCAAAGTTAATAATACCAGGAATATTGGAAACAGACCAATTAATAACAACGAAACAAAGAACCTTTATTGATTATGGTTTAATAATTGGGAAAAAATTAATACTAAATTTCTGGAAAGGTCCTACATCCCCCACAATCAAAATGTGGAATACAGAAATGTCGGAGACACTCCATCTGGAGAGATTGAGGATTGTCCTAATGGACAGGTTGGATCTCTTCAGAGGGATATGGTCTCCATATATTGAATATTTACACGGTCAAAGTGGCTCAGTGCGAGGGCTTGACTGAGGCCTGAATAATAGAATGGATGAATTATACATAATAAATCATGCTTATATCTCCAATGACGGATTATTGATTAATACTCCATTCACTTCCTTATTTTCTATATTATTTTTCTCTATTTTTTTCCTACTTTATAAAACATTTTAAAAAGTGTATAGAAGCATAAAGTCTTAAATCTTAATATTAATAATATTATGATTGTATCTAATAATGTATTTTTTATTAGTATGTTTCTATAATAAAAAAATATTTAACAAAAAACACTACAGACATCCACTAATTCATTCATGTGTGTATTTACGTATATAATTGTAGTCAATGCCTACTATGTTCTGTTGTGCT
The DNA here is from genome assembly GCA_035221665.1 of Okamejei kenojei. Lineage (NCBI taxonomy): Eukaryota > Metazoa > Chordata > Chondrichthyes > Rajiformes > Rajidae > Okamejei > Okamejei kenojei. The sequence goes on along the minus strand of CM069135.1, from coordinate 49,883,094 downwards.
ATGCAAAGAAAGAATTTCATTGTCCTGTCAGGGACACATGAGAATAAACTCTTTTGACTTGACTTTGACTTAAATTGTAGAGAATTTAATTGGAAAAATTTGATTTGTTTCTTTATTACGCCTAACTTAAAAAGGAAGCAAATTCTAAGGCTGCCTTAGAATGTGGTCAAACAGAAGCAAATCACGCACATATCTTCTGGAGTTGCCCAAAAATAGAACCATTTTGGGACAGAGTGAATTCAGAATTAACGGAGGTATTAGGATATATAGTCTCCAAGAAGTGTTCCACTTTATACCTGGGTAATATAAATACAGTGGTGCTGAAGGAAGATCATTACTTGGCTAAAATCCTACTCACAGCTGGCAGAAAGGCCATTACAAGAAACTGGCTTGCAGCAGACATACCCAGACTTAGACAATGGTTAGACATAGTACAGGAAATATTTGTCATGGAGAAAATTACATTCTCTAAGAGTGAAAGAAGATGAGTTTAACAGAAAATGGGGAAAATGGATTAGGTATAGAAATAAAGACATCAACACTATATAATTTTATTGACAATAATGTAAGTTATTGGAAAATATTTTAATAAGAAAATAGATCTGCATACTGCATTATTAATTGTAAACTGAACCCCCCCCCCTGCTACACTGTTGTACGTTTCACTGTATTGTTGTATGTTTTGTTGTTATATTTGTGTTTTATTTTGTGTATACATAAAAGCAATAAAAACTAAAGTGAAAAAAAAACTTCCTCTAGCATAATTCATACAACATTTAAATTGATTTAATTTTTAAAAAATCTTCAAAAAATCAAGAACATGATTGTTTTTGGTAGATTGAAATTGGTGCATCACATCTTTTTAATGATAATTAGTAGTAGATGCTGATTTATTTACATGTAAATGCTTAATCTATTTCATTAGTGTGCTTCCCATTTTTTCCCCTTTCTCATTTTTTTTTGTCTTGGCAGTGTCACACAACATACAGACTGAACATTCTTATTGCTCAGCTACAGAGCAAATTCTTCAGAATGAACCATGCAGAGTCTCTGCAACTCCCGATACACGTGATCTTCAATTCACACCAAATATAAATGACAGCAGAGCTCTGAAGATGAAAAGACAGCGTACTTTCTGTCTCAAAAAAAGAGTACAACAGATTAAACTATCAATGGGGAAGAATACTACAGAAAGTAAGACAATTAGTGACTTGATCAGAGGAGCTGGTGAATTTTTACAAGGACCAGCCGTGTCTTTCTTTGCGTCACAATTGCGTATTGAATCCAAGAGGAAGACGATGGAGTTATTCAGACAAGGTAGTTGCCTTGTCCCTCTACCACCAGTGTCCCCATGCATACCAGTTCTGCCAGTGCATTTTCAAACTTCCATCAATCTCATCCCTGCGTAGGTGGTTGAGTAATATTGAAGTGAGGCCTGGGTTTCCTCCTAAGATCTTTAAACTTTTGAAAGACAGGGTAGCAGGAATGACAGAGAGGGATACATTATGTGTAGTCTCCTTTGATGAAATGAGTCTATGTGCAGGCCTCTCTTACAATATTACTGAAGATTCAGTAGAGGGTTTTGAGGACTTTGGATCCCTAGGGAAGACATCAAGGCCTGCCAACCATGCTCTCGTTTTCATGGTTAGAGGCTTGATGGGGAAATGGAAGCAACCTGTAGGTTACTTTCTATCACGGGACTGCACAACAGCTGACAAACTGCAAACATTACTCAATTAATATTTACAGAAGGTTAAGGCAATGGGACCACAGCCTAAGGCCGTGGTTTGTGACCAAGGCCCAAGCAATATTCAACTCTACACGAACTTGGGTGTGACAGAAGACCATCCTTTCTTCGTCCATGGGGAAGCCAATTGCACTTGTTGAAAAACACTCGGTCAAATTTTGAGAAGTATGTATGTGAGGTCAAGGGAGAGGATAGCAGAAATAAACAACAAATGGGCACACATTTCTGCATTATATGAACATGATTCGCAGTTGCCCATTAGAAAACCCCATAAACTAACCAGAGGCCACTTTGTTCTAAACAGCTTCTCTAAAATGAGAGTCAACAACGCTGCGCAGGTGCTTAACCATTTGGCAGCAGCAGGTGTCTACACCTGTGCAGCTCTTGGAAAGTTACCTGGGGAGGCTGTTTATACAGCGGAGTTCATTGAAATGATTGATGGACTGTTTGATTCATTTAACACCAGGTTTTTCAATGACCCCAAAAGGTTAAGGAGGCCTATGTCAGAAAAGTCTGCACATAATTCATTCTTTGAATCATGCTTGCCTGTACTCCAAAGCTTGATAGTGCTTGGAGCTAAAAATGTGTTGTTTGTCAAGGGATGGCAGCTTGCAATTTCTCGCATTTCACAGCTGTGGCAGCACATGAAGGAAAGCATAGACGCTCGTTTTATGTTCACATCTCTGATCCATCACGATGTTGTAGAGAATTTGTTCTCCACTAATCGGCGAAAGGGCGGATTCCAAGAAAATCCATCAGCGAAGGAGTTTAGATGTGCTTTTCGGATGGTTATGGTATCTGAACTGATAAAGCCATCTATGAGTACAAACTGTTCCCCCGACCCTGACAAATTTATCTTAACACTACAAACACTGACAAAAAACAGTCAAGAAACCATCTCCATCTATCTCCCATACCAATAAAACAAAACAGCACAATGCAGGCTGCAGCATTTAACTTGATCTCCCTGAAGAGAATACAGTAGCTTACATCGCAAGTCACATCTGTCGCAGAATCATCACTTCACATGAACTGTCCTCAAAATGCTACACATGCAGAGAAGTTCTACTACGACCTGATGAACCTTTAGTTAATCCTGCACTCATATTCATCCATCATAAAGCATATGACACATCAATGTATGACTTTGGCTCATTGATGGTGCCTACTGAATACTTTCTTGCGTTCTGTGAAGTGTGTGAGAAAGTGTTTCGCACAGAATTTGACGATGTTAACATGACCAGGAAATACGTTTTCCATCTACTAAACACAGCAATACAAAGACATGAACTTGTGCAGCAATAGAGTCAAGGTTAGAATTGTGGCAATCTTTGTGAGCGTCCACGTACACTATGGACTCAAATTTAAGAATAGAAAAATGCATAACGACCATTGGAGGGAGGGAGGGAGGGGGAGAGAGAGAGAGAGAGATAGATAGAGAGAGAGAGAGATGTGTGTGTGTATATATATATATATACACACACACACACACACACACATATACATCTATGTCACACACATATATATATATATATATATATATATATATATATATATATATATATACATATTTCTGACATAAATTGGTCATCAAAACTAAGAAACTGAGCCAAAATTCAATTTGGCAACACACTGTCTCTTGTTTACCTTTTGTACGGACCAAGTCGCTAACTTCATTCTCTCGTGTCAACTTCGGGAACTTCCACAACGACCATGATAGAGACATTTCACCTAGCATAAAAGCAGCTCAGATACATAAGGTAATGTACCGTTTAGATCACATCGGAGAAAATGCTTGGTTTTCGCTAATAATATAGCGCTCGTTTTCTGCGACACCAAATCGGACATTTTTTTAGTGTCCACCGCAACATACATTTGTGTGTATGATGTGCAACGCGCCTTGCGATGTCCACTCAGAAGGATGCAGTATACTACTACATGATCAGGTGAATGAAGTGGAAATGGCATTTGTAATTTTATTGAGCCATGTGGTATTCATCAACATAGAAAGGAATAAGAAATACGTCCACTTACTGTGCCAACCAGGTCGCTGGTGGACACCACACGACAAGCGTTACACAAAATGTATTTGTGTATTCTGATGCCATTTCTGGAAACTTGCCATCAATGTACTATCTTTTCTTATATTTGTTGTTGATACTATGTCAGTCATGAACCCAATAAAGTGCTTGTCAACTTTTTTTAAGGAATTTGAAATTTGAAATGTGTGGTTTTGTAAAAAGATATATATATATATATTTATATATATATATTCATATATTTATAGATATCCATATATTTACAGGTATATATTTAAATATATAATTGCCTTTATGGTTTATGTACATCATCTGACAAATAAGATAAAGAGAGAAATAGTGTTGCTTTAAATCAAAGTTGCTTCTGATCCATGAGAAGGAACTTTATTTATTTATCTCTAACTTGCCTCTCACACACAGGCACACACACACATTATATATATATATATATATATAATTTAATTTTGTGCAGTGTACAATGCAAGGGAACTGCACAAAGGAGGGGGCTGGGGAGGAAGGATGGGAGGGAAATGGGCAGAAACAGGGGGAAAACACATATTACTAAAAGTGTGATCTTGACCGCTTTTGGCTCGCTGTGGTGTGATTTCCGAGAGAACGCCGCCACCTACGGCCATCATTGTTGGTCAGCTCGCTCAGGGCACCAATACGCCTTCCTGGACCTGAGGATTTTTCCCATCGATGGAAAATCAGAGATATATTAATGTTTTTTTTTAAATGTGCCATTCTCTCTGCTGCCCCTGCTGGAGGGAGGGGGAGGGACTATAAAACCAGGAAGTGGTGTGCCTCACTCCGTCTCTGCAAGATGGAGGAAGCCAAAGGGTCACGTCTCTCGGAGCTCTGAATAGCACTGAACACATGTCTACTCAACTGTGAGTGCCTTTAATGTGGTTTGAAAATGAAAATATGGTTGGTTTGAAGTAAAAAGGAACTGCCCACAAATGGTGGCTTGGGAGCTTTGGCTTGAAGTTAAATGGCACTACTGCAAATGGTGGCTTGGGTGCTTTGGCTTGAAGTTAAAAGGCACTACTGCAAATGGTGGCTTGGGTGCTTTGGCTTGAAATTAAAAGGCACTACTGCAAATGGTGGCTTGGGTGCTTTCGGTTGAAGTTAAAAGGCACCACTGCGAATGGTGGCTTGGGCAGATTATTTATGTCTTTCACTAACGAAGACATAAATAATCTGCCGGAAATAGCAGTGGACCGTGGGTATAATAAGATGGAGGAACTGAGTGAAATCCAGGTTAGCCGGGAAGTGGTGTTGGGCAAATTGAATGGATTAAAGACCGATAAATCCCTAGGGGCAGATAGGCTGCATCCCAGAGTACTCAAGGAAGTAGCCACAAAAGTAGTGGATACATTAGCGATAATCTTTCAAAACTCTTTAGATTCTGGAGGAGTTCCTGAGGATTGGAGGGTAGCTAATGTAACCCCACTTTTTAAAACAATAGGGGGAGAGAAAACAGGGAATTACAGACCGGTTAGTCAAACATCGGTAGTGGGGAAAATGCTAGAGTCAATTATTAAAGATGGGATAGCAGCACATTTGGAAAGTGGTGAAATCATTGGACAAAGTCAGCATGGATTTACGAAAGGTAAATCATGTCTGACGAATCTTATAGTATTTTTTCGAGGATGTACCTAGAAGAGTGGATAAGGGAGAACCAGTGGATGTGTTATATCTGGACTTTCAGAAGGCTTTCGACAAGGTCCCACATAAGAGATTAGTTTACAAACTTAAAACACACGGTATTGGGGGTTCAGTATTGATGTGGATAGAGAACTGACTGGCAGACAGGAAGCACAGGTTAGGAGTAAACGGGTCCTTTTCAGAATGGCAGGCAGTGACTAATGGGGTACCGCAAGGCTCAGTGCTGGGACCCCAGCTATTAAAAAATATATTAATGATTTGGACGAGGGAATTGAATGCAACATCTCCAAGTTTGCGGATGGGGGGCAGTGTTGGTGTGAGGAGGATGCTAGAAGGCTGCAAGGTGACTTGGATAGGCTGGGTGTGTGGGCAAATGCATGGCAGATGGAATATAATGTGGATAAATGTGAGGTTATCCACTTTGGTGGCAAAAACAGGGAGGGTAGACTATTATCTGAAAGGGGAGATGCAACGAGACCTGGGCGTCATGGTACACCAGTCATTGAAAGTATGCATGCAGGTGCAGCAGGCAATGAAGAAAGCGAATGGTATGTTTGCATTCATAGCAAAAGGATTTGAGTATAGGAGCAGGGAGGTTCCACTGCAGTTGTACAGGGTTTTGGTGAGGCCACACCTGGAGTATTGCGTACAGGGTTGGTCTCCAAATCTGAGGAAAGACATTCTTGCCATAGAGGGGGTACAGAGAAGGTTAACCAGACTGATTCCTGCGATGTCAGGACTTTCATATGAGGAAAGACTGGATAAACTCGGCTTGTACTCGCTAGAATTTAGAAGATTGAGGGGGGATCTTATAGAAACTTACTAAAATTTTTAAGGGGTTGGTCAGGCTAGATGCAGGAAGATTGTTCCCGATGTTGGGGAAGTCCAGAATAAGGGGTCACAGTTTAAGAATAAGGGGGAAGTCTTTTACGACCGAGATGAGAAAAACATTTTTCACGCAGGGAGTGGTGAGTCTCTGGAATTCTCTGCCACAGAAGGTAGTTGAGGCCAGTTCATTGGCTATATTTATGAGGAAGTTAGATGTGGCCCTTGTGGCTAAAGGAATCAGGGGTTATGGAGAGAAGGCAGGTAAAGGATACTGAGTTGAATGATCAGCCATGATCACATTGAATGGTGCTTTGGCTTGAAGTTAAAAGGCACTCCTGTGAATGGTGGCTTGGGTGCTTTGGGTAACTTCCTGTTTGCACTGTATATTGATTTTAGATAAAACACTACCACTTACGGCTGTGATTTGTGGCTATCTTACTCAGTCTCCCTCCGCTCAGCAGGTGCAGAAGATTCTTCCCATCAATGAAAAATAAAAGTGTTATTAGTGTTTAAAAAATGTTGAGAATCTCTCTCCTGTCAATCACGCCATGAAGGCCACACCTTTTCCGGTGGGACGGGAAGGGGTATAAAACCCGGCACTGTAGGTGTGGCTCAGTCTCTGCATGATGGGGGAGGGAGATGTCATGACTCTGTCTGAGCTGTGAATCAACTGAACACACTGAATGTCTACTGAACTGTGAGTTTGGTGTTTTGTGTGGTTTTATGGTGGTTTTATGGTAGTTTCACCCTGCTTGAAATGTTATGAAACTGCACTTGAATTCGGTGGCCTTGCACCCTGCTTGAAGTGGTTGGAAACTGCACTTGAATTCGGTGGGCTTGCACCCTGCTTGAAGTGGAATGAAACTGCACCTGAATTTGGTGGCCTTGCATCCAGCTTGAAGTGGTATAAAACTGCACTTGAATTTGCTGGCCTTGCACCCTGCTTGAAGTGGTATGAAACTGCACTTGAATTCGGTGGCCTTGCACCCTGATTGAAGTGGTTGGAAATTGCATTTAAATTCGGTGGCCTTGCACCCTGCTTGAAGTGGTAGGAAACTGCACTTGAATTCAGTGGCCTTGCACCCTGCTTGAAGTGGTAGCAAACTGCACTTGAATTTGGTGGCCTTGCACCCTACTCGAAGTGGTAAGAACCTGCACTTGAATTTGGTGGCCTTGCATCCTGTTTGAAATGGTAGGAAAATGGATTTGAATTTGGTGGCCTTGCACCCTGCTTGAAATGGAATTTCAAGGCATAGCCATGAGTCAACTGCCAGCCCACCAGCCGTGAATGAGCTGCCAGCACATCAGGCTTGAGGGACTGAGCTGCCACCCCAAGAACCCATACCAGCGCTCCAGAAAGCCCCCCCACTGGCCACCAATATTGGAATTGGTGGAGAAGTGGAATATTGCGTCGGGGGACCAGCCCTTCCGTGTGAATATGGGACCCAACGGGTCCCACTTAGTCTAGTTTACAATAACATTAACTAAAATATGTGAAGTGATAGATGAGCTATATCACATACTGTTCCCCACCAACACTGATTACACCAAAGATGATTGAGAGGATTACACTGCGAGAGGCATAACAGAAGTCACGTTTTGCATTGAAAGATGGCGGCCGCGACGCTCCGTTTTGTACGACACCTCAGTGCGTTGGATTACGTAGGAGTGGAGTATCTTGCTCCGCTCTATGATCTTTGGCAAAGATCCTATAGCAAGCAAGGTAGTCCACTCAACGAAAAAGACGTTGTACGCTCATGGGCAGATTCATGGGTAAATTTCAGCCCCATTTCTGTAACCGGCTTCCGTCTCCGCCATCTTTGTCCTCCACAGCGGAGAAAAGATACTAGTGCGGAGACAGAAGCCGGTTACGGAAACATCCTCGTAAAAATCAAATATCTTTGGTAAAAATCTTCTCATTTTCTCTCTGCCTCTCTGCCACAACAAAAAGCAAAAAGATGCCTATGGTCCTTCCACAGCGAGTGGGAAGACTGGCCCGGATCAGCACGACTGGGATGCCAGGGTAAAGTTGCGGGGAGGTTTGCAATGTATTTTTATGTAATGTTGTCCTCATCTGGGCCTTGTGTCCGAAATAAACTTTATCATTATATATACAAATCTGGAGAAATATATAAAATGTGTGTGTTACATGATTATATACATATCACATTCATTTATGTGTGTATGTGTGTTCTTTCCGATACAATCTAATCAGTTGTATGGTCGCTGAATAGAACCATCCTTAAGTTATACATCGTTTTTTTAATCTTGCTCAAAACAAATTTTATTTTGTTAAATACTTCATTTAGATAACCCCACCATTACAGACAGATCTCATTCCACTCTCTGGCTATTGGGAAGACCAGACCCATTTTATTGTTGAAAAACAATTCCATATGTGAGGGATAAAGTGATTAAACCCCATTATAGTAAGGAGTCTTAAAGAGGATTCAAACTGATAGGGGCCAGGGAGAGGGTTCTGACACAGCTGTGTATAAAAGTTACCAGACCCATCCTTGAGTAAGAAGCAATAGCATTGTATAGCAGTAGAAGGGAGTGATGTAGAGAGATCCCTATCAGTAGAATGGAGTGATAGATTGGACCCTTGTCATGGCCCTGTCTCACTGTGCGAGTTGACCCACGAGGTACCCCGAGTGACAGACTCGTGGCTGTGCACGAGACTGCAAGTTTATGATCAAGTGTGTAACCGAGTTCCCACGGGTATGTCATTGCTGCGATGTTCCTAGTTCCTCTCCCGAGTTAGCAAGTTCCTCTCCCGTTACTCTTGAGCCAACCGTGAATGAAGGTATGTTTTAATAAAGCAACAATGTTAAAATACATCTCCATCCTGTGGTTTTGAGTTATTTCAGCGCGGCGGCATCTATTGATATGACCTACAATGGGAAAATGCGCATCCTCCAGTAACCAAGCATTTCTTGTTGTTTTATGTTTTTAAATACTTTTTTGCAATGGATCTCTATTTTAAATAATTTAAAAAAAGGAAGCAGCCCGGGTGACTGACATTGTGCGGCCGCCGGGACCCGACAGCAGACACACACACACACACACACACCACACACAGAGAGAGAGAGAGATACACACAGACAGCAGGACTGGCCGCCACTTCAGAGGAAGGAAGCAGCTCGGGTGACTTTGAGCGGCCGCCGGGACCCGACATCAGACACACACACAGATACAAACAGATAGACAGAGAGGGAGACAGAGACAGACACAGACACAGACACAGACACAGACACAGACACAGACACACAGCAGGACTGGCCACCACTTCAGAGGAAGGAAGCAGCTCGGGTGACTTTGAGCGGCCGCCGGGACCCGACAGCACACACACACACACAGATACACACAGATAGACAGAGAGGGAGAGAGAGAGAGACACACACACACACACACACACACACACACACACACACACACACACACACACACACACACACACACACACACACACACACACACACACACACACACACACACACACACACACACACACACACAGACAGCAGGACTGGCCGCCACTTCAGAGGAAGGAAGCAGCTCGGGTGACTGACATTGAGCGGCCGCCGGGACCCGACAAGGCTCTTGGGTGCTGGGATCATTCTCTGCGGGATGGTTAGCGCGGGAGACATGTGTAGGAGAGGAGTGCTGACTGCAGGCAGACACTTTGGTAGTGATTGCCCACCAGCCTCAAAAGCCGCTGTGTTTCCCTGTCCCTATGATAGCAGGGGGTAATCAAGCAGCACAATAGCCCCCTCCCCCTCCACGCCAACACAAAGGGCAACGATCCCAAGGCTTTTAGGGGCAGAAACGGAAGGCAGACGCAACAAGCTGGCGTAACGCTGGCCAGGTAACATCTCTGGAGAAGGTGACGTTTTGGATAAGGGCTCGTCTTCTGAAGAAGGATCTCGACCCGAAAAAGTCACCTATTCCTTCTCTCCAGAGTTGCTGCCTGACCCCCTGAGTTGCTCCAGCTTTTTCGTTCGAATGGGTGACGTTTCGGGTCGAGACCCTTCTTCGGACTGAAAATAAAACTTGCCTCGCTTGAAGCAGCTTGTAAATTAAAACATAAAATCAAAAAATATTAAAGGTCGACTCATTTATGTGCTGTATTCATTCACCTGGCCTATTGCTGTCCTCCCTCGTCCACCGTGAGCGCTGGACAACTCACCGGATGGAAACCTCCGCTGCATCCCGGGCGGAGGGCGATGATCACCGGACTGACCGGCAAGTAGAGGCGGCGGGTCGGCCAAGCCGGGCTCCCCGCCACCGGCATAGACACCAACTACTGGACTAAGCTCAGCGGGATCTCTGGAGAAGTCTGAAGTAAGGTCTCGACCCGAAATCTCACCCATCCCATCTCTCCAGAGATGCTGCCTGTCCCTCGGAGTTACTCCAGCATTGTGTGTGTCTATCTCCGGTGTGAACCAGCATCTGCAGTTCCTTCCCAATCCCACACTCTCAGCCCCGGGGGGGTGGATGGAGCATCACACGTGGACACATCCCACCCACCACCCCAGACTTGCCCCTTCGGCAGGTCTTTAAGCCGTTCATTGAGACAGAGTGAAGCCACGGGGCAGGCGCCTCAGTAATAAAGGACAAGTGGCAGAAAGGCCGAAGATAGACACAAAATGCTGGAGTAACTCGGCGGGACAGGCTGCATCTCTGGAGCGAAGGAATGGGTGGCATTTCGGGTAAGTCTGAAGAAGGGTCTCGACTCTATTCCTTCTCTCCAGAGATGCTGCCTGGTCCGCTGAGTTACTCCAGCATTTTGTGTCTATCTTTGGTTCAGTCTTTACTCGAGCAAAAGAACAGATTATTAAAGTTCCCACGGTAGACTCACGAGACACTAAGATAAACGCACGGGGCCACTACGTTATTACAACGAGTTTAAATGTTTCCATTTTTAACTTGAACAGTTAATTTGACTCGTGGAAAAAATCAAACATGTTTGATTTTTTTCACGAGTTAACAAGTTTCCCGATTACCTGCCGTTAGCGCCACGAGTCGATAAGTTGCTCGTGCGAGTTCCGACGTTCCCGCTACGTGATCACCACGAGTGAAAACTCGGGGTCACTCGTGGGCCAACTCGCACAGTGAGACAGGGGTTTTGTCACTATAGCTTAGCTTTAGTACTGATATAGGAGAACTGAGAGGGTTCACTTGGAGGTGAGTAAAACTAGGATAGGTCATGAGCAACTGAGCATGCTTAATAGAATAAATGAATATTACAACACACCCCTGGTCAAGAAACTGCTCATTACCATGAACATGCGATGTATGATGTGGGAGGTACTGGGGGGATGTACCTACAGATTGTGCACCTCAGATCCTGATTGGAGAAGGGTCCGGAGGGGAGGTTGAATGTAAAATTGTGTGTATAAAGGGGGATGACTTCACTGACTTCGGCGTGTCTCAACTTGGAGAGGCACCGATTCTGCAGACTCGTAAAATAAAGAATCTTGCTTCCACGATTTGGTCTTTGAGCAGTGATTGTGAGCACAAAGCGTATCTCACACATAGACGAAAAAAAAACATAAGGAACACTCCAAGATTCCAAGAATAGACCAACTGCAATCTTCATATTGCTATTATTTTCCAAATACCGCAGTTGTGAACAGTGTGCTTAGATGAATTAGAGCACAAGCGTAATACAAAATGCAACTCAAAACTTAAACACAGCACGTGAGCCATTTAAAAAGAAAAGCTTTCAAAAAAAACATTAAAAAAGACAATTAACAGAATCATAATTTGTTAACATATTAATCTTTAACAAAATTTAACAGAATTATGAATCTAACCTTATATCACACACACACAAACTGTTCCCCCGCAACGCTGATTACACTGCGAGAGGGATATATACAAAGTCGGGCCGGGTTACTGAAATGGACGAAGAACTGGCCCACGTTCAGCTCCGTTGCGTGCTACACGTCAGCCCAGAGTGGATTACCTTGCTCGCTCTGGGATCTTTGATTCCCCCTCCCCCATTTCCCCGCCACAGTGGAGCCGCGCCGCGTGCGCGTGCGCGTGGCCGCGCCACGTGATGCCTTGGGGGCGCAGTTGTCTCCGCATGCGTGTTGGTGGTGGCCGCGGGCGGTGGGGCTGGCGTCGGAGAAGGCAGCAGGAAAGGTAAAGTCAACGTGATGAAAATAAACCCCACCTGTACAGAAGAGCAACGAAGCGAGCATTCATTCCCCTGCTGACATTTTGACTCGTGCGACAACTTGTCGATATTTCTTTCCCCACCGTCAAATGTAGTTGTTTTATTCCCTTGTAAAGGTTAATAAAAAAAGGTTGCAGTAGTTGAGCTGGCTTTCCGCAGCTTGTGGTCGAAGAAACAGCAGTCATGAGTTAATTACAAAATACTGATGGCTGAAGACTGGGTGATGCCACTTCATTTTGTTGTAAAGATTTTATTAAGCTACCTCCCTTGCTCGGGAGGCATTTGTTTTCTGACTTCTGATAATTGATGAAATGCAATTCGGTTAAGCCTGAAAGTTTTCGCCCTTTATCTGCCTTAAAATGAAAACTATTCTTCTTCTCCTAAAGCTATGCTATTTAGTACGTCAATCTACCAAACACGTTCTTGTGGAAAAACCTTTGACTTGTAAGTTAAGCAGTTTCTCTACAAATATATAGCCTGACCTGTCGACATTTGTTTTGTGATAACTCGTATATTTCATAACTGTTTTAGAAAAGCCCTAGCAATTTTAACATTGTTCCATGTTTGACCCTTTTCCTCGTTATTTCTATCCAAATAACCCGACCTATTTGGAAGTGTTTCATTTTATTTTAACGTGTGAAATTAAATCACATTGGACTTAAAACGCAAATAACTGAAGTTCAGGAATACAACATACACTTGAGTTAAGGTGTAATCTTAAAACACGCATACAGGAATGTGAAAATATGTCTAACCAGCTGAACTACAATCAAAACATGTAACTCATTACTAAGATTGTTAAAATTATGTAACAATTAATGATTACCATAATTTTAAGACATTTGGGGAAGGAATAAATTGCACTAGAGCATTTGAATGAATTGTACATTTAACAGGGAAGATTTAATGAGAAATTAGAGTGCATTCTGCAGTCTAGAAGGAATAAGTAATGTATTTCAAGATACACTGACTGGTCTGTTTTATTTCAACAAGAATCTAAGGTCTAAACAAAATTCTTAAAGTAGGTCTGAATTATTAATTAATTAAGAAGGAGAAAGAAAACTATTCCTAAATCTTATGCAGGATTTTTTGCACAGTACGTGGAAGCTTCTGTGGAGTGAGTAATTTCAGATAATTCAGAAAAATAATGAGATTTTTTCAAAATTAACTTATCTTCTTAAATAATATTAGAGGAGAGTTCAATATGGCATTTAGAATTTAATGAGTTATGATTTGATAGACAGAATCAAGAAAAGTAGTAATTACATAATTAGAGCCATCCAATTGCCATGCAAAATAGGATACGTTTTGGAATCATTTGGCTCAAAATTTTGTGATAACCCTTGTTCTCGATCTAGTAATTTAGAACTCCCTTTACTTCAAGTTCTGGCTCATAACATGTTGACCAAAACACTGGATTGTCTGATTCACTGCTATTGGTGACATAGTACTCGGTGTACACTTTAAGATTTTCTCAAGGTCACTCCTATCCCCATTCTGTCATATTCTCATTTTATCATTTTAATGTCATGAACTTGCTTTCCTCATTTGCATCACCTTCTCTACCTTGGTGATTTTTTTTTGTTAATAAGATTTTTGGGGACATGAATGCTGCTGGTAAGGCCAACGGTGTAGTCTTTCCTTATTGACCTGAAAAGGCACAGGTGAGCTGCAACCTTAAATTGTTGCAGTCCTGGTAAATGTAATCCTTCAGCAAGGTGTTTCAAATTTTGACACTATGTCAATGAAGATGTAATTCCGGTCCTAATCTTACCCTGTTAGTCTGGTTCAGTAAAACACTGATTGCAAGCACTGGATCAACTAACTTTATTTTCCAAACACAATCACACTACCTATATGATACTTAATCCAACACCGCGGGTCCGATCCTTGTCTCTACTCATTCAAGCCCTTCAGCCTCGTGCGAATAGAACACCTCCAGAAGGTCAGCACGGTCCCAAGTGCTACCCCAGAAGATTGGCACACTCTCATGTACTTTTTTTTATGCCCTCATGGACCCTTGGAGCGAAATACATGGGGGGGGGGGGGGGGAGGGGAGGGGGCACCCCCTACGCCAATGCCAATCATCAATAAAGATTATAAAATACATTAATTGACAGTTCCCTAACCCAATCACAAAATATCTACAGAGAGCACTTAATGGGAAACAGTTCTATTAAGCAAAGAAACATTTTACCAGGCAATTTGGGCAAGGCCCCTCTCCTTGAGGAATCACGAGTAATGGCACGAAGACCATGCAACATAGTTATCAACATTATTATAAACCCACCATCTCCCAACCAATCCTGAGCATGCATTTGCAGGAGGATCTAGCTCCCACTTCAAAGCCCTCATATTGGCTTTAATTGATAATATGTATGAGTCATACATATTATCAATTAAAGGACATCTGGACATCAACCTGTACTCAACCTCTCCCCTGGCCCAGACACTCTGGAGCCATGATCCTCTTGGTCTTTGCAGCCTTTACAAAATATGTCAAGCAGGTTTTGCAAAAGTAGAAATCCTCCATTTTGTCAGGCACCTAAAATGCCCAATATTATCAAAGGAATAGCAATGTACTGTCAAGAGAGGATGGTGTGTGACTTGGAAGGAAACCTGATATTGATTATGTTCCGACATGGCTGTTGTCCTTTTTGTCAGAGAGGTTATGGTGTTTGTAAGGTCCTGTTGAAGAAAGCAAGGTGAATAATTGAGGTGAATTTAGCAGATAGAAAACTAAAGCCTGCAGTGTGTTTTAGTGTTCTGTACCATGAATTTATAGGCTGGTGTTAAATCAATAAGCCAGTTTGGTATTCTGATTGCGCATGCCCTGGTCATAGGTCACTAGGTATAAAACCATCTTGGCAATGGTGGTGCTGCATTGTGTGCAGGCTTGCGTTTCGTCTGAAGTCGGGTTGGGGCCAGCTCTCCGTTGCTGCACGTGCTGTTGAGTTGCTGTTGGGGCGTCCCCGTCCCCTCCACGGTGTCCCGTCCCTGTCCCTGGGCTGGTGGGGCGGCCCTGGACTTGCAGCCAGCGTTGCAGCCGCTGGCTCCAGGTCGGCTCTACCAATCCCGCTGGGTTGATCCCGGCACCCCTCCACCCCCCCCCCCCCCCCCCAGTCCGACACCGCCATCCTGCTGAAGATGGGCAGCTGCTGGCCCTGCTAGCAGCGCTTGCTGGTCTCCCCCCGCCCGCCCAGTCTCTCCCTCGCCAGCCCAGTCCCCACCCCGCCCGTCTCCCACCCCCGCCCAGTCTCTCACCCCCCCCCCCCCGGCCCAGTCTTCTCCCCCCCCCCCCCCCCCGGCACAGTCTCTCCCCTCCCCCCCCCCCCCCTCCCCCCCCCGGCCCAGTCTCTCTCCCCCCCCGGCCCAGTCTCTCCCCCCCCCGGCCCCTCCCCCCCCCCCCCCCCCGGCCCAGTCCTCCCCCCCCCCCCCCGGCCCAGTCTCCCCCCCCCCCCCCCCGGCTCAGTCTCTCTCTCCCCCCCCCCCCCCCCCCCCCCCCCCCCCCCGGCCCAGTCTCTCTCTCCCCCCCCCCCCCGGCCCAGTCTCCTCCTCCCCCCCCCCGCCCAGTCTCTTTCCCCCCCCCCCCCCCGGCCCAGTTTTCTTCCCCCCCCCCTCCGCCCCGGCCCAGTCTCTCCCCCCCCCCCCCGGCCCAGTTCTCTCCCCCCACCCCAGGCTCACCCCCCCCCCCAGTCTCTCCCCCCGCACTCTCCCCCCACCAGTCCCCCCTCCTTCTCCCCCCCCAGTCTCCCCTCCCCCGTCTCCCCCACCCCCGTCTCCGTCGTCTCACCCCCCCAGTGTGTGTCTTCCCCCCCACCCCTCTCTTTCCATATTCTATAATATTAAAGTGTAAATACAATGACAGTTTGCAACAAAGAGTCAAGTACACAGCAGGTTGGTTTCATGGACATAAAGCTTACAGGAACTCGAAGAAAGATGGGAAAGTGGAATAAGATGCAAGTTTTGGTCTAGAGTTGAAAGTAACATTTTGACATTTGGTCTGGTGGAGAAAAAGTTGCATGAGGTGTTGACCAACTCTTTTCCCAACTAGGAGCACCAAAAAACCCCACTAACTATCGTTGCACAGCATATTTCCAAAGATTTTTCCTGGACCCCTCACACTGGTGCAATAATAAATAACACACATCAACGCCTCTACTTCCTGAGAAGATTAAGGAGATTCGGTATGTCAATGGGGATTCTCTTGAACTTCTACGTGTGTACAGTGGAGAGCATATGGACTGGTTGCATCTCGGCCTTGTTTGGGAACTTGAACGCCCAGGAGGGAAAAAGACTGCAAAAGGTTATGAACACTGCCCAGTCCATCACCGGCTCCGACCTATCCACCATCGAAGAGATTTCTTGGAGTCGCTGCATCAAAGGTAGCCAGGATCATCAGAGACCCACACCATCCTGGTCACACACTCATTTCACCACTGCCATTGGGAAAAAGCTACAGGAGCCTGAAAACTAACGTCCAGGTTCAGGAACAGCTTCTTCCCTCCAGCCATCAGGCTATTAAGCATTACAACCTCAAATAAGCTTGGAACTACAATAGACATTATTATTATTATTTCACGTGTATATATGTATGTGCACTTGTATGTGTATGTACACGGACTTTCTTTTCCCTTGTTTATCACTATTTACATATTCTGTTGTGCTGCAGCAAGTAAGAATTTCATTGTTCTATCTGGGACTGACGACAATAAACACTCTTGACCATCTCTAATCTAAATGGATGGAGCCATTTGCTCCATCCACTTGGTGGTCATTCCATGAAACAGCAAATGGTCTACAACAGATTTGGTCCACTATAACAAAAATCTGGTGTAAAGAGGTCTGTTCAGAAAGAGGGTTTACTGTAATTACACAGTATTCATCTTCTGTGAAAAATTGACCTCTGAATGTGTGGTGTAACTTAAAGAATAGTGTTTATTAATTGTCTTCCCATTACCCAAACCATTGTGTGAGCCATGTCTTTCTTAAGCTACGGTGATGCTAGGATGGCTGAAATAACCAGTAAATATGAGCTTGTGGCCAAGTATGACTGTAACTTGTATTCATTTATTAATTTTGATTTGTGCTTTCCATAATATGACATGTTTTAAATTTTCAATATAATTATTTCAAAGTAGTCGTCTTGACCATAATTTATATGCCATGGTAGATCAGGTGACAGTAGGAACAGGGACATGGGAGTAACACAAAGGAATGGAAGAAGTTGAGAGAACAAGACGTGAAACATTGCCGTGAATATGACAATAGACCAGAGGTGGGGAACCTGCGGCCTTAAGGCCACATGCGGCCTCCTAGGCCATTAAGTGGGGCCTTTTGAATTATCCAAATTTTGTACAACAAATCCTTTTATTTTTTATTAATATGTTTTTGTTCATCTTGTATTATTTTAATTTTAATCTTAAAAATAACCTATTTAAAATACCAAAGAGTAAAAGAAGATTCAACAAAATAATCCTCCCCGACTGACGGCCACAATTAAAACATTAGTAAGTCATGAGGGCTATTGTAACAAAATAATGTACATTTTGAACAATTATCTAATTGTTGTTTCTTGGATGCGGCCTTATTAAATTACAGCTAACTGAATGTGGCATTCCAACCTGAAAAGGTTCCCCACCCCTGCAATAGACAATAGGTGCAGGAGTAGGCTATTAGGCCCTTGGGTCTTGAATCAGTACCCTGTTCCTGCCTTCCCCCCCCCCCATATCCCCTAACTCCGCTATCTTTAAGAGCCCTATCTAGCTCTCTCTTGAAAGTATTCAGAGAACTGGCCTCCACCACCCTTTGTGAGGCAGATAATTCCATAGAATCACAACTCTCTGTGTGAAAAAGTGTTTCTTCATCTCCGTTCTAAATGGCTTACCCTTTATTCTTAAACTGTGGCCTCTGGTTCTGGATTCCCCCAACATTGGGAACATGTTTCCTGCCTCTAGCGTGTCTAAACTCTTAATAATCTTATGTTTCAATAAGATCCTCTCTCATCGTTCTAAATTCCAGAGTATACAAGCCCAGCCACTCCATTCTCTCAGCATATGACAGTCCCGCCATCCCGGGAATTAACCTTGTAAACCTCCACTGCACTCCCTCAATAGCAAGAATGTCCTTCCTCAAATTAGGGGACCAAAACTGCACACACTACTCCAGGCGTGTTCACACTGGGGCCGTGTACAACTGCAGAAGGACCTCTTTGCTACTTTACTCAAATCCTCTTGTTTTGAAGGCTTACATGCCATTTGCTTTCTTCCTTCACCGCCTGCTGTACCTGCATGCTTACTTTCATGGACTGATGAGCAAGGACCCCCAGATCCTGTTGTTCTTCCCCTTTTCCCAACTTGACACCATTTAGATAATAATCTGCCATCCTGTTTTTGCTACCAAAGTGGATAACCTCACATTTATCCACATTAAACTGCATCTGCCATGCATCTGCACACTCACCCAACCTGTCCAAGTCACCCTGTATTCTCATAGCATCCTCCTCACAGTTCACACTGCCACCCAACTTTGTGTTATCTGCAAATTTGCTCATGTTACTTTTAATCCCTTCATCTAAATCATGTATATTGTAAATAGCTGCAATCCCAGCACCAAGCCTTGTGGTACCCCACTAGTCATTGCCTGCCATTCTGAAAGGGACCCGTTAATCCCTACTCTTTGTTTCCTGTCTGCCAACCAATTTTCTATCCATGTCAGCACTACCCCCAATACCATGTGTCGTAATTTTGCCCACTAATCTCCTATGTGGGACATCAAATGCTTTCTGAAAGTCCAGGTACACTACATCCACTGGCTCACCCTTGTCCACTTTCCTAGTTACATCCTCAAAAAATTCTAAAAGATTAGTCGTAAATCCATGCTGACTCGTGGTAACAGATCCTGTTACTGCTACCCAAATGTGCCGCTATTTCATCTTTTATAATTGACTCCAGCATCTTCCCCACCACTGATGTCAGGCTAACTGGTCTATAATTCCCTGTTTTCTCTCTCTCACCGTTCTTAAAAAGTGGGATAACATTTGCTACCTTTCAGAAGGCTTTCGAGACTTTCAGAAGGCTTTCGACAAGGTCCCACATAAGAGATTAGTATGCAATCTTAAAGCACACGGTATTGGGGGTTCAGTATTGATGTGGATAGAGAACTGGCTGGCAGACAGAAAGCAGAGTAGGAGTAAATGGGTCATTTTCAGAATGGCATGCAGTGACTAGTGGGATACCGCAAAGCTCTGTGCTGGGACCCCAGCTATTTACAATATATATTAATGATTTGGATGAGGTAATTGATTGTAACATCTCCAAGTTTGCGGATGACACTAAGCTGGGGGGGGCAATATTAGTTGTGAGGAGGCTGCTAGGAGGCTGCAAGGTGACTTGGATAGGTTGGGTGAGCGGGCAGATGCAGTATAATGTGGATAAATATGAGGTTATCCACTTTGGTGGCAAAAACAGGAAAGTAGACTATTATTTGAATAGTGGCCGATTAGGAAAAGGGGAGATGCAACAACACCTGGGTGTCATGGTACACCAGTCATTGAAAGTAGACATGCAGGTGCAGCAGGCAGTGAAGAAAGCGAATGGTATATTAGCATTCATAGCAAAAGGATTTGATTATAGGTGCAGGGAGGTTCTACTGCAGTTGTACAAGGTCTTGGTGAGACCACACCTGGAGTATTGCGTACAGTTTTGGTCTCCAAATCTGAGGAAAGACATTCTTGCCATAGAGGGAGTACAGAAAAGGTTCACCAGACTGATTCCTGGAATGGCAGGACTTCTACATGAAGAAAGACTGGATTGACTCGGCTTGTACTCTTGTACTTATAGAGGTGTATAAAATTCTTAAGGGGTTTTTCAATTTTTCAATATAATTATGGAGATAGTCAGAACTGGACCTAGGGTGGAGATTTTTGATTGGAGAAAGACATTCTTGCCATAGAGGGAGTACAGAGAAGGTTCACCAGACTGATTCCTGGGATGTCAGGACTTTCATATGAAGAAAGACTGGATAGACTCGGCTTGTGCTCGCTAGAATTTAGAAGATTGAGGGGGAATTTTAAAGAAACGTACAAAATTCGTAAGAGGTTGGACAGGCTAGATGCAGGAAGATTGTTCCCGATGTTTGGGAAGTCCAGAACAAGGGGTTACAGTTTAAGGATAAGGGGGGAAGTCTTTTAGGACCAAGATGAGAAAAACATTTTTCACACAGAGAGTGGTGAATCTCTGGAATTCTCTGCCACAGAAGGTAGTTGAGGCCAGTTCATTGGCTATATTTAAGAGGGAGTTAGATGTGGCCCTTGTGGCTAAGGGGATCAGGGGGTATGGAGAGAAGGCAGGTACGGGATACTGAGTGGGATGATCAGCCATGATCATATTGAAGGGCCGAATGGCCTACTCCTTCACCTATTTTCTATGTTACTATGTTTACCCTCCAATCCACAGGAACTGATTCTGAATCTATAGAACATTGGAAAATGATCACCAATGCGTCCACGATTTCTGGAACCATTTCCTTAAGTACCCTGGGATGCAGACCATCCGGCCCTTGGGATTTATCAGCCTTCAGTCCCATCAGTCTAACCAATACCATTTCCTGCCTAATGTGGATTTCCTTCAGTTACTCTGTCATTCCAGATTCTCTGGCCACTAGTACATCAGGATGATTGTTTGTGTCCTCCTTAGTGAAGTCAGGTCCAAAATACCTGTTCAACTCATCTGCCATTTCCATGTTCTCCATAATACATGCACCCTTTTCAGTCTTCTAGGGTCCAACTTTGGTCTTAACTAATTGTCACATACCTAAAGAATATTTTACTATCCTCCTTTATATTCTTGGCTAGCTTACCTTTGTACTGCATGTTTTCTCCCTGTATTGCCTTTTTAGTTATCTTTTGTTGCTCTTTGAACATTACCCAATCCTCTTGCTTCCCGCTCATCTTTGCTGCACTGTACTTCTCTTTTATTTTTACACTGTCCCTGACTTCCCTTGTCAGCAACCGTCGCCCCTTAGTCCCCGTGGAATCTTTCTTCCTCTTTGGAATGAACTGATCCTGCACCTTATAACCATATAACCATATAACCATATAACAATTACAGCACGGAAACAGGCCCTCTCGGCCCTTCCAGTCCGTGCCGACCATTTGTTTTCCCCTAGTCCCATCTACCTGCACTCAGACCACACCCCTCCATTCCCTTCACGTCCATATACCTATCCACTTTATTCTTAAATGTTAAAATCGATCCTGCCTCCACCACTTCTGCTGGAAGCTGATTCCACACAGCCACCACCCTCTGAGTAAAGAAGTTCCCCCTCACGTTTACCCCAAAACCTCTGTCCCTTAATTCTCATGTCATGCCCCTCTTGTTTGAATCTTCCCTACCCTCAATGGGAAAAACGTATCCACGTCAACTCTGTCTATCCCTTTCATCATTTTAAAGACCTCAATCAAGTCCCCCCTTAACCTTCTGCGCTCCAAAAAATAAAGACCTAACTTGTTCAACCTTTCTCTGTAACATAGTTGCTGGAACCCTGGCAACATTCTAGTAAAATCTCCTCTGTACTCTCTCTATTTTGTTGACATCCTTCCTATAACTAGGCGACCAAAATTGTACACCATACTCCAGAATTGGTCTTACCAATGCCTTGTACAATTTTAACATTACTTCCCTACTCCTATATTCAATGCTCTGATTTATAAAGGCCAGCACACCAAAGGCTTTCTTTACCACCCTATCTACATGCGATTCCACCTTCAGGGAACTATGCACAGTTATTCCTAGATCCCTCTGTTCCACAGCATTCCTCAATTCCCTACCATTTACCATGTACGTCCTATTTTGATTTGTCCTGCCAAGATGTAGCACTTCACACTTATCAGCATTAAACTCCATCTGCCATCTTTCAGCCCACTTTTCCAAATGGCCCAAATCTCTCTGTAGACTTTGAAAATCTACTTCATTATCCACAACACCACCTATCGTAGTATCATCTGCATACTTACTTATCCAATTTTCCACCCCATCATCCATATCATTGATGTACATGACAAACAACAGTGGACCCAACACAGATCCCTGAGGCACCCCACTGGTCACCGGCTTCCAACCTGACAAACAGCCATCCACCATTACTCTCTGACATCTCCCATTCAGCCACTGTTGAATGCATCTTGCTACTCCGCCATTAACACCCAAAGATTGAACCTTCTTAACCAACCTTCCATGGGGAACCCAGGGTTACCAACTGTCCCGGATTCGCCGTATTTCGTCCCGGCGAAACAACCTAAATACGGTGTTCCGGCAGGCAAACATGTCGTTACGGAGAAGGGCGGGAACGAAAAATAATCAAAACAATAAACGGGAAGGGCGGGGGCGGGAGCGGGAATGAGCGGCGGTTGGACACGTGCAGCGGGAAGGGCGGGAGCGGGAACGAGCGGCGGTGGGACACGTGCAGCGGGAATGAGCGGCGGTTGGACACGTGCAGCGGGAAGGGCGGGAACGAGCGGCGGTCGGACACGTGCAGCGGGAAGGGCGGGAGCGGGAACGAGCGGCGGTTGGACACGTGCAGCGGGAAGCGGGAGCGGGAGCGGAACGAGCGGCGGTTGGACACGTGCAGCGGGAAGAGCGGGAGCGGGAACGAGCGGCGGTTGGACACGTGCAGCGGGAAGGGCGGGAACGGGAACGAGCGAGAACGGGAACGAGCGATGGTGGGTACAGGATGATGCTACAGACAGAGATGTCAAAAGGCTGTTAAGACATTCATGTGCAAGGAACAGAGGTAACATTAGCATTGTGGGGCTAAGGGCCCATTGCCTGTGTTGTATGTTTCAATAGACAATAGGTGCAGGAGGAGGCCATTCGGCCCTTTGAGCCAGCACCACCATTCACTGTGATCACGGCTGATCATCCCCAATCAGTACCCCGTTCCTGCCTTCTCCCCATATCCCCTGACTCCGCTATCTTTAAGAGCCCTATCTAGTTCTCTGTTGAAAGCACCCAGAGAACCGGCCTCCACCGCCCTATGAGGCAGAGAATTCCACAGACTCGCCACTCTCTGTGAGAAAAAGTGTTTCCTCGTCTCCGTTCTAAATGGCTTACTCCTTATTCTAAGACTGTGGCCCCTGGTTCTGAACTCCCCCAACATCGGCATTGTCATTTAGACAATTGAGTTTATGTGTATGTGTATACTAAAGGATGTTTATGTGTGTTTAATGAGTTTGTATATAGTACTAGTTGAAAAAAGGAAGGTTGGATTCAACGCGCGTTGCAGATTTTGGGTCGTTGCCATACATATTTCTGGTGCCGCAACATGTTACTGAGAGAAATGCATTTACCCCCATTTGTTACTGACAAATGGGTTGAATGTTACTGTGAACTAAATTTAGGGTTGGCATCTCTGGGAACCTTGTCAAAGGCCTTACTAAAATCCATATAGACAACATCCACTGCTTTACCCTCATCAATTTCCCTAGTTACCGCTTCAAAAAATTCAAGAAGGTTTGCCAAACATGACCTTCCAGGCACAAATCCATGTTGACTGTTCCTGATCAGACCCTGTTTATCCAGATGCTTATATATATTATCTCTAAGTATCATTTCCATTAATTTGCCCACCACTGACGTCAAACTAATAGGTCTATAATTGCTAGGTTTAATCTTTGAACCCTTTTTAAACAATGGAACAACATGCGCAGTACGCCAATCCTCCGGCACTATTCCCGTTTCTAATGACATTTGAAATATTTCTGTCATAGCTCCTGCTATTTCTACACTAACTTCCCTCAATGTCCTAGGGAATATCCTGTCAGGACCTGGAGACTTATCCACTTTTATATTTTTCAAAAGTGTCAGTATTTCCTCCTCTTTGAATCTCATAGTTTCCATAGCTACTCTACTTTTTCCCCTTAACTCACCGAGTTCAATATCCTTCTCCTTGGTGAATACCGAAGAAAATAAATTGTTCAATATCTCCCCCATCTCTTTTGGCTCTGCAGATAGCTGTCCATTCTGGTTCTCTAATGGTCCAATTTTATCCCTCGTTATCCTTTTGCTATTAATATAGCTGTAGAAACCCTTTGGGTTTACTTTCACCTTTCTTGCCAAAGCAACCTCATATCTTCTTTTAGCCTTCCTAATTTCTTTCTTAAGATTCTTTTTACATTCTTTATACTCCTCTAGCACCTCATTTACTCCATGCCTCCTATAATTATTGTAGATATCTCTTTTTTCGAAACAAGTGTCCAATTTCCCTGAAAACCATGGCTCTTTCCAATTTTTACTATTTCCTTTCAACCTAACAAGGACATAAAGATTCTGTACTCTTACAATTTTCCCCTTTAAATGTCCTCCATTTCTCTTCTACATCCTTCCCATGAAACAAAGTGTCCCAATTCACTCCTTTAAAATCCTTACGCATTCCCTCAAAGTTAGCCTTTCTCCAATCAAAAATCTCCACCCTAGGTCCAGTTCTGACTCTCTCCATAATTATATTGAAAACTAATGGTATTGTGATCACTGGTCCCGAAGTGCTCACCAACGCATACCTCCGTCACCTGACCTGCCTCATTTCCTAACAGGAGGTCCAGCACTGCCCCTTCTCTGGTCGATACCTCTATGTACTGCTGCAAAAAACTATCCTGCACACATTTTACAAACTCCAAACCATCCAGCCCATTTACAGAATGTGTTTCCCAGTCTATTTTTGGAAAATTGAAATCTCCCACAATCACTACCTTGTGCTTACTACTAATATCTGCTATCTCCTTACATATTTGCTCTTCCAATTCACGCTCCCCATTTGGCAGTCTATAATACACCCCTAAAAGTGTTGCTACACCGTTCCCACTTCTCAGTTCCACCCAAATAGCCTCCCTAGACGAGCCCTCTAATCTATCCTGCCAAAGCACTGCTGTAATATCTTCTCTGACAAGCAATGCAACACCTCCCCCTCTGGTCCCTCCAATTCTATCACACCTGAAGCAACGAAATCCTGGAATATTTAGTTTCCAATCACAGCCCTCCTGCAACCATGTTTCACTGATTGCCACAACATCATATTTCCAGGTGTCAATCCAGGCTCTAAGTTCGTCCACCTTACTTACAATGCTCCTAGCATTAAAATATACACATTTTAGAAACCCACCATCCCTTATTCTCGGTCTATTATCTTTTTCATCTTTCTCGCCTACATTTTGGATCCGAGTGCTTCCCTTCTCTGCCTCTTGCCCCACACCCTGACCCCTAGCCCCCTCTACCCGAGTCCCTCCCCCCAGCCTTTCTAGTTTAGAAAGTATTGGGGTCCAATACCAACCTGATTTTCCCAGTCCATCTGCATGTTGAAATCACCCCTAACATTACCTTTCCATCTTGCCAATTCTAACTCTTGATTCAACTTGCACCCTATATCCAGGCTGCTGTTTGGGAGCCTGTAGATAAGTCCCATTTGGGGCCTCTTACCCTTACAATTCCTCAGTTTTATCCATACTGACTCTACATCTCCTGATTCTATGTCACCCCTCACAAGGGACTGAATTTAATTCCTCACCAACAGAGCTACCCCACCCCCTCTGCCCACCTGTCTTTTCGATAGGAGGTATACCCTTGAATATTCAGTTCCCAGCCCAGGCCCTCTTGCAGCCATGTCTTTGTAATTCTCACAACATCATACTTGTCATTTTCTAACTGAGCCTCAAGCTCGTCCACTTTATTTCTTATACTTCGCACATTCATATACAACACTTTGACTTCACCTCCCCTCTCACACCGCTCACAATTGGCCCTGACCTTTCTCTCTTATCCCTTCTTGAACTTTCCTTCCCATTAATTCCAGAGTCTTTTGTAACTTTTCCTGTACTCACTTCCCCTTTAACTCCATCTTTAAACTCCCAATTTGTCAATCCCTCCCCCTCCACTATTTAGTTTAAACCCACACGTATAGCCCTAGCAAACCTGCCTGCCAGAATGTTGGTCCCCTTCCAGTTAAGGTGCAACCCGACCCTTTTGTACAGGTCACCCCTACTCCAGAAGAGATCCCAGTGGAATATAAATCTAAATCCTTGCCCCCGGCACCAGCCCCTCAGCCACACATTCAGATCCCCTATCTCCCTGTCCTCACTAGCACAAGGTACTGGAAGCAATCCAGAGATAACCACCCTTGAAGTCCTGCTTTTCAGGCTTCTTCATAACTCTCTGAACTCGCGTTGCAGAACCTCCTTCCTCTTCTCTATGTTGTTGGCGCCTACGTGCGCAACTACTACCGGCTGTTCACCTTACTTCTCGAGGATCTTCTGAATTCGGCTTGTGACATCTTTAACCCTGGCACCAGGGAGGCAACAGATCATTCTCTAGTCTCACCTACTGCCACAGAATCTCCAGTCTGCATCTCGGACAATGGAGTCACCCACCACTATGGCTCTGTCCAACGTTGATTTGCCGGTCGAGTCTCATCTCTAGGATTGGAGTCACCGACCTGTCCGCCGTTTGGACTGGAAACGTCATCTCCCCCGACAACTCCCATGAGGGTGTACCTGTTTGCATTAGGCACAGCCACCTGGGTCTCCTGCACTTCATGGTTACTCCCCTTTCTCTGAGTCACCCACCTTTGTTCTTCCTGTATCCTTGGCGTGACAACCTCACTGTAGGACCTTATCCTGGATGGCCCTAAGGTCATCCAGCTTCTTCTCCAGTGCCCCAACACTGTCCTTCAGTAGCTGAACCTGAACACACTTACCACAGTTGTAGCAGCCAGAGGCTCCATCGGTGTCCCTGACCTCCCACATTCTGCAAGCATCACACCGACTCATCTTACCCATCATGTGTTCACTGCTTCCTGTCCTCTTCAGCTGTTTGTGTAGTATCCTCTCCTCGCCGAAGACTCTCAAGCCAAAGACTCACACTTTTCTGTCAAGGCTCTCAAGCCATAGACACACACATTTCCATCAAGACTCTTGAGCCAACGACACTCACTTTTCTCTCAATTTCCTCACAATGCCGCTCCCCACACGGCCACTTCCCTAGAGCAACCTTGCTTATATTGTTTGATAAATTGCCTAATTCGCCAATTTACAAATCTCATTCCTCAGTTTAAAACCATTTTTCCCCTCTGACTCACCTTCTTTCCCATAAACAATTGAATGTTATCTAGTGAATGTAAATATAAACTAATTATTATTCCCTGTGATTTTTATATTTCCCAGCTTAACTCAGCTTTGTGTTGATTAAAACATAACCACAGCTGCTTTCCAAATGGCAGACCGTTTGGATCTCTTGGTTTTTGAGCACTGAACTGAGTGGAAGCCCCGGGACCCGAAGACAAGCTGAAGTGCAGCTTTTCATTAGAGCTAAATTTCTGAGCAAGGGGATCTGACTTCATCAGTGGATCTCTTTGGGTCCAATGGTCAGTGCAGGCTTCCTTTCAATTTCATAGCTCATTATAAGTAACCTTCCTCTTAAAACTATGCCAACATTGACTGGAAGTAAAACTGTTGCCCATTGAAATCCATAGGAACAAGGAACCATCAGTTCAAGTTGTTGTGTTTAAATGTTACTTGTATAGTTATTTTTGATTTTTAAATATTTATATTTTTAAGTTTGGGTCTTGAATATTCACAGCCGTATCATTTCATTGACAATTTTGATGGCCACAACTTGGGTGCAGGGCCTCACCAGCTCTTAAAAATCATTTTGGACGAGCTAGAAAACCATGCTGGAAGAGATGATGTACTGCATTGAAACCTAGTAATATGCTTGGAGCAATACTCACTTTGGAAAACTGTACACTGAATGCACTGGTTCATTGGAATATCTCTGCTCCATAAATTTTCACGTTCAAAACCTTGATCTCTGTACAATTAGCAATAGCACATAATAAGGAAAAGTTTGAAGTTATCCACTTTGGTGTAGAATAAAAAAAGCATAATATTGTTTAAATGGTGAGTTTATTGAATGATGGTATTCAGAACGATCACAGCAACGCAGCATGCAAAGACAGCAAATCATTAAGAGGGCAATTAGGATATTGGTCATTTTTTCCCATTCGATCGAGTAGAAATGTGGACATGTTTGGCTACAACAGCACAGGACTTTAGGACCATACAGAGAAGTATTTTGGTCTCCTTTTTTAAGAAAGGTGCACTTGTCTTGAATGTGATACAGAAAAAAGTTCCTCTTATTAGGTCCAGATATTAACAGTTATCCGATAACAAAAGATTAAACAAATTGAGGCTTTACAGATTTGAGTTTAGAGGAATGAGTGTGACATTAATAAAATATAACAGGATTCTTAGAGGCTTTGATAGGGTAGATGTTGAGAGGATATATGCTTGAATTGGAAAATCTGGAACTAGGGGGCATTGTCTCTAATGGAAGGGGTTACTCATAAAATCAAGATTAGACATTTCTTATACATTTTTATATTCTTACATTTTCAATGCCAGAGAGCTGTGGAGTCCAGACCATCAATCAAACGGAAGGTTGAGTTAAATACATTTTTAAACGGGAGGCACTAAAGGTTCGGGGAACTAGGCAAAAAACCAAATTGAGGTCAAGAGTTTACCAGCAATGATCTTACTGAATAGTGGTGGACGCATGGAGGCTATTTTGCTGCCTCCTGCTTATTGTTTGTGTTAAAGGCCTAGCTTCTCTGTATACCTATTTCAAATTAATTTCAGCTCATCAAAAATATATTTATTGTTTGCTCTTACACAGACTTTTCAGCTTTACAGTGAGCAATCTTTGTAGGATTATCATTCTACTTGCATCTCTCTGGTTATTTGACCTCTCTAGATCTTATTATTGGGAGCTGATGATGTGGCATGCCTGTTTCCATTTCTCTCGTACCCTCACTCTCAACACTTTCAGCACTCTTTTTCAGATTCAACCTTGATCGGCATCAAATTTGCTGTCATTGCCAGTGCCCTGCAAAGGTTTAACATTCTGTTCAATGTCACATCCTAATTTTCCCTGCACAACTTCAAGCCATAATTTCAAAAATAATCTCTACTGTCTCTTGAGATCTATTCTCCACC
Source organism: Okamejei kenojei (assembly GCA_035221665.1). Taxonomy (NCBI): domain Eukaryota; kingdom Metazoa; phylum Chordata; class Chondrichthyes; order Rajiformes; family Rajidae; genus Okamejei; species Okamejei kenojei. The sequence continues at coordinate 49,853,590 of CM069135.1, read as the reverse complement.
CACTTTGATATTCTGCTTTACCAGTTCCCTACAAAAACGTCTAATCTCTGTATTTTAATTCCATGGATAATTTCCAGTACTGATTTAGTGTGCATGTATATCTCGAGCTAAGCACGGTGTGCAAACTTGGTGTTATAAGTATGGACCTATCTATCTTCTGTAGTTCTGTTTGTATGACAATGTGCTCCCAAGCCAGCCTAAAACTTAATAGCAGGACTCTCTTGCTGGCATTGTCTAGTCTGTTGTAATGTTATTGGTGCGTTTATGTGAAGTAGAACAAATTGTGCCTGGGAAATGGCTGGAAAAAGAAAGAATCGTTAAAAACATTGGTAGTTTCCGAATGTCTCTGCCATTGAGAAGCAATCAAAAGTGTAAACAATCAATGTTTAAAATGTTAACATTTATTTAAGCCAATATGTATATTAACTTAAGCTAAAACACTTAAGTTTTAAACAAACCAAATAATTGCAAAACAAACATTTCAAAAATTCTACACTAATATAACTTTTTTCGGAGTATGCAGTTTCATTAAACTTCCATGAGGTGTCAATAAACAACAAGTCTGAAGAAGGGTTTCGGCGGAAACGTTGCCCATTTCCTTTGCTCCATAGATGCTGCTGCAGCAGGAAATTTTGTTAGCAATGTACATGGAAATTAACTGTCTTTTTCATTAGTTTATAAATAATAAATCCTCAAACATGTCAAAGTTGCATTAGTTTTAATCTGCTTACAAGCCAATTCTTCTATAGTTCTTGAAATTTGAATTTGTACTTTGTATGATGGCATGATATCTATTTTTGCATTTTATTTCAGATCTTATCACAGTTGGTTGCTGAAATAATTAGCTTTCCCAGAGTTCCTTCAGACTAACAAAACATCTGGTGTTTGAAAAGAATGTGAACCAAAATTGGGACAACTGAACAGAAGAGTCGCCAGATAAGGTACATTTTGAGGTTTTTGAATGGGCTAAGATTAAACAGGATGGAGAGTTTTAGAAAATAAATTCCAGAAAGCAGGACATTTCTATCTGAAAACCAGGATGTGGAAGCTTTGCCGGTTTATTTTTTGCATAAAATATTCAGAGAAGCATCACCTGGTATTTGCATCATGCAGCCACTCTTGATATAAATGATGAACAATCACAGGAAAGTTTACTTTGGGCAGTTAAATATTTTATTTAATCTTAAAATGTAATATAAGTAAAATGCATTGTGATGATCGGTGAAGGCTAAAAATCTGCCTCTTTGAACTCTGACAAACTGTTAAATATTTATATAAAATACTACAAATGTTGAAAATCTAAAATTAATCAGAAAATGCTGGAAATATGCAGCAGGTCAGAAGGCATCTTTGAAAAGAAACGAAGAATATCCATTTCCCTTCACAGATGCTATCTGGTCTGCTGAGTTCTTCTGGCAGTTTATTATAAATATATTAGAATGTAATTTCTTTCAGGATCATGTATTAAACCAAATATCTGTTCTGCCAAAATAACTATTTCCATTGTGATGGCTAATATTTATGCATTAATCTGAGCAAAAACAGATTAAAACGTTTGTACACTGCTAATGTCATGTTTTTCTGTATAGCATCATAAAAATGACTATTGGCAGGCAGTATGAGAAATGTCCTTATAAAATGCAATTTGTAATGTGAATGCAAACTCTTTAATTCAAACTTTGTACAACAGAGTTTGTTTGCCATTAATATTCTATGTAATGTTTCTGAAAACTAGGTGAATAGCCAAAGAGAATAAAGTCATGCCGTATATCTTGCTTCGTCTGCCATTTAGATGGTTTAAATCTATACACTTAACCCTTGAGTTCTGTGATCAAATATCCAACCATATGTGTGTTTTAAATGTAGGATTGGCCTACAGATCTTATAACACAAGATCAGCTATTAGCTATTATATTCTGCTTGCTATGATCTAATTTTTTTTAAATATTTTGATTTTAGGCCTTATGTGTTCACCATTTACTTCATCGTCCCACATGGTGCACCTTGATCTGACTGTAACCCATGTTGATTGTCATCCAGAAAACATACTGGTATATTTTTGGGCGCAGTACTGCAACATATGTGAATTGGACTATCATATATTACATACTGAGATTCAGAATGCAACGAAGACTAGAGCTGATATTGCAGTTGATGAGTTTTGTTTTGCAGAGGATCCTTACCAAGGTGTATGGTATCGAGGAAGGATAATAAGAAAACATGAAGATGCGTATGAGGTTCACCTCCTAGATGTTGGGACAGTCTTGATAGTTGATGCTGGGCACATTGCTCCTGCCTCTCAGAATCTGTTTCAACTACCCCCAAAAGTAGTATGTGGTGTATTTTCAAATATAGTTCCTGTAAGAAGAATATGGTCCCCAATGGCTCTCAAATATTTTGCATCATTGGCATCCTCTCAACTCAAAGGTTATGTTGAAGATTCCTTAATGAACCAAATTGTTTTAGTAGAAGTCCCCACTGTTAATCAAAAACTCCTTGAACTTGGCTTAGCAAAAATTCTTGATGGCAACACTTTCCATTTCCTATTGAAAATATCTGAAGATTTACTGAGATATCCCGGTTGTAAACATTCTAAAATTAAAAGAACAGATGTAGAATACTGGAGACCTGTGCTGGATAACACCATTACATTATCACCAAGTTTTCAACATATTGTGAATGTTTTCAGTCCAAGTTTGCAAGCTGGTGTTATAGAATCAGTAAGAATTACATGTGCATCAGGACTTCATAACTTTTACAGCCAACTGCAAAAACTGATTTCAGAGCTAGAAACAATGATGAAAGATATGCATTATTATTATGAAAACCAAGAAGAAGATTTAAATGACGAACATATTAATAATTTTGGTGCACTCTGTGCTGCAAAAGGTAAAGATGGAAAATGGTACAGGGGAATTGTAAAGCAGCTGTTAACTTCTGGCCAAGTAGAAGTTTGGTTTGTGGATTTTGGAAATTCAGCAATTGTATTTCCTCATCATATTAAAAAATTGATGCCAGTTTTTTTCATGATGCCTTTGATGTCATTTCCCTGTGCACTAACTGGCTTAGCAAACCAAACAAAAGACTGGATAAATTTACAGAAAGAAATTTTTAAGCAATCCTTGTTAGACGAAGGATTACACATTCGTATTGATTCCTACTCCTGCAAAAAACATCTATACTTTGTTACACTCTGTGATCCCAAAAACATTAATATCCATCAGATGACTGAAATGTTGTCAGCAATTAAACTAAAAACTGAAAGTGTCCCAAAGGCGATTGCCAGTAAGGATACAAGCCAACAATTTGTAACATTTTCAGGAACGATGATAAGCACAACTGGAAATCTGGCGAGTAATGCAATGCATTATAGTTTAAGATCTGCTGAGATGAAAGTAAATGCTTCCTATGTTGGATTTGTTGAATATGTTATTAATCCATCTGACTTTTGGATTCGCACATCAGAATACAATCACAAATTTGAATGTTTAATGAACAACATTGAAGATAATAACAACAAAATTGACATAAATGAAGATCTCATTCAGAACCCAATAGCTGGCTTATTTTGCTGTGCAAGATACAGTAAAGATCTACATTACTACAGAGCAATTATTACTGATGTATTTGACAACTGCCTAAAAGTATTTTTCGTTGATTTTGGAAATACTGAAATTGTAGATTTTACTGCTGTAAAATCTCTGCTTCCCCAATATAAACATTTGCCATCTTTGGCTATGAACTGTTCCATTGCTCGTGCTTTTCCTATTGAGGAAGTGTGGACTAATGATGCCACTGACTACTTTAAAAAAGCTGTATTTAACAAAGAACTTTTAATCAAAGTAGTCTCAAAACAAGGAAAGAGATATGTAGTCGATGTTCGAGACAAACAATGCATGGATCGGCCATCTGTGAGTGCACTGATGCTTCAGGCTGGATATGCTGACTTTTGGAATGTAAAGGCAGACGATAATTTGTCTCAACAAAATCATAAACTGAAGTATTCAGGAAATAAAGCAATCAAGCTAACCAAAAGTGAAACCAGGATGTGCACAGATAAAAACTCCAAGGTGAATAAATTGTGCATTGTTCCAGTTTCTCACACTAAGCTGCCAACTGTGATGATGAAAAATAGCTTTCCAAATGCACCTCTTACCATGTCAACATGGACTGAAGAATTTTTGATAGCATCTCCATTCAGACAACAAGTGTTTAAACTTGGGTCTGATCTTGATGTGAGAGTGTCTCATATACATTCTCCAGCAGAATTTTGGTGTCGACTGCAAAGTAGATCAGATCAACTTGAATTGCTTATGAAGAGTATTCAACTTTATTACAGTATTCCAAGGGAGACTTTTCAACCTAAACATACTGGGTGTGTTGCAAAATGCTCCAAGGATGGAAAGTGGTATAGAGCAGCAGTTATTCAAAGAAATATCCAAGAGGTTACTGTATTGTTTGTTGATTATGGTATTCAACAAAGAATGGCTATGAGTAACCTTTGTGCTATCAATCCAACATTTCTTCAGCTGGAAGGACAAGCTTTTAGATGCACTCTTAACAGCAAAATTCAGTCCCGAAATAAAGACCCTGATGTTTGGGATCAAGTTTCTAGTAACACGTTTAAGCAGATTATTGACAACATGTCATCTGGCATGGGTCTGAAATGCACAATACTTGCAATGGTTTTGTTGGATGGAAAGGGACTATGTAATGTAGTAGATCTTCATGCTCCATATATGAATGTATGCCAACTACTTTTGGACTTGGGGTTAGCCACAAATGTCAAATCAACATTTTTATTCAATTCTTCAATTCAATTGTTAACATTTTGTTACAGTGGTCATGGCATAAAAATAGGAAGTGAAGAAAAAGTCTATATAACACATGCTTCTAGTCTATCAAAATTCTATTGCCAACTTGAGAAAAATACTGTGGTTGTGGATAAACTAATGACTGATGTTAACTTTATAAGTAAACAAATACAAGAACAAAAATTGGACTTGAACAAAACCTCTTTGTGCTTAGCTAAATATTTTGAAGATGGCCAGTGGTATCGTGCTCTAGCCTGTTCTGTGCAGTCGCCTGCACATTTTAGAGTATTCTTCATAGACTATGGAAACACAGAAATAGTTGACAAAAATGATGTGGTTCCAATTCCGCTGGAAGCAAAGGAACTGTTATCAATACCTATACAAGCAGTGATGTGTTGTTTGTATCTTCCTGTTCAGAAACTGCCTGATGACATTATCACCTTATTTAAAGAGACTGTGATGGGAAAGCAACTGAAAGCCTTTGTTGTAGCAAAGAAATCTGATGGTCAGTTGGTTCTTGACCTTTACGATGGAAATGTAAAAATCACTACTAAAATAACAGACCACCTTACTGTAAGTGAGAGGAGATGCCTTGATGATGAACGGTGGCAACGTACCAATTTCTACCTAACAAATGTAGTCAAATTCTCAGAACAAATGAGTGAGCAACCTGGTTATTTTGTGCACTTGATAAATGAAACAAAAGGACTGATCAGTTATTTCTCGAGAGCAGACCTATGCCATAGGGGATGTAAAAATAAAGACCAGAACAGTTCTCTTAATATAGAAAATGCACATCATAAAAGAAGGGATAAAAATAGAACCTCCAAACATGGCCGACAGAAAATTGCACCAAAATATAATTTACATCCAGCAAAATTGTGGAAAGCATGCACCATAAAGAACTCGAGTGGAACAGTGCATCTAGACAAGACCAGATACCATGTATGGAAGACCAAGATGATACTTTGTGTGATTAACTCTGGAGAAATATCAACACCAACTATACTTTGTTTTCCTGCGCAAAACATTGCTGCATTATCAGATGTTAAGCATAGTTTTGAAATGGTTTGTAGAAGAAAGAAGAGAACTCCTGCAAAATGGTTTACTCAAGTAGGTACCTAATTTGTACAGTGATCTGACCACCAGGTTAAAGTTTGAAAAAATAATTTAACATGCAAATATTTTTTCACCTTCCTCATATGCAGCAAGTAATTAAAAACAGTCGATTGGCACAAAATGCTGGAGTAACTCAGCAGGGTGGGCATCGTCTCTGGGTAGAAGTAATGGGTGACGTTTCTGGTTGAGACCCTTCTGACCTGAAACGACACACATGCCTTCCATCCAGAGATGCTGCCTATCCCGCTGAGTTACTCCAGCATTTTGTGTCTATCTTCAGTATAAACCAGCATCTGCAGTTCTTGTCTGCACATTGAAAACAGGTCCACTGATAATACGTAAAAAATAAGTGGTATAGTAATTCCTGAAGTGGGACTGAAATATTTTTAAGAATCCTCTCTTGATGGATATTAAGGATGAACCTTTGGAAAATGGAGCTTGGTATTGTGTAATTGGAAAATACAGTGAGTTAAGTTGCCTTTAAAGTTTGTGCAGGAAGGAACTGCAGATGCTGGTTTACACCAAAGATAGACACAACATGCTGGACGAACCTGCCTTTAAATTTAATTGATCTTGTTAATGCAGCAGGTATTGATTTGGGTAATTCTAAATCAAATTTGTGTAAGAAACTTTTGCCATAGGCAATATTGCATGAAGCTCAAGCTAATGACAGATGCACGGAAGCTGGTTTTTTTTTTTTTTTTTGCAAATGAGCTAGCAAGGAAAATTACTATTCGTGATTTTGTTCAGTGTTTTCATTAATTGTAGAAAAAGCTTCTTAGATTTGAGACTAAATTACCAACTGGAAAATTCTTAGAAAATGGGTTGGCAATCATTACATCTTCCAGTCAGGAAGCTTTGATTCACAGCAGAGCTGAAATACAATCATTAATTTCTGAGCTGGGTCTGCCTTTACAATATGTAAAGGATTAGACCTGAAAAACCTGATCATGATATGAAGAACTGCCCAAATAATTGTCTTGAGCAACAATAAAAGAATCAACAAGCTTGAATTTTGCACTTTAAAAAATATAATTGAGTATGTTGATAAAGTGTAATCTATAATAAAACTATTTTATGAGGAAGATAATATGATAATGATACATTTTGCGATTGTATTGCAGAATCATAAAATACAAGGTTTCTGTATATTCACATTAATCAAAATATTGTGATAGTGGAATGTCAATTAAATAGAAATAAGAAATTGTTGAAACGTATCTAACATTTCTTGTAATTATGTTTGACCAGAATTCCACCAGATTGAGCGGAATGTTTGGTTGTGGCATTTTGGAAGTTGATGCTGCTTCTCTTTCGAAAAAACACACAAAATTGGTCCATGCAAATGATGTCACCATTATATTGAAAGATTGCTTGCTTGATTTGGATGGATGGATGAATAAAATGGCTTTTGCAGATATGAACATCGCAACAGTGGTTAATCATTATGTGCTATCAGAACCTTTGCTTTCTGCTGCGAGTAACATGACATGCTTATCAACGTTGAACCTAATTGCATCTGGCCCTATCCAGCCAATTAAAGAATACTGCGGCTTTGTTACTTCTGTGATTGACCCATCGGAATTCTATATTAAACTGTGTGATACATTTGATGTGATGATAACCCTCTATTCATTACTGACTGAGTTACCAGAAAAGTTTCAAGCATTATCTCTAGATTCCTTGGATCCTGGTACAACATGTCTAATCAAATTTGTCAATGATAAGCAGTGGTACAGGGCTGAAATTTACACAATGTCACAACAGGTAGTTCATGCCAGAGCTGTTGATTATGGACATTATATCTTCATCCAGCCTTCAGATTTTAACAGAAAAAGGGCACTTCCTAAAGAGCTTTCTGAAATACCACGCTTAACTAATCCCTGCAGTTTAAATGGAGTTGTGCCTGCAATAAGAGATTTTTGGACAGATAAAGCTATCACTTTCTTTCAACAATCTTTGAACAAGCCAAATCTGACTGTTATTTTCAGACGGCATTTTGCTGAGTTAGCCTGGGAAGAGGACCTTGTTATAAATAACAAGTGTGTGGCAGTAGATTTAGTTGCTGCTGGGCATGCTGAATTTCTGAAAGGAATTATTAACTTCTCCACGAGATGCACATTCGGTTCTGCAGAAGTTTTTCGGACTATGACTGTTCCCATCTTAAAATGTCAATTTCATAAATACGGTGACCTACAACTTTATCAAGGAATGAGTCCATCTATGAGAAATATGAAGCTACCTGTTTAATAACGAAAGGTGAGTACTAATTTTCCAACATAATTATTTTGTAATGAATGGCATTTTCACATGATATTTGTAACTAATGGAAAATACCTTACAAATTAAATTAGATAATTTAAAAATGTCAGTGTTTTTGGTGTACTTGATTACTGATTGATATGATTTTGCTTTAATTGCTGAAAGATTATATATATATATATATATATATATATATATATATATATAAATGTGGTTTGTAGCAGCCGGAGTTAAGCAACGGTAACAACTGCAGTAGTCACGATAAAGGTAAAGCAAGGAGATTAGTAAGTCACGGGTCACTTCAAAGAATGGCTTCAAACTGACAACAATTTCTACTCTTGATATAGAAAAGCACCTCATATTCTACTTGGGTGACTTAAACCAAGCCGTATGAACATTGAATTCTTCACTTTTAAGCAATACCCCTCTTTCCCCTTCTCTCTTCCCAGTGTGTGCTAATTTTCCCATGATCTCACCTCTTTCCCCATCCCGATCCCCTTTCACCTATTTCCCTCCCACAGCCTTTTTACTTTTCATTTCGTGCCTTTGTCACTTACTCCACCTATCTGCCAATCAAACCACTCCCGCACATGTATGGACCTACTTACTTGGCAGTGTTTGTCACAGCCTCACCTCTTTCCTGATGATGACCTGCTGTTACCCCAGCACCTTTTGTTTTGCTAGAGATTTTGCAACATCAGTCCAGTGGTATTAATACATCCCAATATAATAGAACAAGCATTGTGATTTAGAAGCCTAGTGCTGATCCTGTTTCTTTGTTTAAAATTATAGCCAGTTGGACACTTCTTTGCTTCTATCTATGTTTCCATGTTTGTTACACCAGTTGTTTTGTAGAACATGTCTGTTTTTCATCTCAAAGTTGTATCACTTATTTTAACATTATTAATGTCACTTAATAGCTGAATGACTATTTCTCTTTATTTAACTTGAAATCCAACCCTATAATTACATTTAAAACAATTTGTTGAACAACAGATTGATTTAACCAATTAAAATGAAAGGATAAATGCACAATGGAAATGTTGTTGATAGTGGTGGGGTATTACAAAAGGACAGATAGGAAAAATAGCTTGAATAAAAATTGTATTTAAATTTACTATTTGCATTAGCAAGGTTACATAGTTTTAATTACCTTTCTGGAATATCAAAATCAGATTTTGTATTCAATCCAAAACTTATCCCATTAGTGCAATCCTTGTAGCCTATTCCAGGAGCCCTAATTTGACAAGTTTAATTTGTACTTGCCATACTCAGCAGCCAGAATGCATGCCAAACTCGTGCTTGAGTGGTCAGCAGAGTGCAACTCAAATCACCTAGAAAATTATTACAAATTGCTGTTGTGGCATTGGTCTTTCTCTGGATTATTGGATAATTTACTGAGTTTGTTCTTTGTTTGGACTGTTAACTCTCTGTGACATAGTTAATTCTTCCTGCATATTTTTTTTAAGAAACTATACTTGACAGTATTTCTTTTTTTAAATAATATTTTTATTAGAAGCATATGCATATCACAATACAAACATCTTATATATCAATCCTATGTTGCTAATAGGTGGGAATCCAGCTATCAAAATAATAGTGGTCCTCCTTTATCAGTTGTATATTAACTCTGCTTTTATTTAGTTTTTTTTTATAGATAGAAAGTAAGAAATTAAAAAAAAAAGGCATGATAAAGAAGAATAGAGTAATTTATCAATAATACAACTTTGGAGATAGGTCCGTAAGTTATAAAGCATAACTATTCATCTAATCCTGAGCTTGAGTTTCAGTCAGATTCCCGTGCTGAACCAATTTACCCCTTCAAAAAATCAATAAAAGGAGACCATATTCTATCAAATAATTCCTGTTTGTCAAATAAGACAAGTCTAGTTTTTATTGATAGAGTATTTATTTCAGCATTAATTTCATTGAAGGATAATTGAATTGTCCCTGTCTGCTTCATTTATCATCCTTCAAATTTTGAATTGAAACTTTAAATTTGATGCGTCAGCTATTTAATTTGGTAAAGGCAATGCCATTTATCTCCCCTCTGTACCAACAGGTCACAATGACCTAGTATGCACCTTGAACATCTGTGTAACTTTAAGTTAAACAAAGTTAATTGAGTAAGAGAACTGAAAGAAATTATCAACATAGTTATTTTGCTCTGTGTACCATTTGCTTTTTTGAATTAAATTCAGTTTAACTGTTATAAGTTGCTATATTTTAACTTATTTTAATGCAACTACAAAAAACAGATGATGGGGGTGGAGTTCTCAGATTTGTTTGGATAAATCTAGCAAAATCCAGGGTAAAATATTGCCTTTAGATTTTGCTTTCTCGCAATCTCTGCGTATGTTTAAATATTATCAAAAGATGAAAAAAGAATTTGCAGTTAGAATCAGCATCTAAGGAGCGAAGGAGATAGGCGACGTTTTGGGTCGAAACGTCGCCTATCTCCTTCGCTCCTTAGATGCTGCTGCACCCGCTGATGTTTCTCCAGCCTTTTGTGTACCCTCGATTCTCCAGCATCTGCAGTTCCTTCTTTAGCACTTGCAGTTAGAATCAGACGGCTTCTGAAAAATCAAATAGACAGTGCCATCTACTGTCATTGAAATGGTATTGTTTCCATTTGCTGTATCATGTTTAAGCCATGGAGATCTGAATTTGCTTTTTCAGATGGGTCAATTCAATTTAAATACAATTGAACCTCTATTGGACATGCTTCTCAATTTTTGATCACTGTTCAAGTTTGGGGAAGAAACAGTCTTCTACCTGGGCAGATTTTAATGGTCTGACCCACTTTGTCTTTCAAGTAAAATAAAGTAACTTGGATGCTTTTTGTTGTTAAGAGAACACAGCAGGCAGCATCATCTATTCACTTTCTTATTTGTTGATCAGTTGTGCTTATCACACTTCTATCATTTCAATTAGGAATATTATTGTAGCTTTGATTCTAATATCAGAATTTTGTTACTGATTCAAACTTGGGTTTAATTCTAGATTATTGAATGAACGATTGAATTGATTGAAAGGCACAGAATGACCCTTCTGCTCACCAAGTCCACACCAACTATTGATCACCTGTACACAATAGTTCCATGTTTTCCCACTTTTCTAGCCACTCCCTACACACTCTCAGCAATTTACAGATGCCAATTAATCCACAAACTTGCACATCTTTGGGACGTGGGAGGAAGCCGAGAACCTGGAGAAAACCATGCAGTCACAGAGAACGTGCAAACTCCATAGCGACAGCACCCAAGATCAGGATCTAACCCAGTCTCTAGCGCTGAGGCAGCAGCTCTGCCAGCTGTGCCACTATGCTGCCCAATGTGAGGTACTACCTACTTATACTACCCAATAAAAACTGATTACTATATGGTTAGGAATTTTATGCATTTCTAATTGTTTTTTAGTGGGTAGGAGGAGATAGCTTAAAAAACACAATTCTTTTGTTTTGATTTTACATTATTCCCACCCCCAAACCTGTCCAACATTGAACTGTTCAATTAAATTGTTAAAACACTTTATGCATTAACAATTTTAGGAAAGCAATTGCTGGCAAAGACATTTAGAATTATTTTAAGTAATATAGTCAGTTCTCTTAAACAATGTATGATTAATAATTTTGTGTGATGTAATAAATATTCATTTTCCTAAGTATAAATAACATTGTTCAGTTAATAAATTGTTAGAACGTTTAGATGTGTAGCTGTTAAATCTACCAACGGTATTTTAATTTCATCAAAAATGATGTAATCTTGCCAGTTATATTTGAACCAAAATGTCATAGGCTAATACTCAAAGTGGAAATGTTTAAATTGATTATCACCTTCATTAAACGTGTTTTTTTTTTTAAATTAGTATCTGTAATTGAATATATATATATATATATATATATATATATATATATATATATATATATATACGGAATTAAGCATAATTATTAATGTGTTTACTTTTTTCAGATATAACTTGATGAAGATGTCTTCACCCAAAAAGCATTCATCAAGACTGGCCTTTGCTATACACATTTTCACTGACATGCGCTGCATTGAATCATGATCAAAATTGATTGGAGAGTTGAGATTACAAATAATAATGAGGGAATGTGTAGAATAGTACTTTGACATTTTCCACACTGTATTTCATTGAAGGATATCATAACTACAAATGTACTTAATCTGGTACTAGGGTTAATTGTAAAACAAGTTTAAACAATCGTTACAAGTTATTGAAAACAAAGAATCTCACCAAGTTTGGAATGTGGAATAGAGATTTTGTTTTGAAACAATATTTGTAGATTTATTTTGTTGAAGTTAGCAAGTTTACATTTACTTAATTAGTAAAGGAAACTGTTATTTGTACACAAATGCTTGAAGATTTTAAATTAAAATCTGAAACACTGATTAAAATATCCATTATATCTTGAGAAATCTTGTAATTTGCAGTGTTTTGAATTGTAATCTAAATCTTTTGCAATACCTTTTTTTCTGCTGCATCTTAGATCTGAGATGCTGTGGGAAACTATTCCTGTGGGAATAGTTTCACCAGAAGGATTATATTGGTTCAAGAAATTATCTCAAGTGATCACTGGTAAAAATATTGAAACGCAGAGGATGTTTTACTGCCAGAGAATTGGACAACATGAATTATTCCCATGTGTCTCTAAAACAAACTAAATATTCATGGAACCAAAGACCAGATAGTGTAATATTACTGCCCCAAATGTTTTTTTTTCCCTTCTAAGATGTAATAGAAATAAAATTTGAAACCAAAATTATAATAGTGGTCTCCATGTATTTCAAAAGTGGAAGACAATGCTGAGATAAACAGGAAGAATAGTCAAGGGTTATTTTGCAGAAATAATACATTTAGTTGCTCAACACACATGAGGTACCACATTTTTTTATGCTTGGAGCATGTAATGCTCCAGAACCTGGTGCAGATTGGATGGCAAATTAGATACTGCACAGAAATGTGTTAGGATTAGTGAAACGTGGGGAGTAATATTAGCTTGACGTATTGAAATGAAATCCTAAGTATAAATTAAAAAATTGCAAATAACTGATAACAAAAATAAGTTGGGAATGTGTTTACTGCTGAAGATTAACATTCATGAACTGTCGGAATGAGTGACAAAATAATTTCAATTTGGTTAAATGTGACATCCTGTACTTTGCTAAAATGGAATGGGGATGGGTGGGGCAGGTAGGTGGTGGGGCAGGTAAGTGGTGGAGGAGGTGAGAGGTGGTAGTGAGGTGAGAGGTGGTGGACACATTCTCAAACTAAACAGGGATCCAATTGGGAAAATCTTCAGTGGAACTTTGTTTTCATATTCAACATGTATATTTTACTTTAAGAGACCCATCAGAGATCCTTAAAAGTTTGCAGGGCAGCCTCAGGGTGAAAGCAGTTAAGGTAGGTAAAATATGCCATTCAAAAAATGAACTAGGCGAAGGGATTTGTAGCATGATTCTGTCTCAAGCGAGGCTCAAGCTCTGGAGTGGATTCAATCATTTTATGTGGACAAAAGGCGAGTTCCAATTACTGTGAAGCCATTGGAAGAAGTAATTTGGTTTATGGATCAAGTGACCAGACACTGTTTTCTATGCCAGAATAATCAGTAGTTTCTGTTATAACACCTGTTTCAAGGGTGAAGAGTGTTTGATTATCATATGCACTGCGAGCGGAACAATGACATTCTTACTTGCTGCAGTTTTACAGGCACATTAAATGATACTACACATAGAATCATAGAAAATAGGTGCAGGAGTAGGCTATTCGGCCCTTCGAGCCTGCACCGCCATTCAATATGATCATGGCTGATCATCCAACTCAGTATCCTGTACCTGCCTTCCCTCCATACCCCCTGATCCCTTTAGCCACAAGGGCCACATCTAACTCCCTCTTAAATATAGCCAATGAACTGGCCTCAACTACCTTCTGTGGCAGAGAATTCCACAGACTCACCACTCTCTGTGTGAAAAAAGATCTTCTCATCTCGGTTCTAAAATACTTCCCCCTTATCCTTAAACTGTGACCCCTTGTTCTGGAGTTCCACAACATCGGGAACAATCTTCCTGCATCTAGCCTGTCCAACCATATAACCATATAACCATATAACCATATAACAATTACAGCACGGAAACAGGCCCTCCCAGCCCTTCCAGTCCGTGCCGACCATTTGTTTTCCCCTAGTCCCATCTACCTGCACTCAGACCATACCCCTCCATTCCCTTCACGTCCATATACCTATCCACTTTACTTTTAAATGTTAAAATCGATCCTGCCTCTACCACTTCTGCTGGAAGCTCATTCCACACAACTAAATAAGTTCCCCCTCACGTTACCCCTAAACTTCTGTCCCTTAATTCTCATGTCATGCCCTCTTGTTTGAATCTTCCCTACCCTCAATGGGAAAAGCTTATCCACGTCAACTCTGTCTATCCCTTTCATCATTTTAAAGACCTCAATCAAGTCCCCCCTTAACCTTCTGCGCTCCAAAGAATAAAGACCTAACTTGTTCAACCTTTCTCTGTAACATAGTTGCTGGAACCCTGGCAACATTCTAGTAAATAATTTCTGTACTCTCTCTATTTTGTTGACATCCTTCCTATAATTAGGCGACCAAAATTGTACACCATACTCCAGAATTGGTCTTACCAATGCCTTGTACAATTTTAACATTACTTCCCTACTCCTATATTCAATGCTCTGATTTATAAAGGCCAGCACACCAAAGGCTTTCTTTACCACCCTATCTACATGCGATTCCACCTTCAGGGAACTATGCACAGTTATTCCTCGGTTACACAAAAAGCTGGAGAAACTCAGCGGGTGCAGCAGCATCTAAGGAGCGAAGGAGATAAGCGACGTTTCGGGTCGAGACCCTTCTTCAGACTGGTCAGGGATCAGGGAAATGAGAGATATAGACGGTGATGTGGAGAGATAAAGAACAATGAATGAAAGATATGCAAAAAAGAATCAATGATACAGGGAACAAGCCATTGTAAACTGTTTGCTACTGCATCCGCTGCTCCAGATGCCAGATGATCTATATCGGTGAGACCAAGCGGAGGCTTGGCGATCGTTTCGCCGAACACCTCAGCTCGGTCCGCAAAAACCAACCCGACCTCCCGGTTGCTCAGCACTTCAACTCCCCCTCCCATTCCGTATCCGACCTCTCGGTCCTGGGCCTCCTCCATGGCCAGAGTGAGCAACACCGCAAGTTGGAGGAACAGCACCTCATATTCCGCTTGGGGAGTCTGTATCCTTTGGGCTTAAACATTGAATTTTCTCAATTCTGTTAACCCCTGCTGACTCCTCCCCCTCCCACCTCTCCCTCAGCCCTCAGGCCCTGGCATTCCCTCTATCTCTATCTCCCTCCCCCACCCTAGTCGCACTAGCTTCTCATTTTCACACCACAAACAGCTTACAATGGCTTGTTCCCTTTATCATCGATACTTTTTTGCATATCTTTCATTCATTGTTCTTTATCTCTCCACATCACCGTCTATATCTCTCGTTTCCCTGATCCCTGACCAGTCTGAAGAAGGGTCTCGACCCGAAACGTCGCCTATCTCCTTCGCTCCTTAGATGCTGCTGCACCCGCTGAGTTTTTCCAGCTTTTTGTGTAACCCTCGATTCTCCAGCATCTGCAGTTTCTTCGTTAACACAGTTATTCCTAGATCCCTCTGTTCCACAGCATTCCTCAATTCCCTACCATTTACCATGTACGTCCTATTTTGATTTGTCCTGCCAAGATGTAGCACTTCACACTTAACAGCATTAAACTCCATCTGCCATCTTTCAGCCCACTTTTCCAAATGGCCCAAATCTCTCTGTAGACTTTGAAAATCTACTTCATTATCCACTTAGTATCATCTGCATACTTACTTATCCAATTTTCCACCCCATCATCCAGATCATTGATGTACATGACAAACAACAGTGGACCCAACACAGATCCCTGAGGCACCCCACTGGTCACCGGCTTCCAACCTGACAAACAGCCATCCACCATTACTCTCGGACATCTCCCATTCAGCTACTGTTGAATCCATCTTGCTACTCCACCATTAACACCCAAAGATTGAACCTTCTTAACCAACCTTCAATGGGGAACCTTGTCAAAGGCCTTACTGAAATCCATATAGACAACATCCACTGCTTTACCCTCATCAATTTCCCTCGTTACCGCTTCAAAAAATTCAAGAAGGTTTGTCAAACATGACCTCACAGGCACAAATCCATGTTGACTGTTCCTGATCAGACCCTGTTTATCCAGATGCTTATATATATTATCTCTAAGTATCCTTTCCATTAATTTGCCCACCACTGACGTCAAACTAATAGGTCTATAATTGCTAGGTTTATTCTTTGAACCCTTTTTAAACAATGGAACAACATGCGCAGTACGCCAATCCTCCGGCACTATTCCCGTTTCTAATGACATTTGAAATATTTCTGTCATAGCTCCTGCTATTTCTACACTAACTTCCCTCAATGTCCTAGGGAATATCCTGTCAGGACCTGGAGACTTATCCACTTTTATATTTTTCAAAAGTGTCAGTACTTCCTCCTCTTTGAATCTCATAGTTTCCATAGCTACTCTACTTTTTTCCCTTACCTCACAGAGTTCAATATCCTTCTCCTTGGTGAATACCGAAGAAAAGAAATTGTTCAATATCTCCCTCATCTCTTTTGGCTCTGCAGATAGCTGTCCATTCTGGTTCTCTAATGGTCCAATTTTATCCCTCATTATCCTTTTGCTATTAATATAGCTGTAGAAACCCTTTGGATTTACTTTCACCTTTCTTGCCAAAGCAACCTCATATCTTCTTTGAGCCTTCCTAATTTCTTTCTTAAGATTCTTTTTACATTCTTTATACTCCTCTAGCACCTCATTTACTCCATGCCTCCTATAATTATTGTAGATATCTCTCTTTTTTCGAAACAAGTGTCCAATTTCCCTTGAAAACCATGGCTCTTTCCAATTTTTACTATTTCCTTTCAACCTAACAGGGACATAAAGATTCTGTACTCTTACAATTTCCCCTTTAAATGTCCTCCATTTCTCTTCTACATCCTTCCCATGAAATAAAGTGTCCCAATTCACTCCTTTAAAATCCTTACGCATTCCCTCAAAGTTAGCCTTTCTCCAATCAAAAATCTCCACCCTAGGTCCAGTTCTGACTATCTCCATAATTATATTGAAAAATTGAAAAACCCCTTAAGAATTTTATACGCCTCTATAAGTACAAGAGTACAAGCTGAGTCTATCCAGTCTTTCTTCATATAGAAGTCCTGCCATTCCAGGAATCAGTCTGGTAAACCTTTTCTGTACTCCCTCTATGGCAAGAATGTCTTTCCTCAGATTAGGAGACCAAAACTGTACGCAATACTCCAGGTGTGGCTTCACCAAGACCCTGTACAACTGCAGTAGAACCTCCCTGCTCTTGTACTCAAATCATTTTGCTATGAATGCCAACATACCATTCGCTTTCTTCACAGCCTGCTGCACCTGCATGCCTACTTTCAATGATCGGTGTACCATGACACCCAGGTCTCGTTGCATCTCCCCTTTTCCTAATCGGCCATCATTCAGATAATAGTCTACTTTCCTGTTTTTGCCACCAAAGTGGATAACCTCACATTTATCCACATTATACCGCGTCTGCCATGCATTTGCCCACTCACCCAATCTATCCAAGTCACCTTGCAGCCTCCGAGCATCCTGCTCACAGCTAACACTGCCCCCCAGCTTCGTGTCATCCGCAAACTTGGAGATGTTGCATTCAATTCCCTCATCCAGATCATTAATATATATTGTAAATAGCTGGGGTCCCAGCACTGAGCCTTGCGGTACCCCACTAGTCACTGCCTGCCACTCTGAAAATGACCTATTTACTCCTACTCTTTGCTTTCTGTCTGCCAGCCAGCTCTCTATCCACATCAATACTGAACCACCAATACCGTGTGCTTTAAGTTTGTATGCTAATCTCTTATGTGGGACCTTGTCGAAAGCCTTCTGAAAGGCCAGATATAACACATCCACAGGTTCGCTCTTATCCACTCTACTAGTTCCATCCTCAAAAAATTCTATAAGATTCGTCAGACATGATTTACCTTTCATAAATCCATGCTGACTTTGTCCAATGATTTCACCGCTTTCCAAATGTGCTGCTATCCTATCTTTAATAACTGACTCTAGCATTTTCCCCATTACCGATGTTAGACTAATTGGTCTGTAATTCCCCGTTTTCTCTCTCCCTCCCTTTTTAAAAAGTGGGGTTACATTAGCTACCCTCCAATCCTCAGGAACTACTCCAGAATCTAAAGAGTTTTGAAAAATTATCACTAATGCATCCACTATTTCTGGGGCTACTCCTTAAGTACTCTGGGATGCAGCCTATCTGGCCCTGGGGATTTATCGGCCTTTAATCCATTCAATTTACCTAACACCACTTCCCGGCTAACCTGGATTTCACTCAGTTCCTCCATCTCATTTGACCCCTGGTCCCCTGCTATTTCCGGCAGATTATTTATGTCTTCCTTAGTGAAGACAGAACAAGTAGTTATTCAATTGGTCTGCTACATCCTTGTTCCCCATGATCAATTCACCAGTTTCTGGCTGCAAGGGACCTACATTTGTTTTAACTAACCTTTTTCTCTTCACATATCTATAAAAACTGTTGCAGTCCGTTTTTATGTTCCGTGCCAGTTTTTACTACCATGGATGCACTACCTTCCCTGATTTATTCTTTTGCCAAACTGGGATGAACAATTGTTGTAGTTCATCCATGCAGTCTTTAAATGCCTTCCATTGCATATCCACCGTCAACCCTTTAAGAATCACTTGCCAGTCTATCTTGGCCAATTCATGTCTCATACCCTCAAAGTTACCTTTCTTTAAGTTCAGAACCCTTGTTTCTGAATTAACAATGTCACTCTCCATCCTAATGAAGAACTCGACCATATTATGGTCACTCTTGCCCAAGGGGCCACGCACAACAAGACTGCTAACTAACCCTTCCCCATTACTCAGTACCCAGTCTAGAATAGCCTGCTCTCACGTTGGTTCCTCTACATGTTGGTTTAGAAAACTATCCCGCATACATTCCAAGAAATCCTCTTCCTCAGCACCCCTGACAATTTGATTCACCCAATCTATTGAAGTCACCCATTATAACTGTTTTACCCTTGTTGCACGCATTTCTAATTTCATGTTTGATGCCATCCCCAACTCCAGTACTACTGTTAGGTGGCCTGTACGCAACTCACATTAGCGTTTTCTGCCCCTTAGTGTTTCGCAACTCTACCCATATCGATTCCACATCCTCCAAGCTAATGTCCTTCCTTTCTATTGCATTAATCTCCTCTCTAACCAGCAACGCTACTCCATCTCCTTTTCCTTTCTCTCTATCCCTCCTGAATATTGAATATCCCTGGATGTTCAGCTCGCAGCCTTGGTCACCCTGGAGCCATGTCTCATGATCCTATATCATATTCATTAATAACTATCTGCACATTCAACTCATCCTCCTTATTACGAATGCTCCTTGTATTGAGACACAAAGCATTCAGGCTTGTTTTTACAACACTCTTACCCCTTATACAATTATGTTGAAAAGTGGCCCTTTTTGATTTTTGCCCTGGATTTTTCTGCCTGCCACTTTTAGTTTTCACCTTGCTACCTATTGCTTCTACCCTCATTTTACATCCCTCTGTCTCTCTGCTCATGCTCCCATCCCCCTGCCATATTAGTTTAAATCCTCCCTGACAGCACTAGCAAACACTCCCCCAAGGACATTGGTTCCCTTCAAGCCCAGGTGCAGACTTTCCTGGCCCCACCTCCCCCAGAACTGGTTCCAATGCCCGAGAAATTTGAATCCCACCCCCTTGCACCATTTTTCAAGCCATGTATTTATCTGCAATATCCTCCTATTTCTACTCTGACTAGCATGTGACACCGGTAGGAGTCCAATAATACCGGTAGGAAACATACAATAATACAATAAAGTATCAATTATAGGAGGCAACAGGACCAAAACATTGCAAGCCAAAGTATGTCATGTGATCTAGTACAAAATTCACAATGGTTCACTGCCGAGGAAGGGGTGTGGTTAGGGTTGCGCAGGGCAGTTCAGGAGCCTAATGAATGATCGGAAGTTCTTAAACTTGAAGGTCACTGCTTAATAATAATTTCCTAGTTCTTCCCAACAGTAATGGCACCTTTACAGGTTGGCATATGGCGCAGCTAGTAGATTTGCTGCTTCACAGTGCCAGAGACCCTGGTTTAATCCTTTCCTCGGTTGCTGCCTGTGTGGAGTTTACACTTTCTCCCTGTGGTCATATGGGTTTCCTCCGGGTGCTCCCACATTCCAAAGACATGCAGGTTTATAGATTAATAGGCCTCTGTAAATTTCCCCTAGTGTGCAGGATGCCAAGAGATAATGCCAGGACAAACTTGAGTCCCTGTATATTCATTGTTCATTTATTTATTGTCATTCGATAAAACCATGCTTCCACATGAATCATGAACAGAATTTGTACTCGGGTTCAAGCAACGTAATAGTGCAGTCATACATCAATAAAGTGCAGTAAAGACATCAGTAAAGTCTAACATATAAAAACCTTCCACAATAAAATCTAAATAATAATGAGCCTATGAGTAAATAGTAAAAAGTAAAAAAACAGCATGGTTAAAAGACAGCAGCATAATAATGTCCATAGCAGCAGCAGTAGCAACAGACAGTTCACTGAGGTAGTGAGGGTTCAGTCAATGAGGTAGGGAGTTTAAAAGTCTCACGGCTTCGGGAAAGATGATGGCTTTAAGCCTTGTTGTCCTGGCCTTTATGCTGCACAGCCTTCTCCCTGAGGAGAAGGGGGCAAAGAGTCCAATTGCCAGGTGGGTGGGGTCCTTCATGATGTTTGAGGCTCTGCTCTTGCACCTGCTGATGTAAATGTCCTCAATGGCAGGGAGGCAGTTATTTATGATTTTTTTGGGCAGATTTGACAACCCTTTGCAACGCCTTCCTGTCAGCAGAAGAGCAGTTTCTGCACCACACTGATACACGATGTGAGGACGCTCTCCACCACACACCTGTAAAATGATGTCAGGACTAGGGCGCTTCAGCTTCCTCAAGAAGTAAAGGTGTTGGTGGGCTGTTTTAATGATGCTAGCTGTGTTGCAGGTCCAGGTGAGGTCGTTAGAAATGTGCACCCCCAGATATTTAATACTGGACACCATCTCCACAGCTTCTCCAATGTGGTGGGGGGGGGGGGGGGGGTGTAGCTGCCTTTTCTGAAGTCCACAATCACCTCCTTTGTCTTCCCCACATTGATGTAGAGGTTGTTTGCTTTACACGAACACACTGAGAATGTGACATGGTCTGAATAAGATAACTGGCTACTAAGCAAGGTCAGGCAACATCATTGATTATAGTGTGGCCCTACCTGATGAACTGAATGCTTTCTATGCTCACTTTGAACAGAAGGCCAACAGGGCAATGACACCTGGCCCTTCAGACTACTACGTCTCTCCCCAGAGTTACTATAACAGACGTTAAATCGGCCTTCTTGAGGGTAAACCTACGAAAAACAAATGGCCCGGATGATGTTTCTGACCATGTCCTAAGTAGCTGCGCGGACCAACTAGTGGAAATATTTGGGGACGTAATTAATCAATCTCTACTTCGTTCTGAGGTACCCAGCTGCTTCAAGAAGACCACCATCATCCCAGTGCCGATGAAAAGCAAGACGTGATGCCTAAATGATTACCTTGAGATCCACAATCATGACATGTTTTGAGAGGCTAGTTATGGAACTCATTAAATCCAGTCTATCCAGCAGCCTTGACCCACTGCAGTTTGCCTACCGCAACAACAGGTCCATGGACCATGCCATCGCCTGAGCCCTGTACTTATCTGTAGAACACCTAGATAAGAGATACACCTAGGGTACACAAAAGGCTGGAGAAACTCAGCGGGTGCAGCAGCATCTAAGGAGCGAAGGAGATGGGCGACGTTTCGGGTCGAGACCCTTCTTCACAAGGGATACACCTACGTCACTCTTATTCATAAACTACAGCTCTGCCTTTAATACCATTATACCATCCAGGCATATCACCAAACTTCACAGGGGTTGGTGTCAGTACTCATCTGTGCAACTAGATCCGAGACTTCCTGACCAACGTACCCAAATCATCCTCTATGATAATCCTCAACAAGGGGGCTCCTTAAGGATGTTTTCTCAGCCCCCTTCTTTACTCCTTGTAGACCCACGACTATGTAGCCATGTACAAGTCTCATTCAATTTTCAAATTCGCAGACTACACTACCATTGTAGGCCGGTTATCAAATAGTGATGAGACGGAGTAGAGGGAGGAGATTGAGGAGCTGGTGTCGAGACAACAACTTTTCTCTCTAGACACAAAAAGCTGGAGTAACTCAGCAGGACAGGCAGCATCTCTGGAGAGAAAGAATGGGAGACATTTCGGGTCGAGATTCTGCTTCAGACTGAAGCCTGTCCCGCTGAGTTACTCCAGCTTTTTATGTCGATCTTTAGTCAGCATCTGCAGTTCCTTCTTAAACCTTTCAATGTCAGAAAGACAAAGGAGATAGTGATCGACTCCAATTTGCATTGACGATGCCAAAGTAGAAATGGTTTAACACTTTAAACTAGGAGTCAATATCACCAACAACTTCTGGAACACCCATATTGAAGCAACAACCAAGAAAGCACCCCAACGCCTCTACTTCCTTAGAAGGCTTAGGAAGTTCGGCATGTCCACTACAACTCTGACCAACCTCTTCTGATGCACCATAGAAAGCATTTTATCAGAATACATCACACTTGGTTTCAAAAGAGCTCCATTCACGACTGCAAGAAATTGCATCGAATTATGGACTCTGCCCAAACCATCACACAAACTAACCTCCCTTCTATTGACTCCATTTATACCTCAAGCTACTTCGGCAAGGCCTGCATCATAATCAAGGACGAGTTGCACCCTGGCCACTCCCTCTTCCCCCCTCCCTCATTAGGCAAAAGGAATTGAAGTGTGAAAATGCACACCACCAGATTCAGGGACAGTTTCTTCGCAGCTGATCTGAATTATTCTACCACAACCAGACAGCAGTAAGGAACTACTATCTCCCTTTTTGTAACCCTCGGACTATCCTTGATCGGACTTTGCTGGCTTAACTGGCACTAAATGTTATTCACTTATCATGTTTCTATACACTGTAAATGGCTCAATTATAATCTTGTATTGTCTTTCTGCTAACTGGATAGCACACAACAAAATATTTTCACTCTACCTCGGTACACGTGAGAATAAACTAAACTAAATTGTGTAGGGAGTGGATGAGGGAGGGATTAAAGAACTAGTGTGAACAAGTGATTGATAGTCGTTGCACCTGGAGGGCCGAAAGGCCTGTTTCTATGCTGTATCTCAAAACTTAAAGTCAAGTCAAGTCAAGAGAGTTTATTGTCATGCGTCCCAGATAGGACAATTAAATTCTTGCTTGCTGCAGCACAACCAAATATTGTAAGCAACAGAACAGTTCAGTTCAATATACACGTAAATAAGCAGATAAAGTGCAATAGGCTGTTACAGTTCAGAGTCTGTGTGTTGCCGAGTTTAATAGCCTGATGGCTGTGGGAAGGAGCTGTTCCTGAACCTGGATGTAACAGATTTCAGGCTCCTGTACCTTCTGCCCGATGGTAGCGGAGAGATTAGTGCGTGGTCAGGATGGTGTGGGTCCTTGATGATGTTGGCTGCCTTTTTGAGGCAGCGACTGCCATAGATCCTTTTGATGGTGGGGAGGTCAGAGCCGATGATGGACTGGGCAGTGATCACAACATTCTGCATCCTTTTCCACTACTGGATGCTCAAGTTGCCGAACCAAGCCACGATGCAACCAGTCAGCATGCTCTCTACTGTACACCCGTAGAAGTTTGAGAGAGTCCTCTTTGACATACCTACGCTTCTCCGTAGTCTTCTCAGGAAGTAGAGGCACTGATGTGCTTTCTTTATAATTGCATCAGTGTGCTGGGACCAGGAATGATCTTCGGAAATGTGCACGCCCAGGAATTTGAAGTTCTTGACGCTTCCTGTAGTAATAACATAATAGTGAGAGCATGGACAGGGTGAGGTGGGACTTTGACAATATTAGCTGCCTTTTTGAGGCAGTGCTTCCCGTAAATCCCTTTGTTGATAGGAAGGTCAATCAATACCTTCAATGCACCTGGGAATCTACCACTTTCTGAAGCTGCCTTTTGTTCTTGAGTGTTTCAGTTACTGAACCAGGTTGTGATACAACCAGTTGATATGCTCTTTACCTACGCCTGCGGAGGTTTGATTGAGTAGTTGGGGCCATGCCATGATTCCACGGTGTAAATTGGATGGCACTATTAAACAATGTAACAAAGACTGCTGTATTTAAGGTTGCAGTAATAAAAAAGTCTTGTAGCTATTAAAAATGCATTTTTGAAAATCCTCTGTCCTGCAGAGGAAAATAAAACTTTGTTCTGGTTAGTCTGGTCAGCGCGATCTCCTTTTTTCCCCATTGACACATTTCGATTTCTAAAGAGATTTGCTAGAACATGAGGTTTCTTAAGAACACCAGTGTTGCATTGCAGCAGAACCACCTGTACTTCTAGAATCACAAACCTAAAGTGGATTTTTGGTTAGGTTTGCTCCAGATTAATTGAATAGTCTGCTTCTGTTCCTTTAAATACCATGATAGGTCTGGATGATAGAGAGTAGGAGCAGGGTGGTGCTCATGGTAAAAACACTGGCATAGGTCCATAAGGGCCAAATTACTGGTTTCTATATTGTAAATCTTCTTATAAAATGGTTTGTTTCTTTATTCCTCTCACATATTAAAAATATTTATCACAGATTTTGATCAATTTTTAAAGCTGTCACTCCTTTAAGGATTGTGAAATGTGACTCAATGCTCTGTTGATTGCAATAGGATTTTGAAGAACGTTTCAGTGGAAGTGTCTGAAGAATCGTTAAAGAGCATACGCTTTGAGCTCCTCATGCCACATGTGTGAGTCTACATGGAGTCGTACAGCACAGAAACAGACCCTTCAGCCCAACTTGCCCTTGCTGACCAAGGTGCCCCAACTGCACATGCTTGTATTTAGCCCATATCCTTCTAGATCTTTCCTATCCATATGCCTGTCCAAATATATTTTAAATGTTGTTACAGTACATGCCTCAACTATGTTCCATTTACCAATTACCTTCTGTGTGAAATGGTTTGCCATTATTAAATCGTTCCTCTCTCACCATTTGATAAGGTCCCACATAGGAGATTAGTGGCCAAAATTAGGGCACATGGTATTGGGGTAGAGTGGTGACATGGATAAAAAAATTGGTTGGCAGACAGGAAACAAAGAGTAGGGATTAAGAAGGAACAGCAGATGCTGGAAAATCGAAGGTAGACAAAAGTGCTGGAGAAACTCAGCGGGTGCAGCAGCATCTATGGAGCGAAGGAAATAGGCAACGTTTTGGGCCGAAACCTTTCTTCAGACTGAGTAGGGATTATCGAGTCCCTTTCAGAATGGCAGGCAGTGACTAGTGGGGTAACGCAAGGGAGGAAGAGAGGGGGGGCGGGGAGGAAGAGAGGAGTGTGGAGAGAGGGAGGCGTGGAGGCAGGGTGGAGGAGCAGGATAGGAGCGGGGGGGGGGGGGGGGGGGGGGGCCCTGGGCCACGAAACTGCGCATTGAAAAGTCTGCGCGCAAGCCAGAGGCAAAGGAGCGAAGGAGAATCGGGCCGTGAGGAGAAAGTTCTTCATCACCGCCGTTCACCTGGGGATCTGCAGAACTTGCTCGTTCCTTCCAAAGATAATCTTTGGTTCCTTCCAAAAATCTCTGGTTTGAGTCCCGGCAGAGCGGCCCGACGCGGGGCTGAGGCTGTATCCCGGCGGGGAGACTGGCCCGGATCAGCACGGCCGAGACACCAAAGTGAAGTTGTGGGGATGTTTACAATGTTTTTTTATTTAATGTTGTCCCTTGTCTAGTCTGAAATAAAGTTCATCATTGGATATAAAAATCGGAAGAAATGTAAATGTGTGTGTTATACTATTATATACATCTATATCACATTCATGTATGTGTTATTTCCAGCACAATCTAATCAGTTGTATGCTCGCTGAGTAAAACCATCCTTAAGTTATACGTCATTTGTAAATCTTGCTGAAACACATTTAATTTTGTGAAATACTTAATTTAGATAACCCCTGCAATTACTGCAGTTGGGAACAGTGTGATTAGATGAATGAATTACAGAGTGCGTGTCAACTCAACAAAATCAACTCAAACACAGCATATGAGCCATTTAAAAAGAAGTGATTTAAAAAACATTAAAAAAGAAAATTACCAGAATCAAAATTGATAAACATTTTATTATTTAACAAGAATTAACAGAATTATGAATCTAACCCTATATCACACACACACACAAACTGTTCCCCCGCAACGTTGATTACACTGCGTGTCGGGTCGCTTCCGGTTACTATAAAATCAACTCAAACACAGCTTATGAGCCATAAAAAAAGAAATGATTAAAAAAAAGAAAATTACCAGTCAAATTTTATTCTTTAACAAGAATTAACAGAATTATGAACTAACAGAATTATGAATCTAGCCCTATATCTCACACACACAAACTGTCCCCCCCGCAACGTTGATTACACTGCGAGTTGGGTCGGGTCGGGTCGGGTCGGGTAGGTTCCGGTTACTGAAATGGACGAAAGCCATGCCCATGTTGCGTTTCGCAGGCGCGGCCTATCTTGCTCCGCTGTCGGATCTTTGGTTCCTTCTGCGCCGTTTGAAGAACGGGGTGGGTTGGTGACGTAACTCGTGGGAAACCAAAGGTCCTATCGCGGAGCTGTGTGGAAAACTGCGCCTGCGCGGTGACAGTGCCTGTTTTAATCCACAGAGTGGGTGGATTTTTCACTGTAATCCCATTTCAAAAAAGTTTGCACAATGAATTAAATTAATTGCATGGTCCAAACTTGGCAGAAATTACTTCCTCGGAGATAACGCGGTAAGTACACGGAGCTGCGAACGCTGTTGCTATGGTGCAAACTGACTCGAATCGCGTGATCACGGCTGCAGACTAATGGGGCCCCCCATTAACGTGCCTTAATATAACAACATTAATGTGCGGCGCTGGCATTTCTAACGTGGTGCTGCGTACTCTGCACTTGCAGGCGAAGATACTCATCGCGAAGCTGGTTCCGAAGATGGCGTTAAAAATCACCCATGACCTACGACGGCTTTATCGCTGAGTGGACCATCTTGCTCCGCTCTATGAGCTTTGCTTTGGGCGACGGCAGTTCTGGGGCCGCCGCTCGGCTGTCAATCGCCCAGGGTTGTTTCTGAAGGGACGTGGACACAAAATGCTAGAGTAACTCAGCGAGACAGGCAGCATCTTTGGAGAGAAGGAATGAATGACCTCGAACAAGGGCCTCGACCCGAAATGTCACCCATTCCTTCGCTCCAGAGATTTTGTGTCTATCTTCGGTTTAAACCGGCATTTGCAGTTCCTTCATACACATTTTGTCCACAAATCGAAACGGGTTTTGATCGAACAAGTAAAGTGAAACTTTTTTCAGTTGTGTTTGTTTGTTACATTTGTTACCGAGGAGGTGAAAAAACGCTCAAGGTGTCTGATGCCCTGAGCACATGAGTATAAAATTTTGATAAATAGTACTTAAATTGTAGTCTTCATATTTCATGTTTAAATAAAAATGTTTTTGAATATGGGGATCAAGGGAGTGGGTCAAAAAAAAGCTGTTGCTCATTGAGCCAAATGACATTTGTGCTGTTCGGATTGGACTACATGTGAAAGATGTGTTTAAAATTTCGGGGGAATTTTCTGTTTCTTGAATATCTTCTGGGATAGTTAATGTAAGCTAGAACTACAGAAAAGTTTGAGGTGACTGGATTGTCTTATTTTACTTGTGACAGCTGTATCTGTGCACTGTAACTTCAGTTTACATGGAGTTGGCTTTTATTCAGAAAGCGAACCAAATATTTAGCAATGTTATAAAATTTTGAGATTTAAAAAATCAAGTCTGCAATTTACCCCATCAGATAAAGCATAAAAAGTTTAATTTGATACCTAATTCACTTTCATATCTTCAGTATTAAAAAAGCTATGGCCATTTTCATACTCGGAAATTGGCATTTTGTTCCCTATTGCTCTTCCATTGACTTAACACAAAAGCTGTGATTGAGGACAGTGAAAAGCCCATAACTTTCTTAAAAATTAAGAGAACTGAAAGAAATGTTCTGTTTTTTAGATTGAAGCATTCTGAAACAAATATGAAACGATCTTACTTGGATGACCTGAAATTAAAATATATAATTAGTTAGTGACCTAATTGTAGCTAATTACAAAATTCAATTACTAGATCTAAACATCTATCCATTTCTTAAGAAAAGATTGTCATTTTTTAATAGCCTAAGTGTCCAAATAACATTCACACAAGAATTCACAATATAACATGATTTTTAAATCTCATTGTCATGAATTTATAGGCCAAATGGAAGGAATTTAATGTTTAATTCCCGTAAATTAATGGCCATTTTAATCATCTTGCTAGTGGGTTTTTGTGGAACATGATTCGATTGTAAGGTTGCGGTTTGCGGTGAATTTGAACCCCGTATCAGCAGGAAAAACACTGCCGGTTCGTATGGGGCCATAATCACATTTTCGCCAATGAAATTTTGATTAAAGTCATCCTAAGAAGCAAGTTTTTTGTGTTAAATAAATGACTTGCCTTATGTTTTGCCCCCTACGTGAGATCCGTCCCGTTGTCGGCGTTGACAGCGTTTGAAGTCGCTTTTTTGTTTTACTCCAGGGATTAAATTGTCCCGCGATTTTTTTTTTTTAAAAACTTCCGAGAACGCAAGTCGGAACAATTTTTCAGCATCGGCTAGCAGCCCGAGAAAATATATACAGGCAGAAGAAAACGGCATTTTAATCCCCCCCCAAAGGCACCAAAGTCGCGTGCACGGCCAGTGGCAGAACTGCGGCGCCGCTGAAAGTAAGTTTTGTAACATACCTATAATATTAATGATTAAACAAGTAGGTGCCTAGCCCAGAAATTCAAGCCAGTAAAAATTAAATTGGAGCGCGGTATTGTACTAGATTGAATGTAGTAATTTTCTGGCTTAAATTTACCTTTTCAAAATTATGTATGGAGAACTAATGTATCAAAATTTTGCATTTATTAAATTTGATTCCATACATACAACCTGTGAACAATAAGAACAAAAATTAAAACGTTCATAGGTGGCAGCAGAATTAGGCCATTCAGCCCATCAAGTCTAATCCGCTATTCAATCATGGCTGATCGCCTTACCCTCTTAACCCTTTTCTCCTGCCTTCTCTCCATAACCCGACACCCACACAAAGATGCACAAAACTTTTAAAAATCACTTTCACAAAATAGATTAAAAGTGTATTTATGCCTAAATTTAGTAACGAACAACAGAGTTTTGTTAACATCTATTGTTGTTAATATGATTTTCACAAATTTATTTTGCATTGGAAGAACTGATGCTTTCCTCAACAATGGGAATGGGAAGTAAACTCATGTGATCTGTATGCTCATTAAATTAGGTTCAAGTGAAGCTGTTCTGTGTGTGAAACTACAGAATGTTATGACATGCGTAAATACGCCTTGCATTTGCACAGGCGGCAAATTCAGCAAGTCTGAAGGATCTCAACCGTGGTTCCCTAATCCCGCCATCCTTTCCTCTAAAATGAATGTGCCGTCCCTATGCATTCCCTCTCAGTTTTAAAAGTCTCCCACTTGCCTGACATTCCTTTATCTGCAAACAAAATCTTCCAATCAACCTTTGCAAGTCTAAAGCCTTTAACATTTATCTTGCCCTTATTTAATATTTTCAGTGGTGAACCTGTCCCATCTTTTTCCATAACTCTTCATGAAAGTTCTTGAATCCTCTTCCTCATTCATACTCCTACCATTACAGCAAATTCAAAATAATATGTCTCGTTGATATCCAGATAATTACCACCTACCAGCCTAAAAACGACACTGTAGCGGCACCAAATGTGGTGAATAAGGCCAGACGTCAGGCAGGTTCAAATAGTAGTTTTATTCAGGTGTTACATGTTATGTTGGTCCGCTAACATAATTATCATTGCTGCTGTAGCTGAGCGAGGTTTTTTCTCTCGGGCTCAGCTACCTGTTGACTCCCTAGGTCTTGAGGTGAGATAAGCTTAAGTAGCAGGACACTCCCCCTAAGCCATGACGTCACATGCCAGCCCTCGTAGCTACTGACGAGGGTTCGACCATAAGTGGTCTGTGTATCAGCTGACGCCACAGGACCCCCCCACCCCAGAACCGGAGGAAGGAATAGAATGGTCGAGGGCGGCTCCTGCATGTGGGTCGGGGACACCCCGGGCATGGGTCGGGGACACCCCGGGCATGGGTCGGGATGGAGGGGCTCGCGGGCGCAGTCGACGCTCCACGTGGGCGATCCCGAGGGGTGCGAGGAGATTGATACAAAAGCCGCCGGTGGGAAGAGACAACAGCACAGTGCCGGGCCGAGCAGTGTAGCTCAAAGATTCTATAGCTATAGGAACTTTGGTGCAGCTGCTTCAGACGGCGGAAGGAGGCCTCCCCATCCCTCCCTCCTTCCAGCCTCAGCATGCGGGAGGGTTTGTTTTGAAAGCGGTTATCGCTGTTGGCGGAGTGGCAAGCAGCTGGTGCTATCAGGGCGGACAGTGCGGGAGGAGGAGCAGGTGGAGCCGCTGTCGCAGCCGCTGCTGCTGCTGTACGGGGCCGGTCATTCGTTCCGACCCTTCGTCACCACGCACCTGATATCTTTGCCCCACACTACTGCCGCCGCCGACACGAAACGTCACGTTCCTTTACTCCAGAGATGCTGCCTGACCCGCTGAGTTACTCCAGTTTTTTTGTGTCTATCTTCGGTATAAACCAGTATCTGCAGTGCAAAGCCGGACAAAAAGACTTGGCGATTAGGTTGCCCGGCGGCATTTTGTGTGGTCATTGGCACTGCTAATTCTGAGCCCTGGTGTGTTTCAATGGATGTAATGTACCATTTTAGGAGATACTTAATGAAACAACCCCATTAAACCCAGTAGATATTTGAAAGTACATTTAACTCTGTTCTTAATTGGTGGTGTAATTGCAATTTATATAATATCGAATGTTGTTTTAAACAGGTGGAAACATGACATCTGCACCACATAATTTTTCCTGGGTTGTCCCAAATAAATTGGCTGGAATGGCCTTGCCACGTTTACCTGTGCATTATCAGTATTTGTACGAAAATGGCATTCAACATCTAGTTACGCTTTGCGAAAGAATGCCACCACACCATGATACCTGCCCAGCAGTGAAAATTCACCATATCAAGATCCATGACTTTTGCGCTCCATCTTTTGAACAAATCAAAAGATTTATTTCAATTGTTGAAGAAGCTAATGCAAAGGGTGAAGTAAGTATTAAATGACTTGTATATATTGCATAGATGAGTGATATTTGTCATTGAAAACTGTTTTAAAAATGTTTGTGCACATGATGCATTTTTACCAAAACGAACACAATTTGAATCGTATTCTCTTATTTAAAAAGTGCTCAATCACGTAGCAACCCGAGGGAAAAACAGTTATGGGCCTGTCCCACTTAGGCAACTTTTTAGGCGACTGCAGGAGACTATGCAGTCGCCACATGGTCGCCACATGTTCGCGAGTGGTTGCCGGGGAGTCGCCTTTTTGGTCATGAGGAGTACCCGCATTCTGGGAACTAGTCGCACCCTCATATGGTCGCCGTGAATTTTTCAAGATGTTGAAAAGTTAGCGACGACTAGAATGAAGCCACCATGGAGAGTAGCGATAATTCTCGTGCCGTAGGTTCGTCGCCAGGAGGTCCTAGTGGGTTGCCAGGCGGTTGGAGGTTCTCGTAGGTTGTTGCTGGTGCTGACCGGTGAATTTCATTGGGGAAAAAAAAGTTAAGCAGTAGTTTTCAGAACCAAGGATAACCGACTGGCAACGTTAAATGTCTGCCGAGC
Organism: Okamejei kenojei; assembly: GCA_035221665.1. Lineage (NCBI taxonomy): Eukaryota > Metazoa > Chordata > Chondrichthyes > Rajiformes > Rajidae > Okamejei > Okamejei kenojei. The sequence continues at coordinate 49,821,296 of CM069135.1, read as the reverse complement.
TTCAGAGCCGTGTATCTCTGACTTCTTAAAAGTTGTCCCCACTCCTCGCTCCCCCCTCTTTTAAAGGACTTACCGTACATTGTGCTTTAGCCGTCTTTTCACAGCGCCAACTTTCCTGTTCATCGCGGTGGGTGTCTGTTTCTCCATGGCGTTGCACCATGTGAATTTTTTAGACAATGCTCCCCGGCTTGCCCTGTCCCCAGCCTGCATTACGGGCTGGTGAAGGAAGCGATGTGACAGTCTGACTGTCGCCGTTCCAGTTGCCGTTTTTTTCCGGCAACTCTGATCCCGGCGGAGGACAACAACCAGCGACCCGCGCCTGCTGTGAGTCCCTATCGCACCGCCAATTCCACCCATTACCCCTCTGGTCTCTCTCGCTGGCTCCTACCCCTCTCCCCCGTGATGTTCCCTCTCCTCCATGGCTCTTCCCCATCTTTTCTCTGAGCTCACCCCCCCATAAATCCCCCCGCCCCCACAAATCCCCCCCCTGCCCCCACAATTCCCCCCCCGCCCCTACAATTGCCCCCGCCCCCACAAAACCCCCAACAACTCCCACTCCCGCCCTCACAATCCCTGCCCGTCCCCACAACCCCCACCCGCCCCCACAACCACCCCCCCGCTCACACAACCCTACCTCCACAACCCCTCTGCCCGAACCCCCCCTGCCCATACAGTCACCCCTGCACACACACATCATCCTCCCACACACATCACCCTCCCATACAACCCCCCCCCACACACCCCCTTTCCCACAACCCTCCTCCCACCCCTTCTACACCCTTCCCTCCCACATACACACCCTCCCACACACCCCCTCCGCCATATCCCCTCCTCCCCCCACACCAGCCCTCCCCCCACACCACGCTCTCATCCCTCCTACACCTCCCCATCCACACAATGGATTTTCATTGTTCGCATCCCTGGTTGTCCTGAGGGTTCCACCAAGCAATAAACAACAAGTTTATCTCCAGAGTTCCAATGATTAAGATATGGTGGCAGGAGAGAATCTCTTCAATGTCCCTTCCTCAATATTTGTTAAAGCTCCCCCAAGAAATGTAGAGACTTTGAGGTCACCTGAAATAGGAATGGAGATTAATGCAGAACTTATTTGCACACTGTCACATCTTTTTTCAGTGATGAATTGCAGAGCCCATTAGCTAACAGAACTAGGACCGATTCATTAAAGAGGAATCTTATTTCAGATGCAGAGGTGTAGCACATATTTGTGTTTGGCCCAGTCAGGTGATGTTAATTTCACGCAATTGCAAAAAAATAGTCTTCTGTTTAATGGTTCATGTGGCTTTTACAAAAACATTTTTGTTTATCTATTAGAAATATAACTATATTAACTAATTAACAATAAGATTAAGAAAAAAACTAAAATCTTAATTTACAGAATAAGACACTTTTTATTGTTACTGGTCTTCACCCATGCAGGTATTTCAATTAGTAATCTCCAATTCTTGATAGTTTGGTGTAATGCATCTTTTCATTTTACTTCTTCATTGACATCTGATCTCCCTCCCGATTAGCAGCATCTAGATCTTTGTTGCTACCTAACCCCTCCACTCTCTGAAGTAGCAGTGGAAAATGTTGAAAAAACTCAGCTAAATTAAGGAGGATTCATAATGGGAGAAACAGATATAACATTTCAGCTATTTAATCTTTCGTGCACTCTCTCAAACAAAAAACTTGATCATTTGTGTGATTCAACAATTAATGGGAGGGGGAAATATGAACAAAATAAGTCTTTCATTGCTGGAACGCAGGTGAAATTAAATTCTTTGAGGGAGTGCATCGTTGGTTTACAAGGTTAACTCCCGGGATGACGGGACTGTCATATGCTGAGAGAATGGATCGGCTGGGCTTGTATACTGTGGAGTTTAGAAGGATGAGATTGAAACATAAGATTATTAAGGGTTTGGACAAGCTAGCACCAGGAAACATGTTCCCGATGTTGGGGGAGTCCAGAACCAGGGGCCACAGTTTATGAAAAAGGGGTAAGCCATTTAGAACAGAGACGAGGAAACACTTTTTCTCACAGAGAGTTGTGAGTCTGTGGAATTCTCTGCCTCAGAGGGCAGTGGAGGCCGGTTCTCTGGATACTTTAAAGAAAGAGCTAGATAGGGCTCTTAAAGATAGCAGATTCAGGGGATATGGGGAGAAAGCAGGAACAGGGTACTGATTGGGGATGATCAGCCATGATCACATTGAATGGCGGTGATGGCTCGAAGGGCCGAATAGCCTACTCACGCACCTATTGTCGAAAAGGTTGACTTTGGGTTATAAAGGAACTAAAGATAGATTTAGAAAAGGTGTATGTAGCCTGTTTTTTGAAAATATCAGCAAATAAAATTGCCAAACACCTGGAATAAATTCACCCATGAAGGTCCAATGATTTGTAACTAGTGAATTATTAAATTTTTCTTCTACTTCATTCTTTTTTTCTGCACTGAATTGAAATCAACTTCACATTCTCCCTGTTTTATTCTTTCATTTGAATGTTGAGATGCCCTATTTCATCAACTTGATCTTCCAATGAATCTTTGATGCAAAATTAATTAAGAACTGAAGGTTAAAGAGAGATATGCAATTCTTGCTGTAAATTCTAGGCAGTTTAATCTTCTAGAGGAAGATTTAAATGATTTGCAATGGACCAGCTGTACATTGGAGACTTTACTAGTAATATTAAATTTGTATCGAATCAAGTGCTTTATTTTGAAAATCCAATCAGAGAGCTGTTCTCTGCAGTGTCAAAATATAGATGGAGACAATTGAGATAAAAGCAGTCAACGTAGGAAAGAAAATGCTGGAAAGATGTAGTTTATCCTGCTGCGTAGGTGCAGAGAAAAGAAAAGATAATATTGTAAGTGAATGACCTTCATAAGGAGTTAATTTAAAATTTTACAGTTGTACAAGTCCTTCCTGGGTTACAATTAACCTATGGAATCCCCCTTGCATGCAAATTAATGTTTGGGAGACTATTGCTAAGTTTGGTGACAGATTTGCTGGCTGCTGTGTGACTGCGGACTTCTTCTGTTGGTTGGGATGGATCACAGCCCCCTTTATCTAACCCCCCTCCCCCCCCCCCCCCCCCCCCCCCCCCCCCACCCATCCTCCCAATAATTGGAGGGCTTATTGGCCACGATAATGGAAACATAGAAATATAGAAAATAGATGCAGGAGTAGGCCATTCGGCCCTTCGAGCCTGCACCGCCATTCAATATGATCATGGCTGATCATCCAACTCAGTATCCCGTACCTGCCTTCTCTCCATACCCCCTGATCCCCTTAGCCACAAGAGCCACATCTAACTCCCTCTTAAATATAGCCAATGAACTGATCTCAACTACCTTCTGTGGCAGAGAATTCCAGAGATTCACCACTCTGTGTGAAAAATGTTTTTCTCATCTTGGTCCTAAAAGACTTCCCCCTTATCCTTAGACCATGACCCCTTGTTCTGGACTTTCCTAACATAGGGAATAATCTTCCTGCATCCAGCCTGTCCAACCCCTTAAGAATTTTGTAAGTTTCTATAAGATCCCCCCTCGATCTTCTAAATTCTAACGAGTACAAGCCGAGTCTATCCAGTCTTTCTTCATATGAAAGTCCTGACATCCCAGGAATCAGTCTAGTGAACCTTCTTGCCCTCTATGGCAAGAATGTCTTTCCTCAGATTAGTAGCCCAAAACTGTACGCAATACTCCAGGTGTGGTCTCATCAAGACCCTGTACAACTGCAGTAGAACCTCCCTGCTCCTATACTCAAATCCTTTTGCTATGAATGCTAACATACCATTTGCTTTCTTCACAGCCTGCTGCACCTGCATGCCTACTTTCAGTGACTGGTGCACCATGACACCCAGGTCTCATTGCATCTCCCCTTTTCCTACTCGGCCACCATTGGGGGGGCTGCGTTGAGCTAAGCAGAGCTTGGAGCTCTGAGCATACTCACTCACTGAGTCAGCGAGGCCAGCTGGTGGCTGCTCATCCCGCGCTGCATGCTTTCCTGTCACAACATTTTAGTAAACCTCCTCTGCACCCATATAACCATATAACCATATAACAATTACAGCACGGAAACAGGCCCTCTCGGCCATTCCAGTCCGCGCCGACCATTTGTTTTCCCCTAGTCCCATCTATCTGCTCCATTCCCTCCATACCCCGCCATTCCCTTCACGTCCATATACCTATCCACTTTACTTTTAAATGTTAAAATCGATCCTGCCTCCACCACTTCTGCTGGAAGCTCATTCCACACAGCCACCACCCTCCGAGTAAAGAAGTTCCCCCTCACGTTACCCCTAAACTTCTGTCCCTTAATTCTCATGTCATGCCCTCTTGCTTGAATCTTCCCTACCCTCAATGGGAAAAACGTATCCACGTCAACTCTGTCTATCCCTTTCATCATTTTAAAGACCTCAATCAAGTCCCCCCTTAACCTTCTGCGCTCCAAAGAATAAAGACCTAACTTGTTCAACCTTTCTTTGTAACAGAGTTGCTGGAACCCTGGCAACATTCTAATAAATCTCCTCTGTACTCTCTCTATTTTGTTGACATTCTTCCTATAACTAGGCGACCAAAATTGTACACCATACTCCAGAATTGGTCTTACCAATGCCTTGTACAATTTTAACATTACTTCCCTACTCCTATATTCAATGCTCTGATTTATAAAGGCCAGCACACCAAAGGCTTTCTTTACCACCCTATCCACATGCGATTCCACCTTCAGGGAACCCTACCACCCTATCCAAAGCTTCCACATCCTTCCTGTAATGAGGCAGCCAGAACTGCATGCAATACTCCAAATGTGGCCTAACCAAAGTTCTATTGAATGGAAACCTGAATTCCTGATTCTTATATTCAATGCCCCTAGCAATGAAGGCAGGTATGCCATATGCCTTCTTCACCACCCTATTTACTTGTGCTGCCACCTTTAGTGTCTATGAACTTGGACTCCCAGATCCCTCTGCACATCAATGTTGTTAAGGGTCTTGTCATTAGTGGTATATTCTCTCTTTACATTCAACCTCCCAAAGTACAACACCTCACTCTTGCTTGGGTTAAACCCCTTGCCATTTCTCCACCCGTTTCTGCAGCTGATCTGTCTCCCGCTGTATCTTCTGACAGCCTTCCTCATTGTCTGCAACTATTCTAATTTTGATGTTGTCAGTAAACGTACTCACCAACCCATCTACATAGATCATTTACATATATGTATAATAGACACAAATTGCTGGAGTAACTCAGCGGGACAGGCAGCATCTCTGGAGAGAAGGAATGGTGTCATTTTGGGTCGAGGCCCTTCTGAGTTACTGTTATTCCAGCATTTTGTGTCTATCTTCGGTTTAAACTAGCATCTGCAGTTCCTTCCTACACCTGTTTCAGTGTTGAAATTGCAAACTAATTTAATTAATGTCATGTCTTACTGTAATTTTAGTCTCAGTAATAATTTTAGTCATATCCTTTAGAGCCTCATATTCCCGTAACGATAAATCTGTAATGTATTTTATTCCACATGTCACATATCCATTAATAATATTTTCCAAATTGACATTCCGGTGGCGTTGCGAGTCGGCTGCCTCATCTGCAGCGGGTTCGTTTTTCACCCTTTTTTTATTTTTAGTGTGTTAAAGGTTTTGTTCTGGAGGCCTTTTAGTCTTTTTATGTTGGGGGATGGGTGAGGATGCGACCTTCCCTACCTGGGCGAGGATGCGTCCTTCCTCCGAATTTTGTATGTTTCTATTGTTGGAGCTCCGACCAGCACGACCTGTGGACTTCGGGAGCTGCGGTCTCCGGTAGCAAGCGGCCATTTCGGAACTCCAAGCTGCTGAGAGCGTTCTTCCGATACCGGAGTTCCATCATCCCGACGAGACGGCCTGAAACATCGGGCTGCCGTAGCGGCGACTGTGGAGGCCTCAAATAGGCCCCGACCACGGGTGAACATAGAGGAATAGACTGAACTTTGCTGCCTTCCCTCACAGTGGGAAACGCTGTGGGGGGATGTTTTTCTGTTTAATGTTAAATTCTATAATGTTGTTTATTTTATTTGTGTGCTGCAATGGCAACTCAAATTTCACTACACCAATTGGTGAATGTAACAATAAACGTCCTTTGTCCTTTGTAGAGTGCGAATCAGTTATCTGTGATAAGGTCTTTTTTTAATCTTCTGGTTCCTGTCATGCAAGGACATTAAATGTAAACCTAGATTGTAGAGGAAAAGGGTTTCTTGGGAGCCTCTTAATCTGTTGTAAACCCTCTGGAAGGGGTTGAAAGAATGTGGCAGCTGGGAATGGACTAGCTGATTAAATAATTGTATCTGATATTTTATTTTCTTATTTGAAATTAAATGCAACACCAGTCTCTGGAATAATTTTTGCTTGCTGAAGACAAAATTATTTCAGTTGTAGAGCTAATATTCTCGGCCCTGCAATGGTAATACTTGGCAAATAAATGATGTTGGCAATAATGGCCAACGTTATGGAATTAGTAGTCCTCTTCTAAACGATGTCGATGCACTGCAGAAATTAGTGCATATCTCACAAACTACTTCTTAGCAGTAACAAAGATCAATCATCCTGTTACGTTCTATAGAAGGACATATTTAAACTAACGATGTTTTCCTTTAGTGAATGAATACATGTGGGTGTATATGCCATAAAACAATTCATGTTCTTAAAATGGGAAGCAGTAAAAATCCATTTAAATGAATCATAACATTGCTAATTGTTGGCAATAATTCTGGCTCTTAAATAAGATCATTCAGAAACTAACCCTTTTGTTTGCAGTCTTCAATAATATATATATATTTTACTAAAGAAACAAATGAAAATGCAAAGCGTTTAGGGCGGCACGGTGGTGCAGCGGTAGAGATACTGCCTTATAGCGCCAGAGATCTGGGTTGGATCCTGATTACAGCTGTTGTCTGTACGGAGTTTGTAGGTTCTCCCCATTACCACATGGGTTTTCTCCGTGATCTTCATTTTCCACCCACACTCCAAAGACATTCGGGTTTGTAGGAAAATTGGATTTATGTAAATGTGAAATTGCCCCCAGTATGTGTAGGGTAGTGTTATTGTGTGGGGATCGCTGGTTGGTGCGGGCCTGGTGGGCCGATGGGCCAGTTTCAATGCTGTATCACTAAACTAAAGTTGGTCTCCGACTACTGTTTTTTTTGTTTGTTGTATTGAATAATCAGCATGCAGGTACTGGAAAAAGACACAAATGTTGGAGTAACTCAGTGGGTCATGCAGCATCTCTGGAGGACATGAATAGAGGACTCTGGAGGACAACTTAATGTAAGCACAAGGGATTGAAGATGCCAGTTTATAAAAACAAACACAAACTGCTGGAGTAACTCAGCTGGTCTTTGTCTACCCATCAGCTAATTAAACCCCTCTTACTTGAATCCATTTGTTACTTTGTCCTGCATCCACTTCTCTTCCAATTTCTTGAAATAAGGAAAATAATTTGTCCAGCAGTGCAAATGTTAATAAAATGTGTTATTTCTTTGAAGAAAGTAGAAGAACAGGAAGTCTGTTCCTGTACTTTTGAGTTTCATCATATTCTACGAATGTGTGTCAGTGGGTGGAGAGGGGGAAGTGCACAGCTAACAGACTCATTTTATTTGTTTCTAGGGAGTTGGAGTCCATTGTCATCATGGTTTGGGGAGAACTGGAACAATGCTTGCCTGTTATCTTGTAAAAAGCAGGAACATAACTGGTGTTGATGCAATTGAAGAAATACGAAGTATTCGGCATGGTTCAATAGAAACCAGCGAACAAGAAAAAACAATTGTACAGTTTCACTATCATATAAAATAAGAATTTCTCTGTCAACCTAGTTTTTGTAAAGCATGGAAATCTTCAACCCAAGAATCTCGCACAACTTGGACATTTCTAGTTTTAAAGAAGGAACTGCAGATGCTGGAGAATCGAGGGTACACAAAAAGCTGGAGAAACTCAGCGGGTGCAGCAGCATCTAAGGAGCGAAGGAGATAGGTGACGTTTCGGGTCGAGACCCTTCTTCAGACTGGTCAGGGATCAGGGAAACGAGAGATATAGACGGTGATGTGGAGAGATAAGGAACAATGAGTGAAAGATATGCAAAAAAGTATCGGTGATAAAGGGAACAAGCCATTGTAAGCTGTTTGTGGTGTGAAAATGAGGTGGAGGGAGCTGTCTTTGCGGAAGGGGGGGGGAGATGAGAAGATGAGAAGGTGGAGGGGTCACGTTGGAGGTGGCGAAACTGGCGGAGGACTATATGTTGTATTTGCCGGCTGGTGGGGTGAAAGGTGAGGACCAGAGGGACTCTGCCCTGTTTGCGAGTGGGGGAATGGGGAGCGAGGGCAGTGTTGCGGGGTATGGAGGAGACCCTGGTGCGAGCCTCATCAATAGTGGGGGAGGGGAATCCCCGTTCTCTGAAGAACACACAACTGACTGACTTCATTCATTTCACCACCAACTTCCATCCGGCACTCAAATACACTTGGACCATTTCCGACACTTCCCTACCATTCCTTGACCTCACCATCTCTATTGCAGGTGATACGCTCCTGACCGACATCCACTACAAACCTACTGACTCCCACAGCTACCTGGACTACTCTTTTCCTGCAAGGACTCCATCCCCTATTCCCAATTCCTCCGTCTACGCCGCATCTGCTCCCAGGATGAGGTGTTCCACACCAGGTCATCACAAATGGCCTAATTCTTCAGAGAACGGGGATTCCCCTCCTCCACTATTGATGAGGCTCGCACCAGGGTCTCCTCCATACCCCGCAACACTGCCCTCGTTCCCCATTCCCCCACTCGCAAACAGGGCAGAGTCCCCCTGGTCCTCACCTTTCACCCCACCAGCCGGCAAATACAACACATAGTCCTCCGCCAGTTTCGCCACCTCCAACGTGACCCCTCCACTCGCCACATCTTCCCATCTCCCCCCCTGACTGCCTTCCGCAAAGACCGCTCCCTCCGCAACTCCCTTGTCAATTCTTCCCTCCCCTCCCACTCTACCCCTTCCCCGGGCACTTTCCCTTGCAACCGCAAGAAATGCAACACTTGTCCCTTCACCTCCCCCCTCCACTCCTTTCAGGGACCCAAGCAGTCCTTCCAGGTCCGACAGAGGTTCACCTGCACCTCCTCCAACCTCATCTACTGCATCCGCTGCCAGATGATCTATATCGGTGAGACCAAGCGGAGGCTTGGCGATCGCTTCGCCGAACACCTCCGCTCGGTCCGCAATAACCAACCCGACCTCCCGGTGGCTCAGCACTTCAACTCCCTCTCCCATTCCACATCCGACCTCTCGGTCCTGGGCCTCCTCCACGGCCAGAGTGAGCAACACCGCAAGCTGGAGGAACAGCACCTCATATTCCGCTTGGGGAGTCTGCATCCTTTGGGCTTGAATATTGAATTTTCTCAATTCTGTTAACCCTTGCTGTCTCCTCCCCTTCCCACCTCTCCCTCAGCCCTCGGGCCCTGGCATTCCCTCTATCTCTATCTCCCTCCCCCACCCCAGTCGCACCAGCTTCTCATTTTCACACCACAAACAGCTTACAATGGCTTGTTCCCTTTATCACCGATACTTTTTTGCATATCTTTCACTCATTGTTCCTTATCTCTCCACATCACCGTCTATATCTCTCGTTTCCCTGATCCCTGACCAGTCTGAAGAAGGGTCTCGACCCGAAACGTCGCCTATCTCCTTCGCTCCTTAGATGCTGCTGCACCCGCTGAGTTTCTCCAGCTTTTTGTGTACCCTTGGACATTTCTAGGATGCTTGATTATCTTTATCTATATAGAGTATCGGGGTTTCTTTATTAGTTTCCTGTTGAGTTTCTCTGCAAAAATGATTTATTTTTGTGCTATATGCGAATGACATTGACTGGCTGCTTAATTTTTACGTTAGAATTTTCCGCGCATTTGTAATGTGGCATTCTAACCTATGATGATATTTGTTGCTTCCGTGCAGTTAAAAGGATAAAGGCATTCTATGATTATGTATACATTCAATCTCTGTAAATGTTTTGGCGGTCCAGCAGTTGATTAAGCAAGCAGGGATAATTAGCTTCCAAAGGACTCAATTAAATATACTTTGCTGAACTCTGAATATTTTAAATTGATTATTTTTTGTATATTTCTCATTGTAGAATTTACAGGGTAAATTAAAAAATAACAACATTTCACTCTTTGCCATCATTACTTCATGCAGCTTCAGGCAGTAGAGTTGCTGCCTTACAGCGCCAGAGACCCGGGTTCAATCCTGATTATAGGTGCTATCTCTACGTTGTTTGTATGTTCTCCCCGTAACCTGCGTGGGTTTTCTCCAGGATCTCCGGTTCCTCCCACGCTCCCAAGACATACTGGTTTGTAGGCTAATTGGCTTGGCATAATTGTAAATTGTCCCTAGTGCGTGTAGGATAGCGTTACTGTGCGCGTATCGCTCGATGGCATGGAGTCAGTGGGCTGAAGGGCCTGTTTATCACTAATAAACTAAACTAAACAGACTGGCACTCTCGCATTTTGGTGCATTCAGAGCTTAATTTTGAATGATGACGTTGCTCTCAGTCATTTATTCAAGGAATTTCCCAACATTAAATAAAATCATTAAACTGCTATCAATTTAGACTTTTTGCAAGTCTTAATAATCTAAAAATATGGTGCATCTTAAAATACACAAATAAAAACGTTGTATTTAGTTACTGAAGCCTAAATGAGATTTTAGCAGTGCATTAAATTATAATAATTGCCTCATTTAAAAAAAGAGTTCTGATGAAGTGCAAGGTTTAATGTGATTGTGACCCCACAGCTTTTTGCTACAGCAGGGCCCAAGTGAACTCTTCCTCTGGAGTTGTTTCTCAGATTTAACAGCTGGTGAGCCCCTGTCCACGTATGCCAGCTGGCAAAGGTTTCAAATGTTCACTATGAGTGATTATGTTACCTCCTACTTTTGGGGATTAAAATTTCACAATCAGTAACTTGGGACTACATAAAAATAAAAATGTTAAAATTGAAAAAAATCTAACCTATGCTGGAACACTAATGTATTTTGATATGTTCCAGTGATTGGTAATTTTAATATAATTTATAGTCTTGTGTTCAGATTAATCCTTATTAATCGTGTTTCCAATTTTCATGTTTGAGATTTTAATGTGTTCAGCTTGATAATTTTCAAACTGTTGAGTGGCAAAGATTAGAAAAGGACAAGTTTTCAACATGGAGAGCATGAAATATTTGTGTGGAATTATTCTCTGCTACAGTGATTCATTAATATTAAGAGTATTGGTTTATTATTGTCACATTTACTGAGGAACATTGAAAATCTTTTGTGTTGTAGCCAATTAGATCATACTATACACAAGTACAATCTTGCCACGTACAGTACAACATGCCATGCAAAGAGAAAATTACCAGAGTGCAGAAAATAGTTTACAGTATTGTAACGTTGCAATTCTAGAGGAAAAGATACAATACCCACAATGAGGTAAGTTGGAAGATTGGGCTACACCCCAGCTTATGGAAGAACTATTCAGTAGTCTGATGAAGGAATAAGTTTTTCCTGAGTTTGGTGGTAAAGTTTTTGTAGGTTCTGCCTGACAGGAGGTGGGAGAAGAGGCAATGGTTGTGGTGCAAAAAGGTCCTTGATTATATTGGTTATTTTCCCAAGGTGGCGTGAAGCGTGGATGGAGTTGATGGTGGGAAATCTGGTCTGTGAGATAGTCTCACATCCACAGCTGCAATTTCTTGTCAAGGGCAGAGCTGTTCTTAAAGCAATCTGATAGTATGCTTTCTATGGTGCATTTATAGAATTTGGTAAGAGATGTCAGAAAAATGCTAAACTTCCTTAGTCTCCTGAGGATGTAAAACTTTCCTACCTTTCCTATCCGTCTACCTGTCTAAATCAATATTATCATAAAACACTGATCTTGGATGTTTGTTTGTTTGGTTGTGAATCACATCTTCTCGAAAACCCGAGGCGCTAATGGTGAAATGTTTACATATTCCAGAAGGGCTTTACCTCATGATGTCAAAAATCGCCTCATCTGAAAATTTGATTCATTATTTCCCGAGTTTTTTACTAAAATTGTTCACCAATCAGATCTTTTTTGAAGTTATCTAGCTGAATCGAGCTGGATGACATCACAATGCATCTGCTCTTCGCAGCCAGCTTTCAATGCGCAGAAACTTGCACTTGGCCGTCTCCAGCTCCCTTCCCCCCCCCCCCCGGGCTCTGGATTGAAGCCGGTGAACACGCAGTAGCTTGGTTGGACTTCCAAGGGCTTCAGAGGTCCTGAGAGGTCCCATTCGCAGTCGGCCCTGTCTGTGCCGCCCAATATCCAGAGAGGTCCAGAGAGCTGCCGTGGCCCGAAGCCCGTTCGCAGTCGGCCCCGTCCTCGCCGCCCGCTCGCCGAGTTCAAGTCCGCCCTCCCTCTCTCCCCCTCCCCCCGTCCATCAATATACCCTTATTGGACCCCAGCGCATTCTTTTCATGATTAAATTCCATCTTGTCATTGCCGCATGGAGGAACGTCTGACACTGACACATATGTGACACATGGTGTTTCTAATGCTAGATCTCTGCCTATATTTAGTTGTTGCCATAATCTCTGCCTATATTTAGTTGTTGGCAGTTTATGGAGCATAATCATGGGTGAACCTATGGTCGGTGGTGCAAAAGTCACTCCCTGGCATGGTGCCTAATTAATAGGAGTATTCATATTAATGGACGAGTATTTAGATAGCAAAAATACTTGGGATTTATAAGAATAGGTAGGGATAAGAATATTCAAATGGACTGTTGAAGATAATGCTTCCTGAATTTTGGGGCCATAAATATTATTTTCAAAAAGGACAAATGTTTAAGGATGCATATATGCTAAAACAAGATATAAATCATCCTAAATTGATTTGACCTTTGGGAGAATGGGAAATATTTGAGAGACCTTTTCCTCAGTATCTAAATAGGATGGGTAGATTCCTTAGCAAAGAAAAATGTTGGAAATCCACAGTGTTGGTTAAATAGGCCAGTCGTTCTGTGCCTTTTTGGAATAATTATGCTCTGAAAATAGTTGCACAAATTAAGTAATGATTTCTTGTGCACCATTTACTTTCCACAATAACATTTTGCATTTTTCATTTTTGTGACTTCCTGTCTAAGTAATTTTAATTGTAAAATAGTAATTGGGTTTAAAGTGATTTATGTCAAAAACAATCCCTACGAAAGATGTTCAGGGAATTCTCAATGTATTATTCAGTGGTGCACTCTCTGTGAACTGGCACACCAAACAAGTTGAAATGCAAATGTTATTCAGCCGTTTTTTCCACCATTTTGTTCTGAAGGTTATGAGGGAAAGGGAGGGAGAGCGAAAATGAACAATAAACTTTATTTTCATGAATATTTGTAGACTAAAGTTGGAAATATCAGATTCCTTGTTTCATTTCAGAGTTGACCATTTTATGTAAATACGAAGATAAAAACTTAAGAAAGGAGATTTTACCTCATTGCCCATTTGTAATAGATAAGCAATTGAAAAGTACATAGTTATCATTCGTTATTGTAATTGCAGTGTTTTAACCAGAGGGATATGCGGTTTGAGCTTAAGGCATAATGATGTGAGGGGGTGAAGTAAGCTATGATTACATTGAGAGTAATTAGCAAATGCTTTTGTTTAAGCTCTACACAAGTCTCTTTTCCATCAATCTGTCTTATCAATCTGCCTTTCAGCATTCTTTACTTATCGCTCTTAATTCAAATCACAGAAAAACTACAACACTGATGGCAACCATTTAGCCTTTTGAGTAAACAGCAATTATATGCAATGACAATCTAACTCATCTAATCCTCTGCGTTGACAGAAAAGTTGCTTATCCATTGGGGAAGAAGGAAGGTGGGAGGAGGACAGTTATGTGGGGGAAGACAGGAGAGGGGGAGGGTTATGTATGGAGGATTTGATACTCATACCATTGGGTTGTAATCTACCTGTTTGAGGTGTTGTTCCTCCAGTTTGTGTGTGACCTCACTTTGTAATGGAGGAGGGCCAGGACAGAAAGATCATTATGGGAATGGAAAGAGAAGTTAAACTGAATAGCAACTGGGAGATCTTGGTAGACCAAGCACGTGTTCGGCAAAATGGTTGCTGAGTCTATGTTTGCTCTTGCTGATGTACAGGGGGCCACATTGGGAATACTGGATACAATAGATGAGGTTAGACAATGTGCACAACAACCTTTGTCTCACCTGGAAGGACTGCTGGGTTCCCTGGATGGAGGTGAGGGAGGAGGTATAGGGTTAGGTGTTACATCTTTTGCAGTTACAGAGGAAAGTACCTGGGGATGGGGTGGTTTGTTTGAGAAGCGATGAGTGAACAATGGAGTTGCAGAGCAAGCAGTCTCTGCAGAAGGTGGAAAGGGGTGGGATCATGTCGATGATGAAAACCTGGAGGATGATGTGTTGAAAAATAAGGACCAGGGGACGTTTATTGTCCCCTTTTGGAGGAACACCGAGACCATAACACAGAGAAGAGGCTGGTGAGGGATCCATCTGCCAGTAGCGGGGGGAAACCACAAAGGAAAGAGGACATCTCAGATGTCCTAGAATGGAAAGCCTTATCTTGGGATCAGATGTGTCAGAGACGGAGAAATTGAGAGCAGGGGATAGCATCTTTGCAAGAGGCAGGGCAGTCAGCCTAAACCTACCTGATCTCCCAGTTACTCAGCACTTTAACTCCCCTCCCATTCCAACACTAACCTTTCTGTCCTGGGCCTCCTCCATTGTCAGAATGAGGCCCAGCGCAAATTGGAGGAATAGCACCTCATATTTTGCTTGTGTAGCTCACAGCCCAGCGGTATGAACATTAACTTCTCTAACTTCAAGTAGCCCTTGCTTTCCCTCTCCATCCCCTCCCCCTTCTCTGACCAGTCTTACTGTCTCTGACTACATTTTATCTCTGAACTGCCCACTACCCTCATACTAGTCCGAAGAAGGGTCTTGACCCGAAAAGTCACCCATTCCTTCTCTCCAGAGATGCTGCATGTCCCGCTGAGTTACTCCAGCATTTTGTGTCTAAATGGACCTTTGTAGTTTGACCGAGTCAAACTACAAAGGTCCATTTAGCACAAAGGGCATCAAACAAGATTACTGAATGTTTGATTTAATCAAGGCGGAGTATTATTGATTTATTACCTAGATGTACCACCACTAGTAACAAATATATTTGGCCAATAAATGTAAAGGCAATGCAATCTTCTGAGTTCACTTATGATTCATTTGCTAAATGAATCGTGTGCAAAATGGATTAAGGGTGGGGAAAGTTCATTTTAATTGTACTTAACTATTTAGCTTTTATGTGAAGAAAAGTTCAACTGATATTTATACAGTTTTGCTCATTCTGTGCAATTAACAATATTCCCAGTCGAGAGCAACAGATACAATTATATAAAATTGTCTTTGTAATTCTTGATGCCAAACATAGGATAAAACATTGAAGATGGGAATATTCAACGTTCACGACTTTTGGTGATACTGATTTTGGAACTATACAATATGATATGATAGAACTTTATTAATCCCAGGAGGGAAATTGCCTTTTTGTTTACATATATAAGGAGCCTTATTAATGCTTACTGTTTTGAATTACATTCAATGGTGGGCACTTATTATGTGGTATGTATTATCATTCAGCTGTCCAAAAAAAAAAACATTGGCTAGTAGAGTATGTGGTGTAAATAAATAACCTCAGCAATTCAAACAGGTAAGAAGGGTCTCGACCCGAAAAATCACCCATTCCTTTTCTCCAGAGATGCCCCCTGTCCCATTGCATTACTCTAGCTTTTTGTGTCTATATTGGGTAAACGGGCAAGGTTTGCTATCCCATAAATCTCTGCATTTCCAACTAAACCATCCAACGAAACAAAAGTTCCTTTATATCCCACATTGCCAAAAAGAGATCTCCGTTTTTTTTGTGCTGCCTTTCCTCAGAAAGACACATCTCAGCTAACTGGCAATCAACTTCAGTCGTGGTGTTACCTTTTAGTTCAGTTTCTTGAATTTGTACTGATGTTTCATACACAGTAAATATGGTGCTTGTCTTTTTGTGTTTTACCTTGTTCTGGATCGGTACCGTTTCCCGACACCAGAGAGCAGCACACAACTGTTGTTAGAAACACAGAGTGGAAGATTGCTGGTCTGGCAAACAATTTCCTGCACCAACTGTAAAAATAATATTGTCTGTCGAAATGTCTTTTCTTCTGCCATTCAAGTGACTCTGATGGCAGTCCAAAACAGAACAGGTTTCCACCTGCCATATTCTTAGTGGGGAAGTTGCATTTTGCTGATTTTCTAAATCCTGGGGATGGGATAGATCTCCATGTAGATTCTCTTGTTCAAATTTCACAAGTTTTCAGCAGCTCAAAACCCCATAAAATAAAATGACACATGTTCCTTATTGTAGACCAGCCCCTCTTCCCCACACCTCATTGATGTGATGTATAATGATACCCAATGGGGAAATTTCCATTGTGAATTTGGACTTTTCAAAGCCATTATAAGGCTTTTTATAGTGAACCTTTTGTTATTTATTATGGTGTTTACAGAGTACAATGTTTACATATCTGTTGTACTGCTGTAAGTATGGATTTCACTATTCCGTTCCAGGACACATGACAATCTTAATTCTTGAGATGAGCTCAGTCATTAACTGTACAACAGAGAGGGGCCACACGTTAGTTGCTGCATACAATTCCCAACTAGATGTCTGGTTGGCTCACATTTCTCTCTAATCATGGTATATAAACCACAATTCCAGTGTTGGAGATTGTAGTAATGAGTTAACCTTTGTCAGACCCACAGTGGCTCAGCTGCTGGAGCTGCTGCCTCACAGTGCCAACCACCTGGGTTTGATTCTGACCTCGAATGCTGTCTGTAAGGAGTTTGTCTGTTCTCCCTGTGATGACATGGGTTTCTTCTGGGTGCTGCAGTTCCTCCCCACATCACAAAGACATGCTGTTTGGGTCATGAACTTCTGGATGGGAGGGGCTCAGAGCTCAGCAAATGCCACATGAGGTTTGCCTGAGCAACTGATATCAAACAATAGTTTGTAGTTCAGGTTGACATGATTCATCACATTCCTCCAATGTAATTGAGCACAGCTTACTTCCATCATGGATCTAATGGGGAGGATAAACAATATGCCCCTGCAGTGAAGGAAACCATCAAACGTGTTACTGAACAAGAGGTCAGTGAGATATTTCATTGTTTCTGCATATGTACAGGAACTCCCCCATCTATTAGAAGGCATTCCCCAGCTGAGGTGCTACTGGTTGAATTTTGTATACATGGCTGAGGTTGGTGCACTAATTTGGAAGAAAATGTGGAAGAGCCAGAAGGAGTGCCAGAAAGCATAAGGTTAGAAGAGATATTTTCAAAGGAAAGATACTGGAAATATGGCAGTCACTGGGCCATGGAAGAAAATTGTCAGAGATTTCAATTGTTTAGGAACTATTTGAGAAAGATGGGTGGTGGATGTTGAATACTTCACATTGTGCACATGATAGCTAAGAAAATGGCCTTTGAACATATGAGAAAGAATATGCATGAATTTGAGTTAAAGAATGGTTACCATATCTAATCATTGCTGGGCAGTGCATGGGTCATCAATTGGCAGCCTAGCAAAGGAGATGGTCCACCATGTTTGAAGTTATCTAGAATGGATACTACAAGGTGAGGAATGCACCTTTGTAGTTGAAGGTTTCTCAGAAGTTAAGAATATCAATTAGTTTACAGTTGGTTGAATTTGTAGTTGTTTATCCTGTCTATATATACTAAATCTACTATGTAATTTCATGTGTCAGTAGTTAATAATTTGTATGAGTTTACTTTTAAACGGTAGTGTGTGTAGAAGCGAGGATACCTTTTTGATTTGATTGTGCGTCATGGATTTGGTTGTGAGTCACTTCCTTTCACAAAGATGCCCTGTGGACAGTCTGACCTCTGTTTGCCCTTTCAAACAACAGTACAGAGACCACAGTGACATTTTAAAATTGTGGAGATCTTTACGATAACAGGCCATTTCCAATAGTCAAAAACATGTTGTTGACGCAAGATTGTCTCAGCAAATATAAAAAAGATAGAAAAATGCAATAAATGATAAACAGAAATTAAAACATGATGCCCCAAACTACATTTAAACAAAAACCCATAAGTGCTTTTGGAAGGAACTTGCATACTATTTTCAAAAAGGGCAATATTATGATGTATAATGATAAGCTAGAAATCTCAATGTCTTGGGATAGACTAGATGGGTTAAGTTTCCTTCCCTATTCTAATATTAGATAATTCTGCATAATTATTTAAAGTAACTTCAATTTTACTTTTTCTGAATCAAAATATATATTTTTTGTTTTGATCCGCTAAGTATAGTTACACATTTTAAATAGTTGAAGCTGATTACAATGACAGGATGGTATGATATAAAATTATAATAGAAATTTAAAAGAGTGAGAGGATCATTTTCCCCTTCCTATCCAGTTAGGGTAGGAAGGGATTGGTTTGGTGACTGGAAATGAGAGAACATTAAGGGATTGAGTTCAACATCAGAAATACCCACTTTAGTCCCTGCCAATCATCAAGTGTCTATCAACGTTAATGACATTTACCAATACTGTGCAATAGCCCCTGTGCAATGTTTTTTTTTTAAATTTCAAACATTTTCCATTCAAAATCCGAGGTGTCAGAGGTTATGGGGAGAAGGCGGAAGAATGGGATTATGAAGGAGAGATAGATCAGCCATAATTGAATAGCGAAGTAGACTTGATGGGCTGAATGGCCTAATTCTGCTCATATCACTTACAAAATTTAATTTTCTGGTCTATTCTAAATATGTAAACTGCTACCAGGAAGGGGATGGGGGGGGGGGGGGGGGGGGGGGGGGGGGGGGGGGGGGTGGGGGGGGGGGGGGGGGGGGGGGGGGGGGGGGGGGGGGGGGGGGGGGCATTTCCTGTTGCATTACTCGCAACCTTTTTTGTGTCCTAACATTTTGTGTCCTCACATTTTCAGTCACTAAGCTTTTTCCTTCTTCTCCAGCCCAGCATTATTCTCTCATTTTTTTAAATATCTATTTAAATTTTATATCATTCAAACCTGTACATTTTTTCTCCTCAACAAATGTACTGTTAAAATCAAAGCTCATTATCATCCCCCACCTTATTTCATTGTTAGCTAGACCTCAGTGTTGTAAATGGATTCTTCCAGGGGTCTCCTCCAGAATGTGTCCTCTGCAGGTCTACTTTTTGTGCCAATTAAAGACTCTTTACATCTCCACCTCTTTCAAAGTCACAATATTGTGTCTGCGTGAAATAACTGATTTTGTTTTTGAGTGCAAAATTGAAGCTGATTGTCCACTACATTTAGCTTAAAACATTTAATTTGGAGAATGCTCAGCAATAGAAACAAAATAGTGTACTTTGCTAAAGTGGCTCAGAACCTCAAAAGTTGACTTTGTTCCATGACTCTAAAGGCAAAGTGCTGCCATGGTAACCAATTTATTGCTGTGAGTGATTGCTGACAAGATCAGTTATATAACTGACAGAGGTCATTCTATGCTGTCCTGTGGTTTGGTTTGTGCACATTTACAGCATTATCAAACTCTTAAAAAATGCTTCACCAATAATATTTGGACTTCAGTGCAGTGACATAAATATAATTGAGGAACTATGTTGCCAAAATTTATTTTATTATGTCCTTTCCTGTATTTTATTTCAGTGATTATTGTACTTTTTGTTTTTGTATGGTCAATGCTTGAAGATCTAAAGTACAATGGGTGACCTAGCAGTGCAGTTGGCAGAGCTGCTGCCTCACAGCACTGGACTCCCCTGTTCGATTCTATCCTGAGGTGCTGTCTGTGTGGAGTTTGCACGTTCTCCCCATGACTGCATGGGTTTCCTCTATGTGTTCTGGTTTCCTCCCACAGCCCAAAGACACGTGGGTTTGTATGTTAATGGGCCTCTGTAAATTGCCGCTAGAGTGTAGTAAGTCTTGCAACGCATGAACGAGGTGGGCCAAAGGGCCTGTTTCTGTGCTGTATGACTACTAAATCGTTATACTTATTTTTTGTACAACATTCCTCCTGCAGTTTAAAAACCCATAAGCAGTAAAACTGTTGAGATTGGTTACTCATTTGGTTCTCTACATACAAGAAATTGAATTGCTTATTTGCTTTAAGATGTGAATAAAATGCTGCTTTAAATTGTATCACAATGTTCTTATTGAGTAATTCACACGTTATTTTACGCAGAACAGTACAAAAAACATGGATTTACATCTTATCTGCATTTTCATCTAATTCCAGCATTAATGCAACAATGTATTTACCTTTTCCCCATGCTAACTGTTCATTTCATTCAACTGATGTAAATTCTGGCTCTGCATGTTGGGATGAGCACCCAATTATTTTAAAGTTGTAATGTTGCAAATAGTCATGATGATTTTTAATAACGCAATGCTGTTTTGGAAATGCTGGTTAAATTCTTAAATGCTGACGAATGGCATTGATGGCTGTTAGCTCTTTGCTAATATTAAAATGTTAAAAAATGATTTAAAAAATGCTACAGTGGACCAATTGTTTTGCTATGCAGGTGGATGTGTGGCTCATGCAGCTTTAGCACAATCCTTCAATCATTACCTGGAAGGGAATAAAACATCAAGCAACTGTTTTGAACAGTGTTTGAACAATGTTGCTGCAAAAGATAGCCTCCAGGCACAGGTTTGCAACACAGCAAGAATAAGCTAGAGTGTAATAAGTAGAATAAAATAGAATTTTCCATTTGTGCAGAAAAGTATACTCGGTTACAAATGACACACTAAGCACATTTGAAGTTGAGAATGCTATAAAAATTCAACCCTCGCAGCATACTAAAAGACTCATTTAAAACTATGCAAAGCACAAAGCGTAAACAAAATGTAATAGTAAGATTAAACGAGAACTTACCAGTTCGAAGTTTGATCTTTATTTTATGAGGAGTAACGATGAGGGATTACGTGAAGAAGGCCCGCCTGGCGCTGGAACGGCATACTTCAAAGCAGCGGCATGAAAAACACAGAACACAATAGCCGGAGTAAGATAGTAAGGCTCATCATAGATTTAGAATTACCAGATGATCATTTATTTTATGAGGGTCGGGAGTGGAGGGCACGTAATCCCTCATCGTTACTCCTCATAAAATAACGATCAAACTTTGAACTGGTAAGTTCTCGTTTAATCTTACTATTTTACTTCGGAGTCACGTGAGTGACTACGTGAAGATTTTGTAGCTTCTGTGTTTTTTATGTCGTAGACTCAGTCCATACGACAATCTGGCTCAATCAACACAGTAATGAGCAAATAACACATTTTTTCCCAAACATTGCCTCAGTTTATGTGATAATTTTTTTCCCTTATAAAAGAATGAAAATAATGCCCTTTTCATTGAAAGGCAAATTCATCACCAAAATATCAATTGATAATATAATTTGATAGTATAAACAAAGCAACAATTACAGAGAACCCAACACTCCATGTCCAATCCTGACACCATGACTGGTTCCTTGTAACTTTAATATTTATTTTATACCCTCCTGTGGCCTTGAATCTTTGCTCGAGCGGCCATCCTGTGCCATTCCTGTGAATGTATCTACCTCCTTAAAGGAGTGATTTTCCACATCTCAATGTCTAGTTCTACTGAGTTTTAAACATGTTTTAACCATCTAGAATATAATTATCTAGAACCATCAGTTTTTACTGATACTTAATGTGGTTTTTGTGTGTAATAAGTAGTGCTGTCTCACCACCACAGATATATATATCCCTTTTTCATATCGGGATATTACGATGAGCCCGATAAATTCTTGGTCAGCAATTTGTCCTAAATATGACGATAAACACTATGAGCCCTATTATTGGCTCTATCACTGAGATGCTGAGAAAAAATGCAATCCACAAGGAACTCCCATATATCTAATATGATAAAATAACTTTTACTGTCTGCAAAAGACTTCCAATTTCTTACAAACAAAATATTGTTTTTTAAAACTATTTCTCCAAATTGCAGGTATAACATTCCCTTTGTACGTAATTGTTATATTAGTTAAAACATTCATAGACCTCTTTGACCGTCAAACTGTTATAATGGTCTGGTCAAACCTGCAGATAGCCAAATTCATATCTTCATGCCCTGGATGAATTTGTACAAAAATAAATTACTGCAACTATGAGTCATCATAACTGGTTCAAACATCACTCTCAACATTAATGAGAACCATGAAGGTCCGGTTTGGGCCACCAAAGTGCCCCTGGCAGCGTCCTGCTACATTTTCATCAGACACTGCCCTATCAGACAAAATGAGGAACAAAAAAGAACATCTTTCCTCATGTAATTTAGCTAAATGCATCCACCTGTCCTGCTCTCGGTTTTCCCACGAGAAACATTTGAGAAATTGGTGATTTAATCTGGATACAACCAGATTAATGGTAAGTATTCCATATTACTGACAATGTTTTTCCCCTGATTTGTTGTCTGCGACAACATTGTCTCTTCCTTAGAGATAAACAGCTGAACTAAAACAGTTTTAGAATACGCCACATCTGGTTACCTAGATAATCACTCGATAATGATCTTACTTGACTCATGCGATTGATATATGCCACAGCCGTGGTATTGTTCACCTGATTTGACATGCACACTTTCATAGTAGAACAAAAGGCATTTAATCCATAAAAAGCTCCTGATACTCCAATAATTAATACAAATGTTTGGAGAAAAAAATTCTTAGGACAATCAATTTGCAATTCCCTGATGTTATTGTCCGTAGTCCCCTAAACAAGGGACGTATCAAATATTAACTTGATAAGAATAGATATTATACTTATCTTAGCCCAAATAATCACAGAAGCTATCCATCATCCGATAATACTTGCTTCAGCTTGCAATGGCTGCTAAGCTTATATATTTAAAGCAGTGGAACCTTTTCTATCCACCACTTTAATTCTGATAACGTATCCTTTGGTAATTGCATAGGCCTGTCAAAAGGCCTGCATACTCTTATAATGCTTGAGTTTTCCCTTTTTTGGAACTTTTTTTACTCCTTTACTCCTTCTCTGATGGAGGGACAAAGTTTGTCAACAAAGCAATGAGACATATTTGTATCTCGGAAAACATTTTCCCCCCCTCATATGGTGCTGAATTACTCCTAAACCCAGAATAGTAATTTAGGAATGTTTATGAATGCCTAAAACACAGTTTTTATTGGATGGGTCAGGACCCTTGCCTCACAACAGGCTTGTAATTGCTGCACTAATTTGCAGCTGACTCCTGATCAACCTTCCAATTTAAAATGTGATCAAGATAAACCATGACCATGTTCTCATAAGTGCAAGTGCTGATCTTCTTATCAGTGCAATCGTTGTTCCAATAATTATGTGAACAGCCTAATTCATTCAGCTGACCCATTCTAATTAATTTCCAGCACCTGTAAATATGATAATAAATTGGTACTAAATACCAATCCTTCGAGTCTTATAGTAATGATTAACAATTTGTTAATAACAACTGTTTTTCAATGTTGAAGATGTCCATTTTTATAAAATGTTTTTACACTGTAAAAGTGTATTTTAAATGATGTCTTGTATGGCTTTACCACCACATCTTCTTTTTCCCTGGGGAAATTTATGATACAAATTTACATACCTCTTCTTTATTGGAGATATTTTGGGTGCAACCCTAAAATCAATTTTTAGGTTTTCCTATGCACCAATTCCTTCTACAAATTTTTTGTAGATCCTTTACACATTAAAATAAATCAATCCTTTGTTATGCCATATCATTGATCATAACACACCTGTAATCTCTCACAATTGAAAATTTCATTAACTTCTTCTGTAACAAGTTTTTGCACCTCTTCAAATGTACATGAAGCCTTCTCTTCCCAATCATATGGGTTCACATAAGGCTGTGTTGGATAAATATTTATTTATCATATTCCTGCCTTTGTTTTGATCCATTATCAAATCTTTACATTGGATCATAATTTTGCCAAAGTTTAATGACCAATAGTCTTTCCTTTGTAATCAATGTCTTTGATTTATCCTGAGGCAGGTTTACTCCATAATAATCAGGAGTTTAACATAACTTGATCTGTTTTGACCTGCAAATCTAAAGTGCAAAATTGGTCCCAATAACAATTTTTTATATATAGAGATATAAAATATTATATATTTATATATATATTTTTATTTAAAATGTTTTGGTTATTGCACAATGTTTTATTTGTTTTACATAAGTAGTGATGCCATGCACCAGCTTGAAATACTTTGAAATCGTATTTCCTTATGTCTCCATATAATTGAGACATGGGTACCATAATCGGATTCACCATTGATACCTTAATAAAACATAAAAGTTTTATCAATAACTGCTGTTTCAACCATAACAGCTTTGGTGAGACCAATTAATTTTGGTTTCCATGGTTACTCTCCATGGCCTCACTCCTTCATTCAGGTATCGTACCTAGTACACCTATATATATATTTGTGCTGTGCTGAGTACTTTATGACCAGCCACCACTATCAATGCACCTTTAGGGTCAGTTTTTTCATATTATTTTACTACCCTGGTTACTCCTGAGTTTTTCCTCAAGGAGACTACCTCCAAAACAATCCGAGGTAGATATTCCCACATTGATAAATTCCACCATATATATTCATATATGGAAACCCCTCAGAGTCTGTTTTGGGGAATATTCTGGGCCTTTTTAAACCCTTTGGTTGAATTTTTTTTTTTTTGAGTCTTTCTCCATTAATTTTAAGCCATAAAGCTTTTTTGTCTGGAGCCCTTTTTATTAGAACTTTTAAATCATGGCTTCTCTGACTTTTTTTCCTCCCCATAGGAGTTTTTCCACCTGGAGTTTTTTCTTTTCTTTTTAACTTTTAAACTCCGTTTTTTCACCCGGAGTATTTATTTTCCTTTTTAACTTTTGAACTCCGTTTTTTCCCCCGGAGTATTTTCTTTTCTTTTTAACTTTTAAACTCTGTTTTTCCTCATAGCCAAAAGTTTGTGGAGCAACTAAAGTCTCCCTAACGGTAATTTTAACGGCCACCGGTATCGGAACCAGCTCCGCACTAATCTGCCGTCCCGATCGCTGAGTTTTCCCCTGGGATGCTTTTTAAACTCCATTTTTTCCACCCGGAGTATTTTCTTTTCATTTCAACTTTTCTTTTTTCTTTTTTTCTTTTAAATTCCGTTTCTTTTTAACTCCTAGTGGCTCTATACACCAGCCACGGAGTTTGGATATGCCCTGTAAGTAATTCAACTGTACCTACCTGTGGGCCCGTACCTACCGCTGTAGAGGAGCTGCCTCTGCAGCTCTTGCTCTGCCGTCAGCGTTGACGTAATGCCGATCAAGCGCCAGGCAGGGCTTCTTCACGTAGTCACTCATGTGACTCCGAAGTAAAATTAAAGACATGATTATCCTTGAGGGATTTATTAAAACATTATCTTTGCTTCACCAAACAAAAATCGTATCCTTCATCAAGAACGGTATTCAAAATTGTATCCATTTAATGAACTCCGATATATCTATTTCCCAAAGTTTAAAACTAGTGTTTTCTAAAAATATTCAAGTAAGATAATTAAATACGTGCAAAATTATTTTGAAAATAATTGGAGGAGAACTTTGGCTTAGAACTTTGGCGGCAGACTAATTCTGCTCCTATAACTTATGAACCTATGAAGAAATGTGGAATCTGAAGATCCTTATTGATAGAAATGTAGAAACATAGACAATAGGCCATTTGGCCCTTCGAGCCAGCACCGCCATTCAATATGATCATGTCTGATCATCCGGAGTCAGTATCCCCGTTCCTGCTTTCTCCCCACATCCCTTGATTCTGTACCTGATGGGAGATGCTCAAAATGTTGGGTAGGACATGCTTGGGAATGGGGGAATGCTGGCAGTGAAATGTCACATTCAACTGTGGTTGAATTGCTAAGTCGGAAGCTTTCACAATATTGGACTTGAAATCACATCCTATTGGAACCAATGAAACAAGCACTTGCCTGGGGGAGATGTGGGAGGAAGCTAGAGCATCTGGGACAAGCTGTAGAGTCACAAGGAGAAGGTGCAAATTCCATAAAGACAGTACCCAAGGTCAGGAATGAATCTAATTTCCTGAACCTTGAGGCAGCAGCGCTAACTGCTGCATCAATTTATGTGTGACATGGTTGTTACTTTCTCCTGCATTGTAAGCCATTTCACAATTGAATAAATCAACAGATAATGGACTGAAAAAGAACAAAAAAATTGCAGGAACTGGCGATTTGGACAGAATGTGGCTGATCTTTAACTCCTTGTTATCTCCTACACTGGTGAGAACATTTCTTCTCATCCTATTATTTTGAGACTATGTACTATGGTTTAGCCAGGGGAAATAACAAATCTGCATCTACTCTGTCAAGCCCCTTCTTTTATGTATCTATACTTCTAAACCATTCTTCTAAACTCTAGAGAGTGTGACCCTTTGGTTGTGTCAATCCTGCTTTGTAATAAATGACAGGGAAGTGCATGTGGTAGGACTTTCAGTTCTTGCTCCAATTATTTTTTGTCCCAATTGTTTTCCTTGGTTTGTTTTTGAAGTATCTCCCCCTTGGCTATCAAAATTGTAAATTTGCCATGCAGGAGTTGGAAACTTGTGAACTGTCCTTTTGTTAGAATATTTTTGTGTCAGGCCCGACAGGAATGTTTTTATTTGGAAGGAACCGATTGTTCCTTTATCATTCTTTGTTATACTGTGCTCTTTATCTAAAACTGCTTCAATATGTTAAATAAAGTTTAGTTTTATTTGCAAGGTGCAAACAGTGTACTTGGAATCCTCCAAATAGATTTTTGCATGCAACTTTTCATTGGCTAACAATTGCATTTCAAAAAATACATGCGTATAGATAGGAAAGAAATGCAGATGCAGGAAATCTGAAATAAAAACAGAAAGTTCAAGAAACACTCAACAGACCAGGCAGCATCTGTGGAAAGAGAAGCAGTTAACATGGGTAATTGTCCCCAGTAAACCATTTAGACTAGCACCATCAGAGATATTCGCTTTTATTGAATATAGAAAGATGTCGCATAGAAGCAGGCCCTTTGGCTTAAGCATGTTTTCCTAGAATGTAAAAAGTATAGGGTAGAAAGAAAGGCATTGTTTGCTAGACTGACAGGACTTGGAGTTGAGGCTTTTTCTGTTTTATGTTTGTTTGGACACAGTGAGAAACATCAGCTGATATCCAGGGCTGTTCTTCAAATCCTGCATGTTACAGGACTGTATGTAAGAATTTAGTTCAAACTTTGACCTGTGGAGGGCAGTAATACGCTTAGCAGCGTCTACACTGCCGGAATCCTATAAGAAGAAGAAGAAGGCCCTTTGGCCCACCAAGTCAATGCCGACCATCCATCATCTGCTCACCTAAGTAATATGTTAACCCACTTTCTCTTGGTATGTGTGCGGACACCCACACAGTCACAGGGAGAATGTGCAAACTCCACACAGACAGCACTCAAGATCAAGATCGAACCCGGATGTCTGGCATCATGAGGCAGGCAACAACTCTACCAGCTATAGACACAAAGTGCAGGAGTAACTCAATGGGTCAGGCAGTGTCTCTGGAGAAAAAGGATGGGTGACATTTCAGGATAGGACCCTTCTTCAGACTCCACCAGCTGTCCACTGTGCCATCCTGCCTTGCTATATACATCCCTCCTTTACCTTAATTCCTACTGAAAACAAACATATTTCTCACTTTCCCAATTCCTGGACCCAAAACATTGATTGTTTCTCCATCTGCAGTTGCTACCTAACCTGTTGAGTGTTTCAGCAAACAGGATCTGCCCAGTGTCCCATGGCACTTCGAAAACACTGAAGAACTTTTTGATAGCTTCACTGTTTCAAAGTAGTAACCACGACTATCAATTTGCACAACGCAAGTACCATCAAAATAGCAAAGGTGTTTTCCTGATTGTGATTGTAGGATAATTATTATTTGGAATGTCCAAAAAGTAGATATCCATAGAGGCGCAAGTTGGTACTTCAGTTTGATGAAGGCACAAGTCTCTGTGACCTTCCAGCTTAGTCTTTCCCCAAAGCCAACTTTAATCTTGAGTTTCTTGTTGTTCCGAAACTCTTCCTCCCATATATCTAAGGTGGATACCATAAATGTCCAGATTCCCCTCGCCAATTGGAATCCCCTCGTAAAAGGTAATTTGTTAACCTTTTGGACACTTGCCAGAGAAACACAGTGAACAAGAGCAGCTGTAATGCAAGATTGCAACGGATAAGAACCTAGACAGAACTGTGAATGACTATCCTCCTCCCTACAGATAGGGAAGACTGCTTCTCAGCAGAATGTTTCAGCTTTACTAATCTGACTACATTCTATCTTGGCCATTTTTCCATCATGCTCCCCAGTATGTGAGCTCCAGGGTTAACCAAACTGTAACCTACTCATCTTCCTTAAAATTTTCAAAATTCCCTCAACATTAGCTAATGAAAAGTTGCATGCAAAAATCTATTTAGATGATTTCAAACATACTCCACTTTGCAAATAAGCCAAACATTACTTAACATGTTGTAACAGCTTTTCTTTTAAGCAAAAACACAGCATATCTAAAGGGAAGCAGGAAAGTCTAAATGAGCATCAGGTGTAATGGCTGTTTGAATTGGGCCCTAATTTGAACCAATAACAAGTGCTGGTAAAACTGATTGGAAATTATATTGAGGATGCATTCTGGAGATATTTGTGATTCTGTAGGCAGGTAAGAAAGGGGCCCTGACCTATGTTGATATAATCAATAGTTGTTAAAACTATGACTTACAAAACAAAGTGATGGTTTGGGTGTACATTGAATGAATCCACAGAATTAGTAAGTGATGAGAATCAAATTATGTGGGGTTAATCTTGATAATCTTTAATTTACAAATATCCCAGTAAAGCACTGTACACATGGTAGACACCATTTATCGATGTTTTATTTTACTGCTCTATCATTGTTGAAGTTGTGTAGATAAGATATGGAAATACAACTACATGTTGTGTAGATAAGATATGGAAATACTGGGACTAAGTGATATGATTGGTTTATAGGCTGAAAATGTAACTAAGCTATATCGTGATGTATGGTTTTGTATGGTATTATTCCCATGCAGTTGAGGTTGTGTACATTTAATCATTTTATTTGCAGCATTTCTCTTTGAATGTTGGTTAAACAAATTGAGAAGTTATTTTAGTACCTAGTATGCAGCCATTGTATTAACAAAACAAGAACTTTCAACCACAGTCCTGCCCTGGCACTGGGTTAGAGAATTTGTAATTGAAGTGATTCAAATAACCTCTAGATACAAAACTACAGTGTCCAATCAATATAATAATCAAAAAATTGTCACTTTATTTTATCAATTGCAGCACTGCTTTTAAACTGTTTTCTCATAGCTGTGATTATTCCCTTTGAATCATTTTATTGAGAAAGAGAATTGAACAAAAATAAAAATCCAGCGATTGATTGTGAATCAATCCAAATCAGACACAAATTGCTGAAGTAACTCAGGCAGGCAGCATCTTTGGATCAAAGGAATTGATGACATTTCGGGTCAAGATCCTTCTTTAGACTGAGAGTCAGGGAAGAGGGAGACACAGAGGTTGAAGGGTAAGGTGTGAAAACGAGAATCAGATCAATCCAAACATTGTTCTGAAGGATGAGGAAATTCTGATGTCAATATGTGGCAACATAAAGATGTTTTTTTCTGGTTCTTCTGTTACTAAACAAAGTAACACTTGAAAATATAAAGATGTGTTAATTATTGCTACCTTTAGCTCGGTGGCCTTGCAAAACAAGGGAAGGTCATAGGAGCATCTCAAGGCTGGGTGCATAGTCCCCGGCACTACTCTCTCTACACGCATGGCCAATTAGCCAGATGTTGCTCAAACAAAGATGTTTAAATTTGCTGACGAAACCACCATTGTTGGACGAATGAGGGTAATCTCTGAGGGAGATTGACAATCTGATTGAATGCCGCCAGAATAACAACATTGCTCTCATCACACTTCAGGAATACAGCTGAAATTTACGAGTCATCCTTAAAACAAGAGACGTGCCGGAAGACTGGACGGTGACAAATGTTGTACCTCTTTTCAAGAAGAGCTGCAGGGAAAATGCTGAGAACTATAGGCCGGTGAGCTTAACATCTGTAGTTGGAAAGTTACTAGAGGGCATTCTGAGGGATAGGTTATACAGGCATTTGGACAGGCAAGGGCTGATTAGGGATAGTCAGCATAGTTATGTACATGGGAGGTCATGTCTCACAAATCTGAATGAGTTTTTTGGAGACGTGACCAAAACGGTCGATAAGGGCAGAGCTGGAGATGTTGTGTACATGGCTTTCAGTAAGGCATTCAACAAGGTTCCGCATGGTAGGCTGCTCTGGAAGGTTAGATCGCATGGGATCCAAGGAGAGATAGCTGAATGGATAGCAAATTGGCATCATGGAATGAAGGTGATGGTGGAAGGTTGCTTCTCGGACTGAAGGCTTCGGGGTTCGGTGCTGGGCCAGTTGCTGTTTGTCGTCTACATCAATGATTTAGATGAGAACATATAGGGCAAGATTAGCAAGTTTGCTGATAATACAAAAGTAGGTGGTTTTGCAGATAGTGGAGCTGGTTGTGAAAGATTGCAGCAGGATCTAGATCGATTGGCCAGGTCGGCTGAGGAATGCTTGATGGAGAAGCGTGAGGTGTTGCATTTTTGGACGTCTAATAAGGGCAGGACATAAACAGTGGATGGTAGGCCTCTGGGAAGTGTTGTAGAGCAGAGGGATTTAGGAGTGCAGATACATGGTTCCTTGAAGGTCGATTCACAGGTAGATAAGGTGGTCAAAAAGGCTTTTGGCACATTGGCCTTCATCAGTCAGAGTATTGAGTATAGAAGTTGGGAGGTCATGTTGCAGTTGTATAAAGGCCCTGTCCCACTTGGGCGTTATTTACGCGTCACGACGCGCGCGTCGTGACGCGCACGTAATGCGCGCATGGCGTGCATTATTCATATGTCAGGCTGTTATTCATTGATTACAGCTCTGCATTTAATACAATAATCCCCTCCAAGCTGGTTACCAAACTCTCAGATCTGGGTCTCTGCGCATCCCTCTGCAATTGGATCCTCGACTTCCTCATTCAGAGACCACAGACTGTTCGAATTGGTGGAAAAGTGTCAGCCTCGATAACAATCAGCACGGGAGCACCTCAAGGCTGCGTGCTCAGCCCCCTGCCACAGACCTTGGGTGTCTCTGCCCAGCTGAGTACTGTGTAAACACTGTCCATCATCGCTCTGACTACATCATGACTGCATCAGTCGGCATCATCATAGTGAAGCCTGAAGACTGCAATCCAGGCTCAGAAAAGCTCTTCCCCACAGCCAAGGCTATTGAACTCAACTCCAAACAAAACTGAACATAAAGACACACATCTGTTTTATTTATTTGTGGGTATATATTTATACAATGGTATATGGACACACTGATCTGGCATTCATGCCTTCTATATTCTGTTGGTGAACCAAAGCAAGAAGTCATTTGTCCTAGACAAGATAATAAAACTCTTGAGATCTTGACTAGGCAGTGACTGACGCCCCAGGATGGTGCGCAGCACAATATTAAGACTGGCCTTTATTGTGTTCAGTTCTGGGCACCAATTTATAGGAAAGATATTGTCAAGCTTGAAAGGGTTTACGAGGATGTTGCCAGAACTAGAGGGTGTGAGCTATGCGGAGAGGTTGAGTAGGCTGGGTCTCAATTCCTTGGAGTGCAGGAGGGTGAGGGATGATCTTATAGAGGTGTATAAAATCACGAGAGGAATAGATCGGGAGGATGCACAGAGCCGCATGCCTGTAGGGGACCAGAAGACATGGGTTCAAGGTGAAGGGGAAAAGATTTAATAGGAATCTGAGAGGTAACTTTTTCACACAAAGGGTGGTGGGTATATGGAACAAGCTGCCAGAGGAGGTAGTTGAGGCTGGGACTATCCCAACATTTAAGAAACAGTTTGACAGGTACATGGATAGGACAGGTTTGGAGGGATATGGACCAAGTGCAGGCAGGTGGGACAAGTGTAGCTGGGGCATATTGGCTGGTGTGGGCAAGTTGGGCCAAAGTGCATTTTTCCACACTGTATCACTATGACTCAATGAGTCATGGAGTTATAGAGTACAAAAATATGTCCTTTGGCGCAACTTGCCCAAGCCAACAGATCTACTTCCAATGCCTACATTTGATCCATATCTCTCTATACCTTTTCTATCCATGTGTGCTGGATATTCAGTATCCAGACCAAAAAAGGCTTCTCACTGACTGGGCCTAAAAGGTTTATTGCTAACCTTGTCTTTCTACCACAACAGCAGAAACTAAGCAAGGTGCATAATAGTTATTTTTAATCTCATTAAACCTACCAGGATAGTTTGCTGAACCCGCATATGATGAACAGAAAAGATACTAACCCTGATGATTTTAACATTATGATCCTCCCAAAATGATCAAAAGATGCAATATAATTGGTTAACCTAAAGGTCTCGACCCGAAAGGTCACCCATTACTTCTCTCCAGAGATGTGGCCTCCGCAGTCTTCTGTTGCAATCGATTCCATAGATTCACCACCCTCTGACTGAAGAAATTCCTCCTCATCGCCTTTCTAAAGGAACGTTCTTTAATTCTGAGGCTGTGCCCTCTGTTCCTAGACTGCCCCATCAGTGGAAACATCCTCTCCACATCCACTCTATCCAGGCCTTGGACGATTGTCCATGTGCCTGTGATGGGGCTGCAAGCAAGCTTTCCATGGTACCTGTACCTCACCACACTTGTGTAGATGTCAATGAATCTTTGGCACCGTGCACCAAGCTTGTTCTGATCTAAGTCGTTCCTTGTTTTGCAGCAAGGGTTCAATGCCACGGTTGTGATCCGCCACATGAGGAGATTACACCTAAGCAGTAGTCAGGAAGGATCGAATGGGCACACACACGGCACCCACAATCCCACCAACCCGCTGCCGGACATCATGGCCCGCAAAGATTGTGAGTAAACAACACGTATTGGAGGGGAAAGGGTTGTGGGAGATGGCTTTAGTCAAAGGGTGGTGAATCTCTGCCACAGAAGGCAGTGGAGGCCAATTCACTGGACATTTTCAAGAGAGAGTTAGATGTAGCTGTTGGGGTTAACGGAATCAAGAGACATGGGGAGAAAGCAGGAAATGGGTACTGAATTTGGATGCTCAGCCGTGATCATATTGAATGGCGGTGCTGGCTCGATGGGTCAAAGGGCCTAATCCTGCACCTAATTTCTCAGTTTATATGTCCTGCTGAGTTACTCCAGCTTTTTGTGTCTATCACCTATTATGTAAGTCGGGGAGAACCTGTAGTGAAGTGTTTGAGAGAAACAATAGGATTCATGTTGAACTAAATAAATCACTTTGTCTACTTAACCTGCACAATGTAGATTCAAACATCACATGTAGATGATGTCACCCAGTAGAAAAACAGTATAAATGTGGGCAAACCAAAGGCGGTCAGGAGTTACCGAGAATTGACAGAATTCCGTTCTTGGCCTCACCATCTCCTACACCACTATCTGTCCATCCTGTGCAGTTCCCACCTGCCATGGAAGAGAACCCATTGATCCATTCATCTGCACCCCTTCTCCTGCACCTGAACCGTGTACTGAACTGCACTATCTTTCTCTGAATGTCTTGTGCATGTTCAGAGACATTCTTGATGCTGGCAACAGGGAAGCAATGCACAATCCAGTAGTCTTGCTTGTGGCAATGTAAATGCCTGTCTATATCCCTATAAAGCCCCCCCTTCCCACCCCCCCACCCCCCCCCCCCCCCAATCATATTGCCCTCCTAGATTTAGCCCCAACCTGCTGGTCAACATATGCTGCCACTGTCCTGACTGTTGGTACTACTATTTGCCCCTGAGCGCCCCCCCCCCCCCCCCTCCCAAAGTATCATTACAGGTATACTTGTTTTAGAGGGAGATAGCCACGGGAGATCCCTCCACTACCTGCTTGCTTCTCCTGACAGTCGCATATCTATCTGGCTGAGCCTTTGACGTGGCCATCTCCCTGAAACTACTGTCTTTAGCCCTCTCTGCCTCCTGCATGCTCATCTGTGTGCAACTGCTGCTGAAACCCACCATATATGACATGAGAGGAGCTGCCGCTGGACACAATTCCCCTGGATATAGTCGCCGGGGAGCATATGACTGATTTCCCACACTTGACAGGAGGAGCGCATCACTCCACTCACTGCCATGACTGTCCCCTTAATACACACTTAAAGCTAAATCTAGTATTCTTGAAGAGATGTCTATACCATGGGCGGCACCTTGGCTGGGCAGCACGGTGGCGCAGCGGTAAAGTTGTTGCCTTACAGTGCTTGTAGCGCCAGAGACCCGGGTTTGATCCCGACAACCGGTGCTGTTGTACGGAGTTTATACATGTTCCCCGTGACCACATGGGTTTTTTCCGAGATCTTTCGTTTCTATTCACACTCCAGGACATACAGGTTTGTAGGTTAATTAGCCTGGTATAAGTGTAAATTGTCCCTAGTGTGTGTAGGATAGTGATTTGTTGGTGCATGGTCGGTGTGGACTCGGTGTGCCGAAAGGCTTGTTTCCACTCTGTATCTCTAAACTAAACTAAAATGTAAACCTTAAACACCTTACCTTATCCTTACCTTGGTTTTGCTTGCACTCTTCATCAAAGCTCTGGTATTTACCAAAGCCACACTATGACCTCCCATCCTGAAAACCAAAATATATTTTTCAAAATGCTCTCTGTAATTATACTGGCATTTTGCCTTTTATCAATTAATTGTGCTTTTATAATTTTCTGTGGTTATCTTGATAATGCAATGTGGGTTTGTTATTAACTGGAAATTTTAAACAAGAAAAAATATTATTTTTTTAATCTTTTGAACTGTTATTGTAATAATTTTTGAAATGCTGAATTATAAAACAAATAGGAGTGTTTTCAGATTATACCAGACTGCAGTGAGAATTTTAATTTTCTTGGGTACTTTTGACAGCCATCTACAATTTTATGGTGCTGATTACTATGTACTCTCTGAAGCTGAATGCTAAGAATCTGCTTCACCTTCACCATCCATCACAAAGCAGCCAACATAATCAATGACTTGTCCCACTCCGGACTTGGCCCCTTCTCCCTGCTCCTATCCAGCAGATGCTTGAATGCGCGCACCACCAGAGTCGGAAATAACTTCTTCCCCTCTTATCAGGTTCAGGTTTCCATAAGCTATGGTACTGTCCAATTCACCTCTATCCTACTGTGTATATTGGACTTTGTCTATGGAACTGATGCACTACAATACTGAGACTTATTTTCTGCACTCTGAATCTTCCTCTTTGCTTTACCTATTGTACTTGAGTTGTATTTGTGCATAGTATTGTCTGATCTGATTGGATAGCATCCAAAACAAAGCTTTGAATATGCACCTTAGTGCATATGACAATAATCAAACTAAACGTAAACCACCATCCATCTGAATATGGCTTTGAATAATTCATTCAGTGTGGCACTGAGGCAGGATGGTCCCTAACGGTGTAGGAAGAAACTGCAGATGCTGATTTAAATCGAAGATAGACACCAAAAGCTGGAGTAACTCAGTAGGTCTCGCAGCACCCCTGCAGAAAATGAATGGGTGATGTTTCACTTCCAACTTTTTGTATCTAACTGTGGTGAGTTGGTCAATCTTTCACAGAGTATTGATAGGATAATATAAATGTCTTTGATTTTCTCCAGCTTAGTGTGGGGGGGGGGGAGAACAAAGGAGGAGCCGGCAGGGGTACGTTATAACTTTGTCAGCGTCGTATGTGGCGACTACCTTGGGTAGGCAAGAAAATAATTTCACTCTGCCTTATCAGATGTGACAATAAAGTATTCCATTCCAACAATAATCTATGTTGATGTGTCTGATTGCTACCAAGCAGTTTCTGTTCGAGAGTGGTGCATGTGGACCTTGCACTGGACTGGCTATAATCATCAGAGAGGGGGATGCTGAGCCTTGCTGTGCAAACTCACTGAGTAATGAGGTGAAGTGGAAGGTCTGCTGTCACCCTTGGAGCTTTGTCCCAGTCTGAATCAAATGAATTGGCATCATCATCATCATAGAAGATAAGAGAAAATTGTAAAGGGTAGAAGCAGCAGCTAAAAAATACCTGCAGTCTTCTGTTTGCTGCCGTGTTATTGTCT
Organism: Okamejei kenojei; assembly: GCA_035221665.1. Lineage (NCBI taxonomy): Eukaryota > Metazoa > Chordata > Chondrichthyes > Rajiformes > Rajidae > Okamejei > Okamejei kenojei. The sequence continues at coordinate 49,784,976 of CM069135.1, read as the reverse complement.
CAGGAAAACAAATATAATGACCAACTATTTGGGCAAATGGAGCTGTCACTTGGTTGCCAGGCTAAGGGCTGCATCCCGTGATGCTCTGGGAAGATTCTGGCTTATAATTGCTGTGCTGCTGCACTGAAATGTGAACAGACATGATGTGACCTGCACTGATTTAGCTTTTGCAGTACAACATTTCAGTCCTTGCAATTCTCTAGGATCGCCTGTTCATTCAGGTTCTATATCTGGGAGGTTAGATGGTTGTGATAAATTACTTTTTGGAAAGTACTTTATTCTTTGTTACGTCAGATGCTAAAATAGTAAACTTTGTTTTGCTTATTGTGTTTGACCTAGTTTACAATGATATGCTAAGTTTTCTTTGTTAGTAATATCTGGCAAATGTTTAATTCTCGCATTTGTAAATTTGTAAATTATTTATCTGTAGACGTTCAAATCTTTAACGTTTATACAGAGCGTGATTCATGTAATCTTGTTTCTCAGATGGCAAATGCAATTGAATGAAGATCGGTGATTATTATCATCACATTGTCCAAGAAGCATTTATTAATGCCACAAGTGTCTGGAAATTACATCGAGTCTATGTTCTTGCATTTAAATGAGGAATGTAGAGCCTGCATCATGTTTTTACTTCAGCAATTGGATGGTGAAACTGCTTATTTGGTTTCTCTACAAGCAGTCTGAGGTACATGAAAATAGTCTTGGAGGAAAAATTGTTCAGGGAACCTTGAACAGAACCTAGCAACAGACTCAAAGCTTAGATCATTTTTTTTCTTGGGCTTGAAACCAGAAAATGCTGGAAAAACACAGCTGGTCAGATATGCAAGTTAAAAAGGAAAATGGCTATCATTTCCCATCTGGGATGGCAGGCCACATTGCCAATACCAAATGCAGTATGCTAAATTGGAAGAAGCACAAGTAATTTGCTGCTTCATCTGGCAAGTCATTTTGGGCCCCTGGATGGTGGGAAGGCAAGAGGTAAAAGGACAGGTGTTGTTCTTCCTCTTGTTGCGAGGGGGGTATACTGGTAAGCGGGGAAGGACGAGTGGATCGGGGAGAAATGAAGGGAGCAATGACCGGAGGGAAGGGGAACATGTGTCCAATTGTGGAATCGTTTTGGAGCTCTTTCCGACAAGTGTGGAATCTTGCTTCGGAACGATTGCCCAAGGGCATCTTAGTGCTGTTGTAAAAGGGCTGTGTTAACACTACTCGAGAGAACTGTGTGTGAATCTTAGTGGGATGATATACCTGCAATAGGAGTGCAATGATGGTTCACCAGCTTTAGAAATCTTAAAAATCTTGCTCTTTCTCTGTTTTGTGGGAGAGCAGACCATTGTTGCCTATTTTATTTGATTTTCATTCTTTTCAAGCACTTCCCTTCCTCCCTCCCTCCAAGAATGGCATGGTTCTTCAAGACTGTATTTGGTCTGTAGCCTAAGGGGGTAACTCTCCCACGCTCTTGGATCATACTTGAATTTTGTGCTTGGGACTGGGCCTGGGGAACAGCCACTCAAATATGTCACTGATGGAATATTTGAAAGTGAAAGATTAATAACCTTGACACTTGGTATTGGTTTGTTATTGGGGTGTGCAGCGAGATACAGTGAAAGACATTGAGTTGTGTGCTATCTAGGCAGGTTGTACCATTTGTCAGTTCATACCACATATAGGAACAACAGGTTGTGCAAAATAGAAAATAAACAATACAGAATATAGTGTTACAGCTACTGAGAAACTGCAGATTAAAAATAACTACTGGGTTTTGCTGCAACAATGTAGATTGGAAGATTGGGAATTAGTGAATGTATTGAGGTATTTTGTAGAGTGAATGACAAAAATACATAATTGCACAATGATAATACTTAATTGCATCTTTTGCATCAAACTAATGGCTGATCTGCCCGTGGGTAAACTATATCTGAAACATGATGCCCCCAACAGTGCAGCAGTTCCTCACTGTTGCAATAGCTTCAGTTTGAATTATTTTTCAGTTAGTTATAGAAAATCTTTTTGTACAAATGATGAGGTGCAATCGAAATGTATATATGCACATATAATGATTGCAACCTTGTATGAAATTAGCTCATAACTATTTTTTTAAAGGTTTCTAATTTTAGGTATGTTTCTACCTAATGTGTTCCATTGTGTTCTAGCCTTTGAAGTGCATCTCAGAAAGGCAACTTTCTGATTCAGAAGGGAGAGACTTGCCTACTGGAAGCTGTCAACCTGTGGAGACAAACAATTTGGTAAACAACCTGGGAGCTGAAGTTAGCCAATTTTGCAACACTTTAACTGCTGTCATTGCCCATCCAACTAAATTTCAAATATCTCGAGTGAACCCTGTGAATGGGAACTGAATAGTATGCATCTGAGGTTGGTACATGCCATAAAGTATCCTATGGAGATCCGTTGTTAGACGGTAACGAAGAGTCCCATTTTAAAAAGTCTATACTGCACATGTGAATGTGAGTTAATCAAGGGTGATCCGACATCATCCATCTTTTGCTTGTTTGGATATCTGCTTGTACACCCAAACCTTTGTTTGGAATGAATAGATGTCCAACTTGTGGTGTGTGTTGTATAGGTGGCAACAAGTTAAGGAAATTCAATTTGAAATCCTTGTATATTGTGCAGCATAAACTGATCTGATGTTATTCGTCGACAATCGTGCAAAAGCAGTGTAATATATTTCCACATGTAACTAGTCCATACACCCTGTGTTTCGGAAAGAACCAGACCCACCCACCTCCATAGTTATTGGTGGTCTTATGGTGCGCCCAAAGGCCCCTGATGCAGGTTCTGTTTCCGTCCTCGGGTTCTGATTGCATCCTTGAATTTGAAGGTTAGGACTCCTGGGGTGCGTGGATTGCACATTTCCCCTCAGAGCCGGCTTGGGAATTGGCCTGAAATACCACTGCCCAGAATATCAGCTTTCAAGCTGCCACCAGCTTCAGTGAACCACTTACTGCTGATGGAGTCGTAGGGGTGTAGTCGCTACCACGGTGAGGCTTTTGCTCATCGTCGGTACCTTGACTGGTTCGACAGCTTTACTTCCTTACCCAGGATTTTTACCTGTTTGGCTAGGTCTTCTCCATGGAGAAGATTCCGTGGCTGGACTTTGCTGGCCTCACAATCCATAGTCTCCCCAGATAGTGCTGTTCACTGCCAGCACTTTGTTCCTGTAATGCACTCCGGTATGTTTCACGGACATACTTCGGAGTTGGGAGTCAGTCGCACTGACTCCTCGCACTCCCCTCCACACAGAGGGAGATTTGTAAGCAGCCCTGCAATGGCGCTGCTGCAGGTCCCCGACAAGACCTGCGCTGATATGGTCCTGTCCACGGACCATATCAGGATGGAGCATCTCCTCAGTGGGATGAATGTCCTATGTACGCATCCATGCTCCACCTGGGAAAACGTCCGAGGACGTACCCATGGAGGGGAACCCTCCTATTTTCTTCACGCAGCTGGTGTGTAGTGGAATGTTCCTCCTACCGACATACCACGGAATTGTGAGTCAGCCCAAAATTGACTGCCTACGCTCCCCTCCTCAGAGAGGGAGATATAATGCAGCCCTGCACCGGTCGGGGTTGCCCAAGCCGGGTTCACCCTTGCGGAGCCGGGTTAGTCTGCGGTCTCCATGGCCGGGTTTCCCCCCGAGCTGGGTCCCCCTCGCGGAGCCAGGATACCCTGCAGTCTCCATGTCCGGGGTTGCCCGAGTCGGGTTTCCCTTTCTGGAGCCGGGATTCCCCACGGTCTCCGTGGCCGGGGCTCCCCGAGCCGGGTTTCCCCACGGAGACAGGATTAGACCCCGGACCGACATCCAGCAGGAACTATGTAAAAAAGGTTCCTGCAAAAAGCACAGCCTGGAAAATAAGTTCAAGACTTACCTTCAGAATTTTTGAAACTTACCGCTGGAAGAAGCAGCGCGCCTCCCAGTCAGTCGCGGCGCAATGCGATTGCCTTAATGACGAGCATGCGTGCTGGCGGGCTCTTCACATAGTCACTCACGTGGCTCCGAAGTAAAATTTCAATTTTAATGTGATTATATTTTTGTATGCACTGTTGTATGTTCTTATCAACCTTTTTTTGTTAAAAGTTTTGTTTGTTTCAATATCAATAAAGTAAATGCTTGACATTTTGACAGCAAATTGATGTATGAAGATATTATATTTCAGAATAGTGGCTCGTGGCATTACTTTCAAATATTTAAATTTAATATATTTCGATCAATAAAACAAGCACAAGCATTGTACTGCATTGAAAATTAATGTTGTTTGGGAGGACGTGGGTGGCCCTGCAAAATGCCTTTTCTTGTGGTCTGTTGTGGGCTCTCTTCCTGGAATGGGAACTTCTGTTTGTGGTGTGGGCTGTTTGCTGCTGCACCTCGGATCAGGTCATGGTACACTGCCTAGTTCAGAGTTGTAGTAAGTGCAGAGATGGTTTCTCTGGTCTCTTGTTGCAGGTGTTTCCTGGCAATCTCTCCAGTGCCACCATCGATGCAGCCTGTCCTCCAGTTCTCCATGAGCCTGGTGAGATGTTGCCTGTCTGGTTGACCACTCGGTCACCCTCCACTATGGCTGCTGCTGCTGCTGCACTTCTGGTACGGATCAGGTAGTGGAGGGCACATGCTGCGTAGACAATGGTCACCACATTCTTGGGCTCCTGCTCCATCGTAGTCAGCAATCATCTGAATCTGCTGGCGAGGATGCCAAAGGCATTTTCCACGACCCTCCTAGCCCTGATCAGCCTAGAGTTGAAGATCCTCTGCTCCCTTAACATCTGCCTGTGAGGGTATGGATTCATCATCCATCATCTGAGTGGGAAGGCATCATCAGCAACCAGTGTGTAGTGGATGTCAGGGTTGTCTTCTCCTGGATCAGAAAAGCCTGCTCTTCTTTCCAGTGCTTGCCCAATGGAGGTCTCTTTCCAGATCCCACCATTTGCGACGCTGCCAGGTGTGCCCACATCCACAAACAGGAAGTTGTAGTTTGCATCCACCACAGCTATGAGTATGATGGAATGGAACTTCTTGGAGTTAAAGTACAAACTACTTGGGTGGACACTGGATGGCCACATGCTTGCCGTCCACTGCCCCACATGTGTGCAGGAAGTTACATCTGGTTTCATAGCCTTGTGCCATCTCTTCCACTCATCTGGTGTACTAGGGCAGTCCATGACTTCATCTTCATAAGTATTGATGATGGCCTCACGGATCTCTTGGACAACCATGCTGATGGTATTGTGGGCTACAAGAAAGCTGTAGGAGAGGCTCTTGTAGGAGTCTCCTGATGCCAGGTAGCGGAGGGTGATGGCGAGGCGCAGGCCTGGTTCCAGTGGCTTCCTCATGGAGGTCTCCTTTTTCTGCAGGAGAGGGTCCACCCATGTCTTCAGCTCCTGATACAGCTCGAGCGGAGCCTAGTGAAGTTTCTGAAGGCAGCCTCATCTTCTTACTGGAGCTCAGTCATCAGGTTGTCATACTGGCCCAACCTTCGTCTCTTCAGCGACAAGACCTTTCAACCACACAGACCTCTTCTTGGGCTTCTTCTTCCCCATTCTTCTTGTCCTTCTGTCTTGCTGATCTTTAAGCATGAGGGCTGCTCATTGCTCTTGTAATAAGAGCAATGCCCTCTGATGTTGCTCCATGGTAGTTACGAAGCAGAATGATTGGAAACCGCACCCTACAACCCCTTTTATAGGAAAACTGTGAGATTCCATTGTTTTAGAGGCTAAAATGACATGAATTGTCTTCATATGTTGATGACAGGGTCGTAGCTTGTCGTACGTTGTCGCCTGTGTAGTCGTAGGTTACCGTAAGTGTTGTCGTAGGTTGTTGTAGGTGTGGCCGTAGGTGGACGATTGGGTCGCAGGTTGTTGGTTGCTTGCCGTAGCTTGATGTCGACTAGGTGGTAGGTTGTTGTAGCTTGTCGTAGACATTGTCAAAGGGGGGGTCCAGTCGCTGGATTTTTGGCGACCTGCTACGACTATGTCAGTCGCCTAAAAAGTCGCTTAAGTAGGACAGGCCCATAACTGTTCTCTATCGTGCTCGTATCAAAGATTTGCGTGTTTTGGTGCAGACTGCAGCATGTTAATGAAGGTGGTAATAAATGTCTATTCTGTGAGTTGGGCATCACACTTGACAGTGTTGAGGTGTTCCAGCCGGCATACCTTGCACATTATTCCACAAAATAGCCTCCTCAACCATTACTATTTTGGATGTGGGTGTTAAAAAAGCATTCCTCCAAAGAGCTTGATCGTGCTATCTAAATTCAGCTACTGTACATCTGTGCATGATGCAAATACATTCTAACTATTCTTTAATCATTGGCTTTGAATTCTCAGTGTTTCATTTTCATCTAAGATATTTTGAAATTGCAGTTGTTCAACTTTCGTGCATGACCAGTCCCCATGTTCAACTTTGCAGCAGCATCTGTGACTCAGGAGTCTATCATTCTAGGTAATTGCCTCAAGGACCTGTAATGGGGGAAAAAAGTGAAAGCTGGTCATGCAAACAATGTTGTCTGTTAACATGAGATGGTGGTAGAATCAAACGTGAAGGGAATTTCATTAAAACTATTTTTTCACCTTCTGGTGAGCTCAAGTCTAGCTTGCAGATTGCTGTTTTCTTGATTGTCATAAAAAAGCTGTATTTTCACTGAGCAAGTTTTGTCAGGCTTGATTGATTGAAAGTTCCAGTTAGTCCTGATCTTTGCGTCTTTGTCATCATCACCAATGATGCCTATGGTAATTTTACAGACATGATGTGCAGTGACTGAACCCAGTGATGAGACAGAATGGGCTATTGGCCCTGGGTTTGAAACAGGATCTGAGAGAGATGGAGTGTCTGCAGAAGTCCATTATATGCATAAGAACATAAAATAAGAGCAGGATTCGACGAATGCAATTAACCCGGCGTGCACAATCAAATAAGATCAAATAGAACAAGTTGTCCCACAACTTTAGGCTGTGCACGCCATACGCAAGAAGAAGATTAGAACTTGTTTTAAACCCAGGGCCAATGACCCTTAAGATTTTGGGACTTTTTAGTCTTTAGACTTTTAAGTCTTGACCCCTTTAGTCTTATCATTGGCTTCATCTCCAATAAACTCTCACAGCTTTAAAACGGCTTCTTAATGTACTTCTGTCTTTTGATTTAATTCTATAATTCTACAGTTTTGAAGGTTGATTTTGGTTATTGGTTTTAGAAATAGAAAGCTATACAGTTTTTTCCAAATTATTACATTCTACCACAGAAGGATAGCTTGGCCGCAACATTTGTCAGTGAAATATTGTTATTTCTTTACAATATGTTATACTTCCACTTTTGGGTTAATTTGGTTCCAAATTTTACCTTTCTGGAGTGCCAGAATGATCTAATTTGTGACCCAGAAAATAAGGTTGATGTGCTTTTGTGAGCAATTTATTTGTTAGAAATACAATTTCCTTCCAAGAATAACTTGCCTTCCAAGATTAAGAGTTTGATCATCTTTAGTCTGTTCTTCCACAGTCGTTCCTTCTGTTTGCAATTGGCTATGAAGAGCTTTGCATTTTTGAAGTGGAAAAATGGATCTTCTGTTGAATGTTCTGAGGGTCAAATTTACTTTTGTTGCACAGTGATTTCACTTGCTGAAACACTACACTAGTGGTTGATAATGGTACCGTTCAACAAGCACCTTAAATAGAGCATGTGGATTTGCAAGCATTATACATGTCAAATAGTTTCTTCTGAAAAAGTACAATTTCTAGAATTGCGCCACTCGTATATCTGTTGTTAACAGGGTGTGATTTTACTTTTTGCCTATTGGACTCAGAACAGACATTTGGGCACCGATATACGTAACCAATGAGCCAAACATTTAAATCTGGCAGGAGCTTGGTTGTCTATCACGCGGAACATTTCTGTTGTAACCCAAGCAGGGGGCTCACCACGATAGGTGATAAAATGCCCCCATCGCCAAAATAACGGCCATCACAGATACAAATTTATAAGCCGCAATAATTTGTTCAAATATCCACTTAGCTTGAGAAGAAAATAGCTTTTTTTTGGATATGAAATATTAAAGGATCTAGGTTAAATATTTAAAGAAATTGGCGGAAAGTGCAATAGTGGAGGCAAATATGATGATGGGATTTAAGAATCTTTTTGATAAGCTTGTGGATATGCAGAGAAAGGACGGATCTGGATCACATGCAGACAGAGGAAATTGGGTAAACTTGGCATCATGTTTGGCATGGACATTGTGGGCCGAAGGGCCTGATCCTGTGCTGTTTTGCTCTATGATTAGAGAGCAGGAAGAGAGATATCTCTGCAAGGGTGGTGGGTGTCTAGAATTTGTGATCTGCAAATGTGATAAAGGGATAGAACTGCTGCCTCTTTGCTCCAGAGAGCCAAGTTCAATCCACACCTTGGATGCTCTCTGTGTGGTTTTGCATGTTCTCCTTGTGGCATCATGGGATTCTTTGTGGTGCACTGATATTTTCCCTCTGATTTAAAGGCATAGATTGGTAGGTTAATTGGCCACTGTAAGTTGCTCCAAATTCTTATTAGTGCATATTAAAAATCTTGGAAAGAATTGAGGTGAGTGTAGGGAGAATTAAGGAAAAATGTTGTTTCTGCGCCAGGTCTAACCTGTGCACAATTGCTGAGGAATCACTGCTACTTTGGGCCTGGTGGAATATAAGGAAATTAAAATGAAACATTTTAACAATGGTGGAATAGATCTCTTTGATATCCCTCGGACTATTCTTCACCAGACTTTCACTAAATGTTATTCTTATTATTATTCTTATTATTATTATTATTATTATTATTATCTATACACTGTAAGTGGATTGATTGTAATCATGTATCGTCTTTCTGTTGACTGGTTAGCACACAACATAAAGCTTTGCACTGTATCTCAGTACACATGACAATAAACTAAACGGAACAAATTCCAATATTTTACAAGAAATTAGTTTGTGCAAATTCAACAATTATATTCCAGACTGTACTTGCAGAGAGAATTCAGTCGCTGTTTTTGCTTCTAGGAACTGTGTCTTCTCGGCTTCTACCACTAGATGATACTAGTCCTCCACATATAGTGCCAACTGATTTTTGAATAAGCAGTTTAAGGAAACTAATTTCAAGACTTGATGTTTTCTTACATAGAAACATAGAAATTAGGTGCAAGAGCAGGCCATTCGGCCCTTCGAGCCTGCACCGCCATTCAATATGATCATGGCTAATCATGCCTTCTCTCCATACCCCCTGATCCCTTCAGCCACAAGGGACACATCCAACTCCCTCTTAAATATGGCCAACGAACTGGTCTCAACTACCTTCTGTGGCAGAGAATTCCACAGATTCACCACTCTCTGTGTGAAAAACGATTTTCTCATCTCGGTCCTAAAAGACTTCCCCCTTATCCTTAAACTGTGACCCCTTGTCCTGGACTTCCCCAACATCGGGAACAATCTTCCTGCATCTAGCCTGTCCAACCCCTTAAGAATTTTGTAAGTCTCTATGAGATCACCCCTCAATCTTCTAAATTCCAGCGAGTACAAGCCGAGTCTATCCAGTCTTTCTTCATATGGAAGTCGTGCCATCCCAGGAATCAGTCTGGTGAACCTTCTCTGTACTCCCTCACCCTAGATTTGTTTGCATTACAGCATTTCTTTTAACAGTATATCTAAAATATTTTTGTCCGTCATGACTAGCTTTGTAATGTTTATTTAGTGATGTGCAACACAGAGCAAAACTTAAATCCAACATGTGTATTTCAATAAATTAACAGCAAAAAATATCGCACTTAATTGCATATTGTACCGTTTCTATTGGAGCATAATATATTTATTGATAACCTGTCTAACTTTTAATAAAAGGATTTGTGCAATTCATGTATTAGGGAATGCAACTCCTCTATATATTTTTCAGAAATAAAGTAGTGACTTCATTTGTTTTTCTTTTCAGAAGTTTTTTTTTAGAATCATGTGCCGTTTGCATTTTTGTGTTTTATGGGAAAACAATTATTATCTTCCAAATGATTTACATTAGATTTTGTGAGACCACTACCAGATCTACACCCCAAAGTCGTTTCCTGCATTTGCTTAGCTCTTCAAATGTTCAAAAGATCATAAGACATAGGAGCAGAATTAGTCCTTTCTGCCCATCGAGTCTGCTCTGAAACTGTTGAATGAGATGATCCTTCACACCCAGAACGTGTCACATGTGGGTGAGTGGGCCTTGGCAAAGTCTTACTTCAAAAAGATCTTGACCAAATAACAAGAGTACTAACACATATGTACTGAAGTAGATTAATGGAATTCTTAATTACAGAAGCATACCAAAGAGACAGGAACTTGCTCAAGTTGATTTGGAGTAGGTTGCTTGAAGGAAAGGAAATGTGGGATGTTTTTAAAGTTGTGCTAACAGGAGTTCAGGACATGCATATCCCTGTTAGAGTGAAGGGCAAAGCAGGCAAATGTAAAGGGCCTGTCCCAATGTACGAGGTAATTCAAGAGTTCTCCCAGGTTTTCCCCTGATTCAAACTCGGAGAATGTCCGTAGCGGGTCCGTAGTAGTTCGTAACACTACCCTACACACACACAGGGGCCAATTTTATATTTGTACAATTATACCAAGCCAATTAACCTACAAACCTGTACGTCTTTGGATTGTGGGAGGAAACCGAAGATCTGAGAGAAACCCACGCAGGGCACGGGGAGAAAGTACAAACTCCGTACAGACAGCAACAGTAGTCAGGATTGAACCCGGTTCTGTGGCGCTGTAAGGCAGTAGCTCCACTGCTATACCATCATGCTGCCCTGTCTGATAGGATACTGCATCTCCACATGCATTCTCTCAAACCTCTACAGATGCATTACAGAAAGTATTCTATCACGATGCATTTCAGCCTGTTACCTTTTCCCTTTTTTCTCTTCTCACTTTTGGGGGAAGATATGGGAATTTGAACGCTCAGAGGTCCAGATTTAACAACAGCTTCTTCCCCACTCCTGACACAATCACCTCCTTCACACACCTTTTTGGAGATGCTGCCATATACTCTTCTTAATTCCAGCTCATTCAGTTATTGTACTTTATTTTTGCACTTTCAGTTTACACTACATTCATTGCACCATTCTGCTGTTTTGCACTTGTTATTGCATTTATTGTTACTTATCATCATTGTGTACAGTGTTTACTCTGAGCTTCATGTGAGCAATGAGTTTCAGTGCATCCTGGCGTACATTGCAATAAACTGAATCTGATATTGCTGCAGTTTGTCAATTTTGTAAAGAAAATATGCACAAATAGAACATAAAAAATCCCAAAGAATAGAATTTTTTGCCCATCCTTAAATGTTCTTCAGTACTGATTGTAAACCGCGGTCGTTTGTGTGTTGCAGTACTCACAATAGATTATTAGGCAGAGAGGTTCAAGGTTTTGTTCCACCAATGAATCAATGAAATTCTCAATAAAAATGTGTTTGTTAGCTTGTAGGAGGTGGCATTGCTATGAGCCTACTGTTCTGTTTCTTATAAAGATTGCAGGTCTGAGAGAAGCCATAGAGAAAGACTTGGTGTGTGAATTACATCTTATTACAATATTATGCAACCAAAGTGCACCTATGAGGAAGGAAATAAATATGTACGGTGAAATATGTAAGTGATCAACTGGCCAGCATTCGGGTAGGTTTAAGGGCCTGTTCCACTTTCACGACTTAATTGACGGCCTTTTTTACTCATGGACATTTTTCATCATGCAAGAAAAAACCAACTTGATGCCTACCACTAGCATCACGGTCTGCTACGACCTCGTGACGACCATGCTGTGAGTGTGAGTTAAGGGCAAACTCGGCAGAGGCCGTGAATTAGGCTGTGAAAGTGGGACAGGCCCTTTTGGCAGTCAGAAGCAGACCAGTTGCCATAACAGGCTGAAATGCATTTATGACATAATAATTTCTGTAATGCATGTGGAGATGCTGAATCTTCTCTGACACCCAAAAGGGTAAATATTTCTGGACCAAAGGGCCTGTTGCTACACTGTCTCTCTTAATTAAACGAAACCCAAAAAAGTAAATATCTTGATCACCACATTATTGTGAAGGGAGCAGGTTGCTGGTGATATGGATAACTAGGACATTGAATATATAGCAGAGCTTTGCATAGAATAAATTTAGCATGACAGAAGGGTGTTTAAAATTGCCTCCTGTAGCTGGTTCAATTTGCCATGAAGACCACCAGCTGACTAGGTGAAAACTGCCTTTTTATTTCAATTACGTGTTCCAATTTGTTGACATAGAGGCATTTCCGAGAACTTTTGGCAACATTTTTGCACATTGGACTGAAGAATCCAAAGTCTCGCCATTCATTCCATTCATTCTGTGCTGTTCATCAGTTGACAGCCAAGTTTGATGTCAATGATGCTGACTTCATTGGTGAGCTTCAGATGTGAGTGCTAAGACCAGCCTGGAGGGCTAATCGGGGACAGTGTGGGCATGGGACATATGCTGTGGCTGGTGCAGATACTGAGGCTTCCTGCAATATCTGGCTCTGTGATTCGGTGACATTGGTTGCCATCAAAGTTGACGCTGACCCTTTTGGTCGATGCACACAAACCTGTTCTATTCTGGGGTACACAAAAAGCTGGAGAAACTCAGCGGGTGCAGCAGCATCTAAGGAGCGAAGGAGATAGGCGACGTTTCGGGTCGAGACCCTTCTTCAGACTGGTCAGGGATCAGGGAAACGAGAGATATAGACGGTGATGTGGAGAGATAAGGAACAATGAGTGAAAGATATGCAAAAAAGTATCGGTGATAAAGGGAACAAGCCATTGTAAGCTGTTTGTGGTGTGAAAATGAGAAGCTGGTGCGACTGGGGTGGGGGAGGGAGATAGAGATAGAGGGAATGCCAGGGCCCGAGGGCTGAGGGAGAGGTGGGAAGGGGAGGAGACAGCAAGGGTTAACAGAATTGAGAAAATTCAATATTCAAGCCAAAGGATGCAGACTCCCCAAGCGGAATATGAGGTGCTGTTCCTCCAGCTTGCGGTGTTGCTCACTCTGGCCGTGGAGGAGGCCCAGGACCGAGAGGTCGGATGTGGAATGGGAGGGGGAGTTGAAGTGCTGAGCCACCGGGAGGTCGGGTTGGTTATTGCGGACCGAGCGGAGGTGTTCGGCGAAGCGATCGCCAAGCCTCCGCTTGGTCTCACCGATATAGATCATCTGGCATCTGGAGCAACGGATGCAGTAGATGAGGTTGGAGGAGGTGCAGGTGAACCTCTGTCGGACCTGGAAGGACTGCTTGGGTCCCTGAAAGGAGTGGAGGGGGGAGGTGAAGGGACAAGTGTTGCATTTCTTGCGGTTGCAAGGGAAAGTGCCCGGGGAAGGGGTAGAGTGGGAGGGGAGGGAAGAATTGACAAGGGAGTTGCGGAGGGAGTGGTCTTTGCGGAAGGCAGACAGGGGGGGGAGATGGGAAGATGTGGCGGGTGGAGGGGTCACGTTGGAGGTGGCGAAACTGGCGGAGGACTATATGTTGTATTTGCCGGCTGGTGGGGTGAAAGGTGAGGACCAGGGGGACTCTGCACTGTTTGCGAGTGGGGGAATGGGGAGCGAGGGCAGTGTTGCGGGGTATGGAGGAGACCCTGGTGCGAGCCTCATCAATAGTGGGGGAGGGGAATCCCCGTTCTCTGAAGAATGAGGCCATTTGTGATGACCTGGTGTGGAACACCTCATCCTGGGAGCAGATGCGGCGTAGACGGGGGAATTGGGAATAGGGGATGGAGTCCTTACAGGAAGCAGGGTGGGAGGAAGAGTAGTCCAGGTAGCTGTGGGAGTCAGTAGGTTTGTAGTGGATGTCGGTCAGGAGTGTATCACCTGCAATAGAGATGGTGAGGTCAAGGAATGGTAGGGAAGTGTCGGAAATGGTCCAAGTGTATTTGAGTGCCGGATGGAAGTTGGTGGTGAAATGAATGAAGTCAGTCAGTTGTGTGTGGGTGCAGGAGGTGTCACCAAAGCAGTCGTCGATGTAACGGAGGTAGAGGTCGGGGATGGGGCCCTGGTATGCCGAGAACAAGGATTGTTCGACGTTCCCAACAAAGAGGCAAGCGTAGCTGGGGCCCATGCGTGTGCCCATAGCTACGCCTTATGTTTGGAGGAAATGGGAGGAATCAAAAGAGAAGTTATTGAGTGTGAGGACCAACTCTGCTAGGCGGAGGAGGGTGTCAGTGGACGGGTATGTTCTATTCTGGGCATGGCTCAAGCTTTCTTGCAGAAAAACCACTGTGTTTGAGGCTGCCTTTCATGCAATCTTTGAATCTCTTTCTTGTATGGCCCTGGTTCCAGTTGTCCTGTGCACGAATCCCATCAGGGATCTGGCGCACGGGAGCTGTCCATGCGGATTGTGTGGCCTGCCCAGCACAACTCCGGATCACGGCCTTGATGTTGATTATGCCATTCCTGTCCAGTACTTCCTTGTTTGTCACCTTGTCCTGTTATTTGATGCCAGTAGGTGACTGCAGAGACCTTGTGTGGGAACAGTCGAGATGTTTGATGTTTTTTGTAAACCACTCAAGTCCAACGGCCTTACAAAAGATTTGTTAGTACAACTGTCTTGGACACTTTGACCTTGGCTGACGGCTTGGCGTTCCTGTGCTTCATCACACGACAACCAAGTGACTGACTGACTAACCTTGCTGACTCAAGCCGCTACTTCCATGTTGAAAGAGCCATCAGAAGAGACGACGATCCCAGGTGCTTGGAATATTGACTGCCTTCACTTCGGTGCCATTTATGCCTTGTTGAGACTTATTTATATGATAGAGGAATCTTTGGAAAACTTGTTCATGATGACTTGAAGGTCGAACTCTGAATGTGCCATTACGGCACAACCGTCAACAGACAGTGCCTCCTGAGATCAGTCCCTCAAGCGTCTTGGTCCTTGCCTTCAGTCTCAGAGGTCGAAGAGCGAGCTAACCAATCTTTATGTCAAGTACACTCCTCTTTCGAGGTCAGGCAGGGCATGGTTGAAACACGTAAGAAACTGTTTGAACAGGACTAGAGCAAGTGCACACGCCATTGGAAATGTCAGATAGGAACATAGAAAATAGGTGCAGGAGTAGGCCATTTAGCCCTTCGAACCAGCACTGCCATTCAATATGATCATGGCTGATCATCCAAAATCAGTACCTAGTTCTGACTTTCTCCCCATATCTCCTGATTCCGTTACCCCTAAGAACTATATCTATCTCTTGAATACACCCAGTGAAATAGCCTCCACTGCCTTGTGTGGCAGAGAATTCCAGAGATTCACAACGCTCTGGGTGAAAATAAATGTCCTCATCTCAGTCCTAAATGGCTTACCCCTTATTCTTACTTGCACTTATTTGATGCTTCAAGCAGACTTAAACTAGTTCACTAACAATGTGGGACTTTAGGTACAGCCAATGTGTGTGAGAGAGGAAGTGCAACTGCTAACTTCCATACATCAGCCTTCAATAAACAGCAAGGAGATTAACGTGCAGATAACATTCAGTGTACATGGTGTACAAGTGTCGCTGCTCGAGAGGACACGTTATGGAAGAGGCATGCCGTTATGGAAGAGGCAAATGCTTTGGATGAATTTTCTGGGACAGCCAGGATGTCCCACTGTGTTTCCCTGTTGACTGTGTCGAAGGCCTTCATCAGGTCGATTTGAAAATCCACTTCTCCAGGATTGTCATTTCCAAAAATTATAATAACAAGCATTTGTTTGCATCATTTCAATGAAAAATTAATTAAGATCCAATCATTGCAACAAGGTAATGTTGATAATAATTACCTCACAATACAGCTTTGTTATAATTCATTTTCTAATTTGCTGCAATGTTACTTGGTACATAAATATTGAAATGAAAAGATTGTTCTATTTTACACTGCCCGAAGCCGTGATGTGAACCAGTGCTAATAGACAATATAGCACGGATGTGAACTAATTGAATTTCACCAAGGCAACTGTTTTGAACTGATTATTAGTAAAAATGGCAGTGATGCTGATGAACTGTCATATTTTAAGCACTGACATTTTATCAACAATTTATTTGCAATGCAAATTTGGCTTTCAAAATAAATCTTTGTGATAGTAATCCATCATAAATTTCTAATGACAAATATAAATTGGATTATCAAATTTGTACTCCAGTTTTTTTTTGCTTCTGCATGCTTGAATACTTCAGTGAGCTGCAGCACTGTTCATCTGTGTATACCGGAAAATCATCTTATCTATTTAAGGGACTGCAGTTTCAAAATGGTACAAAGTAACCACTGGATAAATATGCTTTTGGTGCTCAGTCTTACTGATTATAAAGGTCAAATATTCTGATAGAAATAATTGAGGACAGTTTCCAATTCAATGGACCATGACATGCAGTGACAATTTGTGTGTTGAGATTAAGGAGAAATTAAGTTGTCACAAACTACTACCCTTCAGTGCTGCTGTGCCTTACAGAAGCTGTCAAATATTTTTATTTTCTCTTGCTCTTTCTTTTTCCTCATTTTCAGGCTTTTTGACATTAAAAATTAATAATTTCTCCTTTGATCATATTGAACATTGATATTGCTGTGCTTTACAAAATCATGGGACTTCAGTCAAGATTCACATTGTACAAAATGCTCTTCTGTCTTACAGCAAACGCTCGTTTTAATGAACCTCGTCATAATGCATTTTGGTTATAGCGGACAGACCTGCCGACCTGCCCGCATCATCTCCCCTCTGCTTACACCCCCGGCTTCTGACACCACTCCTAACTCGCAAGGTGCACTAGTGAACCCTTCTTCACCCCCCCCCCCCCCCACCCTCCACCCCGCACTGTCCAGTTGAAGGGCTCACAATGTAGCCCCTGGGGACAGCGCTTTCTTCAGGCTGTCACCACCGATGGGGCGTGCTCGGTTAGCATGGGGCTCCCTCCCCTCCCACCTGCTGTTGCTTCTTCCAGTCGGCCGTTGCTTTGTCTGCTCCCTGCTTGACCTCCTCCTCACTCACTCACTCTGTCCGCTCGGCCTCTTTCCTCCCCACTCTCCGTACTAATGAATAACAAAACAATGAGTACAATCCAGATGCGAAGAACTGCAGATGTTGTCTGACCCGCTGAGTTCCTCCAACCTCTTTTTTTGGTGTTATGAACGTACGACCCCATTGGTTGCAAAATTACACTGTAAAATCTTAGATGCGATGTGCTTATTTTTCTTACCATCTTGTGTCTTTTGTTGCTCTTTACCAGTTGGATAAGGGGCAATTTTATCTTGGATACTAAAGTGCCTCTTTGGGTAGCCAAGCAATCTGGGGCCTCGAAACGAAGTGCTTTCAAACATTCACTTTCAAACATATATAAATTGGATTATCAAATTTGTACTCCAGTTTTTTTTTGGATACTAACAATATTTTGTTGGCTCCTGTTTCCAAACTCTGAAGATGAACTGGCTGAGCAAGAGTAAGAAGTCATTAGTAAGTATTCTGGAAACTGTTTAAAACCATACTTGTATTTCACTGGAGATTTTCTAACAACACTTAAAGAGAATATTAATGCATGTGAAGAGCTTTGCATTGGGCACTATAGTGAATATTTTGTATTCTATTAAATCTGTTGGAGATTTTATTTGTTGAAGGCTATTCTTTGCATGGGTTTAGGACATTGATTCTGCACTGGACCATTTCCATCAGGAACACATCTGAGACTCTTTTCTCGACTCGTGAACCATTCAGAAGTGTTCTGCCTTCTGGCTACCAACTTGAGTTGGAGAAAGTGTTGAGGTTACAGGTACTGCCCTGTGACCTGAAGACATGAAGGTCTGCAGTGTAGCACTTGTAGTCACAGGTTGTTGCAGGATCATGGGCCAAACATTTGCTTTTAACCTGCTGTGTTTTATTAACAGGCATCCAAAGTGGCTGCTTTAACCTATCCCCCAAAATGCCATGATCCTGTTTTAATAATGTAAGCAACTGTTGTGTATTTGGGTGCTTGGAACAGACTTAAAATAACACTCAGATACGGGAGTACAAGCTTCTTTTTTCCAGGGCACACAAAATGCTGGAGATACTCAGCGGGTGCAGCAGCATCTATGGAGCGAAGGAGATAGGTAACGTTTCGGGCTGAAACCATTCTTCAGACTGATGAATTCCAGGACGCCACCTTCAGTCTCCCTCGCGCATGTGTCCTTGCACAAGACATCACATATGCTAATTATATCACATACCTAACACTCCTCCCCCTTTCACTTGGAGGCAGGTAACACCATTTCTATTCCATACACTGCAGCAACCACGTTTATTGTCATGTGTCCCAGATAGGACAATGAAATTCTTGCTTTGCTTCAGCACAACAGAATAGAGTAGGCATGAATACAGAACAGATCAGTGTGTCCATATACCATTATATAAATATATACACACATGAATAAAAAAAACAGTGCAAATAAACACATAATGGGCTATTAATGTTCAGAGTTTAGTGGTCTGAGAAACGACTACTGGAGTTTAACAGATCTTTATTCACAAGTTCTATTTCCAGTATACAGGTTCTTCAGACACGTCTGCCCACTGCAAAAAAAGCGGCTCCTCCCGATTCATGTGACCGCGGCTTCCGAACGCCGGGTTCGATCTCTGCGTACGCCAGCAGGGGCTGCTACATGCCCCCCCAGAACCCGCGGTACAGAAACGCACGGGTAAACGGACGGTTCGACCGGAACGCGTAGTCCGAGGTCGTGGGGCAAGTGTAACAGTACGGACCGGTAAAACAGGACCAGAGGGGCACGAAAAACACAAACAAGGGACGGGTATAACAATGGGGACCGGAGAAACGCGACCGAGGGTAACGGGTGCAGAGGGCGGTAAAACGGCTGGTGGATATCCTCTACGCCATGGAGTAGCCACTGTCACTGGGCTATCCTGGTCGATGTGTGCTGGCTTAAGGCGGCTCGTGGAGACAAACTCCTCTTTGCCACCCATGTCCAACGTGAACGTCGAGGCACCAGTACTGAGCACCCTGTACGGACCCTCATACACCCGCTGTAAAGGTGAGCGATGAGCGTCTCTACGGAGAAAAACATAAGCACAATCCTGTAACATAGTAGGCACATGAACCGAAGACGAACCATGCCGGGAAGTGGGAACCGGGACCAAAGCGCGCGCCCGCTCGCGAAGGTACGCTAACAACGCTGAAACCGGGATCTCTTGGTCCTGGGGGACAGGTAAGAAATCTCCGGGAACTCTCAAAACCGAGCCATAAACCAGCTCAGCCGAGGAAGCTTTGAGGTCCTCCTTAGGCGTTGCTCTGATGCCTAGGTGGACCCAAGGTAACTGATCGACCCAATCGGGGCCGGTGACTCGAGCTTTTAACACCGACTTGAGGTGCCTGTGGAAACGCTCAACCAACCCGTTGGACTCTGGGTGATAAGCAGTAGTCTGATGCAGCTTCGCGCCATTCAGCTGCACCATTACCACACAACAGGGAGGACGTGAACTGGGCCCCACGATCGGTAGTAATATCTGAGGGGACCCCGAAACGAGCGATCCAATTGGAGACAATGGCCCTCGCGCATGCTTCAGAGGTTAATGGTATCACCTCTGCCCACCTGGTAAACCGGTCCATGATGGTCAGTAAGTGAGTAGCCCTGTGCGAACTCGGCAAGGGACCTTCCAGGTCAACATGGATGTGCAGGAACCTGCCGTCCGGGACGGCGAAATCCTGGACCGGTGGGTGCACATGTCTCTGCACTTTGGAGGTCTGGCATGGGATACAGGAACGAGCCCATGCTGCGACTTGCTTCCTTAACCCGTGCCAGACAAACTTCGCCGCGACCAAGGCAGAGGCGGCGCGAATGGACGGGTGTGCTAGGCTGTGGATAGTGTTGAAAATCCGACGCCGTCAAGCGACCGGGACAATAGGACGGGCTTTACCCATGGAGACATTGCAAAGGACTTCCACAGGGCACCTTAACCAGCTTGAGCCCTGTTTCAGCATTGTGGTAAACCTCCATACCGGCATCTGCCTGTTGGGCAGCGGCCAGCTCCTCATAATCAATGCCTAGGCTAAGTGCTGAGACTTCGGGCAGCACTGGACGGGATAACACGTCAGCCACAATGTTCAGCTTCCCTGCCCCATGCCGAATATCGGACGTGAATTCGGAAATGTAGGCAAGGTGCCGTTGCTGTCTGGCAGACCAAGGGTCAGACACCTTGGTCAAAGCAAACGTTAGTGGCTTGTGGTCGGTGAATGCAGTGAACGCACGCCCTTCCAGGAAATAATGAAAACGGCGAATCGCTAGGTAAAGTGCGAGGAGCTCCTGGTCGAAAGCGCTATACTTAACTTTGGGGGCTCGCAGCTGCCTGCTCAAAAATGCCAGTGGCACCCACGACAACCTACACGCTGCTCAAGGAAGGCGCATACTGCGACGTCGGAAGTGTCTACGGTGAGGACGGTTGGGCTGATGCCCTAGGGTGTTCCAGCATAGTGGCGTTGGCTAATGTGGTTTTAGCCCCCTCAAACACCTTCTGTGCCTCCTTAGACCAGACCAGGTCTTTGGGCTTACCGGCCAGGTATTGGAACAATGGCTTCATGATGGCGGCTGCTGACAGGACGAATCGGTGGTAGAAGTTAACCATCCCGGTAAACTCCTGTAGACCCTTGACTGCTACGGGCCTCGGGAAGCGACGGATAGCGTCGACATTCTCGGGCAGTGGCTGCACACTGTGGAAGGTGATGCTATGACCTAAGAAAGAAATGGAGCGCAATCCGAAGCTGGCACTTCCCAGGGTTGATCGGAGGTGCTTGACCTGTGAGCTGCTGGCTACCAGGATATCATCCAGGTAGATGAAAATGAATGGCAAACCCCGGCCGACCTGATCCATTAGCATTTGGAATGCCTGAGCAGCGTTCTTCAAGCCAAAAGGCATTCTGAGCCATTTGAAAAGGCCTAAAGGGGTAATGGTGGCCGTTTTAGGACGTTGTCGGGGTGGACCGGGATATGATAATACCCGCGGATGATGTCAACCTTCGAGAAGAAAATCGCACCTTCCAGATGGGCTGAGAAATCCTGGATGTTCGGGACTGGATACCGATCGGTTGTGGTTACTGCGTTCAAACGCTTGTAATCACCACAAGGTCTCCAACTCCCGGACGCTTTGGGCGCCATATGTAACGGGGAAGCCCAGGAGCTATCGGACCACATGACGATCCCTGGGTCATCCATAAGTTGGAACTCGTCTCGTACGATACGCAGTTTATCGGGCGGGTGACGGCGCGCGGGCGTGTACCGGTGGCCCCTCGGTGGGAATGTGGTGGACCACGCCATGGCGGAGCGCGGCCCCGTCAAGCCGGGGCATGAGCAACCCTAGGAAGTCGGCTAGCAGTGCTGCGAAAGGTTGCTGGATCTCAGCTACCTCGTCGAGTTGCTGTAGGGGCGTTGACGGGTTGCGCGGCTTGGCAGGGTATGGGTCCGACACGGGGACCATGTGTCCACCTCGCACATTGACGAACAGGGAGAACGCGCGCAAGAAATCGGCCCCCGGGATCGGTTGGGCGACGTCAGCAACGATAAACTTACACCTGTACTGGCGGGAGTCGAAATTTTGGTTCGCAGTCCGCGTGCCGCAAGTGCGAATATCGCTCCCGTTAACGACTGAGAGGACGGGTCCTACATTACCAGCGCAAATATCCCGGGCTCTCGGAGGCAGGATACTGGCATGGGCACCGGAGTCCACCAGGAAACGGTGGCCGGAATGGCGATCACGGACGTAGAGGCGTTCGTTGGTGCCGATCGTACATTTTGTACATTTCCCGGAAACGAGCAGGGGCTCCGGCATCTTTGGGCTTCGGGTCCATATTGTTGGTGATATAAGCACCATCTGCGTTGACTGTCGACCACTGGTCGCGGCGATTCTTCTTCGGCGCTGGGCTGGGCTTCTTCCTCCTCTCCTCGATATTGGCTCGGCTGCACCCATTGTGTGACCAGGGGACGGGCAAAAGCGAAAACGTCCCGCCGCCTGTGTGCCCACAGTTCATCAGCTCTCTCTGCGAGTTGTTGCGGGTCACTGAAATCAGCTCCGGCGAGCATTAGCTAGACTTCGTCAGGCATCTGCTCCAGTAACGCCTGTTCGAAAAGCAGACATGGGCGGTGCATGTCCATCAGGGCCAACATCTTCGCCATGATGGTTGACGGCCGCCGATACAGTACATGTGCAGCAGCCTCGCTGCTCTGTCTCTGCACCTGAGACCATAAGCATGGAACAGCGGGGCCATCAACCCTTCGTATATGTCATGGGACGGAGGGTCCCTGATGTAGAGCAACAACCTCGAGGCACAGTCCTGTGGCAAAGCCCCCACCACGTGGAAATGCATTGTGTCGTCCGTCACGATGCGATGAAGGTGGAACTGTGCCTCAACATGGGCGAACCACACCTGAGGTTGATCAGGCCAAAAGGCTGGCAGTTTGAAGGCTGGTGAGCCCTGCCTCGTGCTGGCTGATTCTGCGGGAACACTCTCTTCCTGCATCATTCTTCTTGTCTAACGACGGCTAGACAGGACGGGGTCACCAATTTAGTGGTCTGAGAAACTACTGGAGTTTTCAACAGATCGTTATTCACAAGTTCGATTTCCAGTAACATAGAAACATAGAAATTAGGTGCAGGAGTAGGCCATTCAGCCCTTCGAGCCTGCACCGCCATTCAATATGATCATGGCTGATCATCCAACTCAGTATCCCGTACCTGCCTTCTCTCCATACCCTCTGATCCCCTTAGCCACAAGGGCCACATCCAACTCACTCTTAAATATAGCCAATGAACTGGCCTCAACTACCCTCTGTGGCAGAGAGTTCCAGAGACTCACCACTCTCTGTGTGAAAAAAGTCTTTCTCATCTCGGTCTTAAAGGATTTCCCCCTTATCCTTAAGCTGTGACCCCTTGTCCTGGACTTCCCCAACATCGGGAACAATCTTCCTGCATCTAGCCTGTCCAACCCCTTAAGAATTTTGTAAGTTTCTATAAGATCCCCTCTTAATCTCCTAAATTCCAGAGAGTATAAACCGAGTCTATCCACTCTTTCTTCATAAGACAGTCCTGACATCCCAGGAATCAGTCTGGTGAACCTTCTCTGCACTCCCTCTATGGCAATAATGTCCTTCCTCAGATTTGGAGACCAAAACTGCACGCAATACTCCAGGTGTGGTCTCACCAAGACCCTGTACAACTGAAGTAGAACCTCCCTGCTCCTGTACTCAAATCCTTTTGCTATGAAAGCTATTCACAAGTTCGATTTCCAGTATACAGGTTCTTCAGGCATGTCTGCCCACAACGTTGGTCAGCGCTGAAGTAACGCGCGCAAATGAAAAACCGCGCGAAACAAGCGGCCCCTCCAGAGTCACGTGATCGCAGCTTCCGAATGCTGGGTTCGATCTCTGCGTACGCCAGCAGGTGCCGCTACAAGAGTTTTGTTTGAGGAGTTTAATAGCCTGATGGCTGTGGGGAAGTAGCTATTCCTGAACCTGGACATTGCAGTCTTCAGGCTCCTGTACCTTCTTCATGAAGGTAGCGGGGAGATGAGTGTGTGGCTAGGATGGTGTGGGTCCTTGATGATGCTGCCAGCCTTTTTGAGGCACTGACTGCAATAGATCCCCTCGATGGTAAGGAGGTCAGAACTGATGATGGACTGGACCGTGCAGACAAAGAAGCCAAACATTGTGTACAAGTCTGACCCTTTCATTTAAAACACAAACTAACATGTGAATAGATGATGATTTAATGATTCAGATACTATATTGAGCAAATACTCACATTTCAAGTAGGAATAATAATGGTGAATATGATTTCTGAAGAACTGAATTACAATCATCCGCATTATTGACCTTGCAGTTAAATATAGGTGAAATACAGATGGTTGATTAATTAAATGATAAGGATATTCTAATACATTGACTCTCCAGTGAATTTAAAGACCTTTGCAATAATAGCTGTGAAACTAGCTGTGGTACTAATGACATGTTTCTCTGTTGGGGACTGAAAGACAAGAAAAGTACTACTTCCCATTGTCCATCAAGGACAATGCACATACATCCAGCTGTTACAATAACAGTATTCTACCATGTATCGGGTTGGTAACTTGGTAGAAAGCAACATTTAAGAGTTGATCCAAT
Organism: Okamejei kenojei; assembly: GCA_035221665.1. Lineage (NCBI taxonomy): Eukaryota > Metazoa > Chordata > Chondrichthyes > Rajiformes > Rajidae > Okamejei > Okamejei kenojei. The sequence continues at coordinate 49,760,834 of CM069135.1, read as the reverse complement.
CTTTTACATTGTGAGTGTAAAACGGCAAAGGTTACTTTCGACTGTTGTAGTTTTTTTCTTGCACTTGTCCAATTGTGCAGAATTGAGAGCTTTAGAATATCACATGGATATTCCGGGAATGGAGGGATATGGATCACATGCAGTCAGTGGACATTATTTTAACGGCATCATGTTCGGCATGGAAATTATTGGCCAAAGGGCCTGCTCCTGTGCTGCACTGCTCTATGTTCCATGTGCGGGAAGCTTGGATATTTGAAAACTGTTAAATGAAAAAGTTAACTTTTCTTCAGAGATGATAAGATTATTCCTTGAATTTGAAATAGCTGTTACTTTTTACAGGCACGCTGCAATTTTAATATATTCTGGGGATGATGTTGAAGCATTTTCTTGCCTTACAAATAATGAGGCAAAAAGTCTGATAATTTGACATAAATTGTATGAACATAATCTTGATCTGGTGACTTAATTTTTTTTCTGAAGTAATGAGCCAGTAAAAATGATCAAATGTCACAAATGTGAGTGAGGCAATAGTTTGAGGTTTCACTGTAGTGGTCAGTCATTTTTTCTGTCATAAATGCTATTGTAAGACCAAATGTGAGAGATCATGTAAGATGGAGTGAGGAAAAAATGCAGAGAGAACAACCTCGACAAAAGCACTGTTTTTTAGGTCTCAGAGAAAATGTGGTCATCAGGGTTTCTTTACTTGGGGAAAGTGGATTGCTTTGTGGCATAAGGGTGATGTTGGAATAATGAGTTATTTACCTGCAGCTTGGTAATTATGTGAGGTGAGGTTAGAAAGGAAATATCAAAAGGACAGGTATTTTCAACCAGTCCCTGCAAACCTGTACTGTCCCTGCCTGCTTCAAAGTCACCACTATTGTCCCTGTACCCAAAAAGGCAAGGATTACTGTTCTTAATGACTACAAGCCTGTCGCACACACCTCTATAGTCATGAAGACTCTTGAAAGGCTTGTGCTGGCCAAGCTGAAAAATATCACAAACCCCCTGCTAGACCCTCTGCAATTTGCATATTGGGCCAATAGATCTGTGGATGACGCAGTCAACCTGGGCCTGCACTTCATCCTTCAGCACCTAGACCGCCAGGGGACTTATGCGAGGATTTTGTTTGTTGATTTTAGCTCTGCATTCAACACCATTGTGCCAGAGCTACTATGCTCCAAACTTTCCGAGTTGACTGTGCCTGAACCCCTATGTCGGCGGATCACCAGCTTCCTGACAGACAGGAAGCAGCATGTGAGGCTGGGAAAGCACATCTCGGACCTGCAAACCCTCAGCATAGGTGCACCGCAGGGCTGAGTAATCTCCCCTCACCTCCACTCTCCCTACACAAATGTCTGCACCTCCACTGACTCCTCTGTCAAGCTTTTCAAGTTTGTGGACAACACAACCCTGATTGGACTGATCCAGATTGGGGAGGAATCTATCTACAGACAGGAAGTGTCACAGCTGGCGTCCTGGTGCCATCGCAACAACCTGGAGCTCAATGCTCTTAAGACAGTGGAATTGATTGTAGACTTTAGGAGAGCCCTCCCTCCCCTCACCCCACTCACCATCAACAACACCACAGTCACATCTGTGGAATCTTTTAAGTTCCTGGGAACCATCATCTCCAAGGACCTCAAGTGGGGGGCTACCATTGACTCCACAGTCAAAAAGGCACAACAGAGGATGTACTTCCTACGGCAGCTGAGGAAGTACAATCTGCCACAGGCAATGATGGTCCAATTCTATATGGCCACCGTAGAGTCTGTCCTCACCTTCTCCATCATGGTCTGGTTTGGCTCAGTCACCAAGCAAGACACCCGGAGGCTGCAGCGAATCGTCCAATCAGCTGAGAAGGTTACTGGCTGCAACCTTCCCTCCATTGATGAACTGTGCACTGCAAGGGCCGGGAACCGAGCGGGTAAAATCATCTCTGACCCCTCTCACCCTGGCCACAAACTCTTTGAATCACTTCCCTCTGGAAGGCCACTCCAGACTGTCAAAGCTGCCACAGCCAGACATATAAACAGCCTTTTTCCTCGACTCAATAACCAAAAATCTGTAGCCTCCTTTTGCTCTGGTATTTTATTTAATTCACATGTTTAATCAATAATGTTTTATTATTAATGTTTAATGTTTGATGTATCATTCTTAACTGTCACTGTATGTCATGTTGTCACTTGTGGGCGGAGCACCAAGGCAAATTCCTTGTATGTGAATACTTGTCCAATAAACTTATTCATTCATTCATTCATTCAAGGAGCCACTTGTAGTCAGCCACTTGGGGAAATTGACATGGGGGTGTTGGAATATACACATGACCTTTAAACATGCAGGCAAAATTGGCTCACAGGTCAAACTCACATCCAGAAGCAAAGTATTGCTAAATAACAGCAGAAAATTATCACTTTCAGATGATATCTGTGGAGAGGAAAAGTGAGTAAATATTTTGGGTCAATGATCTTTTGTCAGAGCTTGGAACTGTTCGAATGAAACCAGTTTTTGTTGTTGCAATGGAAGTGGAGAGAGGTAGATAGAAATAAAAGGCCTGTGCCATGACTTGGTGGACAACAGACAACGAGTGGGACAAGTACCACTCGTGAGGTGACAGCTAAAAGAGAGTGACAAAGGTTACTTAATAACACGTAGGTCTGCAGGAAGTATAAATAGGAGGAACCCACTGAAATTTGAAATGCCAAAAAAAAAAGAATGGGGGAAAAAACGGAACAATGGAAGTACAAGGGTGGAATCCAGCCAAAACTGTTGAAGCAAAACTATGCTCTACCTCTATAAATGGAACAGCTCCATCCAAGATCCCAAGAAATTGCAGCAAATTGTGGATGCAGCCCATACCATCACACAAACCAACCTCCCATTTACTCCATTTATACATCACACTGCCTCGGCAAGGCCAGCAGCATTACCAAGATCGAGTCGCACCCTGGCCACTCTCTCTTCTCCCCTCTCCCAACAGGCAAAAGGTGTGGTGTAGAATTGTGAAAATGCACATCTCCAGATTCAGGGACAGTTTATTCCCAGCTGTTATCAGGCAACTGTATCATCCTACCACAACCAGACATCTGTGCTAAATTACTATCTACCTCTTTAGTGACCCTCAGACTATCCTTGATCGGACTTTGCTAGCTTTACCTTGCACTAAACATTATTCCCTTATCACATATCTATACGCTGTAAATAGCTCGATTGTAATCATGTACGGTCTTTCTGCTGACTGGATAGCGCACAACAAAAGCTTTTCACTGTACTTTGGTACATGTGACAATAAACTAAACAGTCAAATTGTCACCCTCCACACCCCATTGACCTTGTTAGAAATCCCATTGCTTCATTCATCTGTAATATAACACTTGATTCTTGTTCAACATAGTTGTATTTTCAACAGTTTATGCCTAGTATCTTCTAATTCTCCTCCAACTTCTCTACTTCCATTTCCTCTTTTTGTTCTTAGGATTGTGGCATGAATGTTCAGGCTTTTACTTTTTTTTCCGTTCTATTCAGGAATGTAAGTTAGGTTTTGCTGTTATTTTTGCAAATATGGATATTTTCAATTATTTGGAAAATCCTTAGTAATGCATCAATTTTCAATTTTATAATAAATCACATCTTATGATATGTCAACTGGACATATTGAGTCCTTAATTGCTGCCTGTATTTTTACATTTCTGGTTAGTTTTCCCTTTTTGCCCCCTGACTTTCCAAATCCTGAGTTACAAAACCACATCAGTGACTAACATATTCTATTATGTATTTACAGCAAATGCAATTGGTCTTTCATTAGTGCAACAAAATGTGGATTCCTAAAACCAGTTGCATCATCGGTATTAACAATCATTATGCTAATGCAATGTTTCATTGGTATTCACTGCAGTTATGTTTCATTACAATAATCTGCAGCATATTTGATGTTCAAATTCATGCAGCACAGAAATGGGCCCTTCAGCCCAACTTGTCCATGCTGACCAGGATGCCCCACCTAAACTCATCACATTTGTCTGTGTTTGGCCCATATACCTCTTAACGTTTTCTATCCATGAACCTGTCAATATTATTTTTGGTGTTCTTATGGCCTCAACTACTTCATCCAGCAGTTCGTCTGTCAGATTAAAATGAAAAAGCCAAAATAAGTTGTTCGGCTAGCAAATTTAAAAAGATTAAACTACTTGCCAAAAACATTGACACCCACCCACCTCCCTCCCCAAGTTAGCTACATATTTTACATTGTTGGTCTTGACATCCATTTTCATTTTGTCAGGCATCATTTGCACAATGTTGTAAACGACAAAATGCAATTGCAGGGTGCGGTATAATCCTTTTTTTTTAAACGAGAAAGGGAAACATAGACATAGAAACATAGAAATTAGGTGCAGGACTAGGCCATTCAGCCCTTCGAGCCTGCACCGCCATTCAATATGATCATGGCTGATCATCCAACTCAGTATCCCGTACCTGCCTTCTCTCCATACCCTCTGATCCCCTTAGCCACAAGGGCCACATCCAACTCACTCTTAAATATAGCCAATGAACTGGCCTCAACTACCCTCTGTGGCAGAGAGTTCCAGAGACTCACCACTCTGTGTGAAAAAAGTCGTTTCTCATCTCGGTCTTAAAGGATTTCCCCCTTATCCTTAAGCTGTGACCCCTTGTCCTGGACTTCCCCAACATCGGGAACAATCTTCCTGCATCTAGCCTGTCCAACCCCTTAAGAATTTTGTAAGTAAACTTCAGGAAAATTCATTTAAACAGAAACTGAGCTACCCTTGCCTCAGTCTTTCACACTGACTAATGAGATGAGAGTTCATGAACATGATCTACAATAATATACATAATTTACTCATCCGCAAGTCTGAAATGTGACATTGGGTGAGATATTGCCGCATGAGCTGATGCTGTCAGCATGTCACATATGCTTCTGATTATTGTAATAATACAGTGAACTGCAGAAGATGTTGAGTGACTGTCAAATCTCCATTTCTGCTGATAATGGAGGCCATAGGTGAGAGTAATCAACCTGTCATAGCCAGCTGGCTGTTTTTGGTAACTAGGTTTTCCACGATGGGATAGAGACACTAACCTCTTAATTTGTCAAAACTAAAAATCGAGGAGCATAACAAATGGCCTACCTATAGATACCCAATACTTTAAAAACTACAATATTTCTCAGAAAACAAAAAATTCTGCAGCAAACAAAAAAAAAAATACTCATTGCTTTTAAAATCTTTTTCAGAATTAAATCTCTATCTGTTTCCTTGCAGCATGTGAACATTTCACTCTTATATTTTATCTTGCTTAGGGGATGTTGCATCTTTGTAATGATAATTATGTTGGGATTTAATGAATGCTAATCTCCACTGATTTTAAAGTTGACCCATATTGATAACAGTGATTTATATTTTCGCAATAAGCAAGACCTGCTACATTTCAGTAGATAAGCAATAGTTTTCAGAGTGTAAATAATAGTTATGTTATCTCATTCTGCTCTGGGTAGAGGTTGCAATAAGATTTCTCCCATTTCCTCTTGCTCTTACTTCTGGCTTGTCTGTCGGGCATCCCTGAGATACTGTCTAAACTGGTTATGTTCTCTAGCTTCAACCATCACTCCAATGCAATTACTCTGCAGATCTGCGAACCTGCCATTAGACACAACGGATTATAGATGCTAAAGTCCTGTTTAGAACACACAGTGCTGGAATAACTCTGTGGGTCAGACCGCATCTCTGGAAGGTGAAAGAAGGAACTGCAGATGCTGGTTTACACAAAAGGACACGAAATGCTGGAGTAACTCAGCGGGTCAGGCAGCATCGGTATAGGTGATGCTTTGGATCTGGACCCTTCCCTGATCCTGCTTGACGCAATGAGTTACTCCAGCAATGTAATGTATATAATGGTAACTGTAATTTTTAGAAGCAGGTACTAGAATTGGTATGATTTGTGTCATATGATATATGCATTATCTTAACAGTCTCGTGAATATGTGCGAGTACTTTTGTGAAATAAAGAAGACCCACACTGGCAACAGTGTGTACTGAAAAGCTGTGCTTTGTTTTCTATTTACATGCTACTGCCTTAATAGCTTACAATACAATACAATACAAATTTATTCATCACATGCACCAACTAAGGTACAGTGAAATGAATTTGCCATGCAGCGATACAACTGAAAAAAGATTACACAATAGAATTCAACATAAACATCCACCACAGCATTCTTCACTGTGGTGGAAGGCGACAAAATTCAGTTAGTCCTCCTCCTTTGTTCATCCATGGTCAGGGCCATGAACACTCCGTAGTCGACGCTATGGATGGCCAGATGTACAGGCCCTCTCGTCGGGATGATCGAAACTCCGACGTCGGGATGGTCAAACACACTCTGCGGCTTGGAGTGCCCGAATTGGCCACTTTCCCACCGGAGAACGCGGCTTCAGGATGTTACAGGCCCCAGGCCGGCGGTCGGAGCTTCTCTCCGGCGATCCCCGACAAGGGATCCCAGGCTCCGGACGGTAAGTCTACGCCCGCGATTAGAAGCTTCGCAGACTACAGCCCCATGATGCCAAAGCCACCAGGCCAGCGGTCGGAGCACTCCTTTCTGGCGACCCCCGGCAAGGGTTCGCTCCGCTCCGCGATGGAAAGGTCCGCTGCTGAAGCTCCGGGAAAGGCCACTCCAATCCAAGCTGTTAAGCCGCGTGAGGGGAGGCGGAGAAAAAGTTGCCCCTCCGTTGAGGAAGCGACTGAAAAACGGTACCCTCTTTCCCCCCCCCCCCCCCCCCCCCCCCACTAACCCGCACATAAAACATACCGAGACACCAAAACAAACACTTGGACAAACCAAAAAAAAAAAAAACTCAAAATAACAAACGCGCTGCTGGTCAGGGCAGCCGACCCACAGTGCCACCAACAAGCACTTTGTGTCCTTTCGCATATTTAGAGGACATGGTGGGTGACATTTTGGGTTGGGGACCCTTCTTCAGACCCTATATTAGTTTAACTTTAGCCTTTTACCATTCATTAGCAAAGAGGGCACATAGTTAGGAAATGTCCAGCTGATTCAGACTCTGCCCTTGGAACTCTTTATCTTGCTTCAGTTTCACCAACTTGTTTGCTGCAACATACTTCAGGGTGTAGTTGTTCTCCACCCATTCACCTTCACTTTCAGTTAAACTTAATTTAAAAACTGATCATTAATCACACTCCCGCTTCTAGTTTCTACTGTGCTCTATTACTGCAGACCTAGGCTTCACCTCATCTGTTTTTCCTCACTGTTGTGATGGGATGAACAGGAAGGTTGGCGCTGTAATTAAGAAGGATAGCACAGTGTACAGAAAGTCCTTTAAAAGATGAATGGAACAGTTTCACATAACAATATTTATAGAGACGTGTATACAGATCCCAGAATACATCTTTTCATCTAATCCTACACCAGGGTACTTATTGAGTTACGGTGCTGAGCTCAGCTACCCCTTTAAATAATCAATGAATGGAGACCATATTTGTTCAAAAAGTTCATATTTGTCCATTAGGACAAACCTAATTCTCTCCAAATGCAACGTCTCCGACATTTCCACAGACCACATTTTGATTGTGGGGGATAATGTTCCCTTCCAGAATTTTAATATTAATTTTTTCCAATTATCAAACATTAATCAAGAAAATTTCTTTGACTTACTGTTAATATTAAGCTTGAATCAGGAACTCCTAATATTATTAGCTTTGGATCAGTGTCCAATTTAGTTTTAAGAACTTCAGAAATGATTCCAAAAATATCACCCCAATAACTATTAAGTTTTATGCATGTTACAAAACGATGCTTCTAAATTCTGACATTTATCACAAATAGAAGAAATATTAGGAAAAATTCTATTTAATTTCATTTTTGAGTAGTGTAATCTATGTAATACTTTACATTGTACCAAAGTATGTCTGTCATTTAATGAGCATCGGTGTATACGTTGTAAACTTTCTTCCCAAGTGTCTTTCATTATAGATAGACCTATTTCATTTTCCCATATTTGTCAGTATGATTCTGTTGTTGGGATTTCCCTATCCAAAAGAGTATTATATATGCACGCTATTAATTTTTCTGTATTTGGATGCTTGTTAAGCCACTCATCCAGTAATCCTGGTTCTCTATTCTTATAGTCTTGCATGTTTGACTTGATATAGTCTCTAATTTGTAAATACCTAAACAAGTTATTTGGGTGTAATCCATAGATATCTTTTAATTCTTGAAATGATAGAAATTTTCCTTTCCTGTAAAGGTGTTTTATCCTTATAATTCCTAAATTTTTCAAGTGTCTAAACCCCTGATCCAATATAAGTTTAAATAAAGGATTATTCATAATAGGTAAACAGAGTGACATATTATCCAAATGTAAAGTCTTAACTATTTGTTTCCAAATACGTATATTGCTATAAATTATAGGGTTTTCCCCGTAGGTTTTTAAAAAAAATTTCACTTGGAGCCAGAAGAATCGAACTTATATCAAATGGTAAACAGTCTTCAATTTCCATCTTTAGCCAAGCTGGTTCCTGATCCATTTTTACCAGCCAAAAATTTATATTCTTGATCTGAACCGCCCAAAAATAATATTAAAAATTAGGTAACGCTAATCCTCACGCTTAGGTAACATTTATCTTGGATCTACATAAATGTTTTTTACTTATTCTGTGATTTTTATAATCCCAAATAAAACTGTTAATAATAGAATCGATTTAAAAAAAATTTGGGGAGATATAAAAGGATAGCTTGAAATAAATATAATAATTATGGTAAGAAAACCATTTTTATAGCATTTATTATGCCAATCATTGATATTGGTAGTGTTTTCCAGTATAAAATAATCATTTTTAGTTTATCCAATAACTGAGGATAATTTAATTTGAATAATAGATTATAAGATTTGGATACATTAATTCCTAGATATTTAAATTTATCCGTAACTATTTTAAGCAGAAATTGTTGTAATATGTTTAATTTTATTCCAGTTATAGGCATAATTTCACTTTTATTCCAATTAATTCTATATCCTGAAAATGTACCAAACTTAGTTATAATGTTAAGTAAGTTAGGAATACTGATCTCCGGTTTTGTGACGTCGTCTGCATATAAAGATATTTTATTCATTGTGGTATTAGTATTGTATCCATATATTTCTGGATCAGATCTAATCCTTTCGGCTAATGGCTCGATTGCGAAAGCAAATAATAAAGGTGATAACGGGCATTCTTGTCTACAACCCCTAGAAAGATTAAATTTAACTGATAACATTTGATTTGTTAGTATTCTTGCTGTAGGGTTGGAGTACAAAATTTTAACCCATTTACAAAATCTATCGCCCAGTTGAAATTTCTGCATTATCTTAAGTAAGTAAGGCCATTCAACCTGGTCGAATGCTTTTTCTGCATCTAGTGAAATGACAGCTAATTCAATATCATTAATTCTTTTTGAATATATGATATTGAATAGTTGTCTCAGGTTATAAGTGGAGTAACGTTTGGGAATAAAGCCTGTTTGATCATGATGTATTAGTTTATTAATCACTAAACTTAACCTTTGGGATAAAATTTTAGTTAATATTTTTTGATCAGTATTTAGAAGAGCAATTGCTCTATATGATCCAGGATCTTCCAGATCCTTATCTACTTTAGGAATGAGTGTGATTGTAGACTCATTTAGAGTTTCTGGTAACTTTCCTTGTTCGTAGACATATTTATATATCGCTTGTAAGCGTGGGGAAATCAAGTCGTGAAACTTCTTATAAAATTCAGCACTTAGTCCATCAGGGCCAGCGGCTTTTCCATTTTTCAACGATCTGATTGATTCCTCAATGTCTTTTACTGATATTTCAGCATCTAACAAGTCTTTGCCTTCCTGATCTAAAACTTTGATATGACTTTCATGTAGGAATGATTCCATTCCATCTGATTGCCCCGTCAGTTTGGTTGAATAAAGTTTTTGATAGTAATGCAGAAATCTGTCATTAATATATTTTGGCAAAGTTAATATTTCACCTTGTTTTGATCTGATTTTATATATCATTTTTTCCTCATCTGATTTTCTAAGCTGGCGTGACAATAATTTTTGTGATTTATCACCAAATTCAAAATGTACTTGTTTAGTCTGTTGAAAAAGTTTTATAACATGATTTGAGTATATTTTATTTAGCTTATATTTTAATATTGCAATTTTATTAGATGGAGATATTGCATTTTGAATATCTAATTGCTTTATTTCATTTTCTAAAGTTTGTTGCATCTTTCGGTTTTCCTTATTAAGGTATGCTTGTGCAGATATTATAGCACCACGCATAAAGGCTTTAAATGTGTCCCAAAGAAGTGACGCTGAAATTCTGGGTTTTTCATTAGTCTCAAAAAATAATTTAATCTGTTTTTACCAGATAATCATAACAAGCCTTTTCATTTAAAATTTGAGGGTTGAGTCTCCATTGAGAGTGTTTATTAGTTATACCATTTAATTTTATCTTAAATGTTAATAGTGCGTGATCCGAAATAATAATATTATGATATTGAGTCCTACGTAAATGGAATTAATTTTGAGTCTATTAAAAAATAATCTATCCTTAAATAGGTTCCAAATATAGGTGAGTAAAATGAATATTCCCGACCAGAAGGTTTATCAGTTCACCAGACATCCTTAACATTTGCAGTATTAATAAAGGAATTTATAAATTCGCTTGATTTAGATGTAACTTTTCTTTTAGTAGATGATTTATCTAGATAATTATCTAAAGTACAGCTTAAATCACCCCCAATTATTAGATTATGTTATGTAGATACCGGAATAGTGTTAAATATTTTCTTAAAAAAAAACGGATTATCGAAATTAGGCCCGTATACATTCATAAGAACAACTTTCTTTGAATATAATTCACCCGTAATTATTATATATCTACCCTCAATATCTTCTATTATTGAGGTATGTTTAAATGGTATACCTTTACGTATAAGAATTGCAACCCCTCTAGACTTTTGCGTAAATGAAGAATGATACACTTTAGAAATCCATTTTGCTGTTAGTCTATATTGCACATCCTTTTTGAGGTGTGTCTCTTGAAGAAAGATTATGTCTGTTTTAAGTCTATTTAAGTGAGCTAAAACCTTACCTCTTTTAATTGGTTCATTAATTCCCTTTACATTCCAACTGCAGAAGGTGATCACCCCCAGTTTTCATATTAATGTCTTGCATTTTGTTGTTAAGGTGGATTATAATGGGGTAGACGTCTCAGCACGTCCATCCCAACCTCATACCCGTGCTTCAGATTGATGAGTTTTAATGCCTGTAACTTTATCTTACGTACATATCTCTTCAAACAATATTCATAATACCATTCATAACTAAAAATGTAATATAATACTTTATATAAAACAAAAAAATAAAAATAAGCATAATAAATGTTAATAGGATTAGTATGTGCGGAGGGGAAAGGGTAACTACAGCTATTTTAAGTGCAGTTAGTGTTTTTTTTAACAACGGAAGTCGTTAGATTAATAGCCACACTAGTGTGGCTATTAATCTAACGACTTCCATTGTTAAAACAAGATATTAATAGTTCCAGCTCCAAATTTTCCTTAATGGAAAATTTTTAATTGCCTTAAGGGCTATTTGAATAGGGGTGGGGTGCTAAATTTTAATGATTATAAATTATGAACACTTATTTAAATTTTTAATAATATCATAATAATGTTTTGGGAGGGGTAGCATACAATTTTAAAGTGATAGTTAATACTAAACTATTCCTATTATATGAAGTTTGGCAGACATTTAACATTACTGGTCGGTTATCCTTGGTTCTGAAAACTCCAGCTTACTTTCTTTTCCCCAATGAGTCAATGAAAATGACCGGTCAGCAAAGGCGATTAACTAAAACTACCTATGACTACTTCGACTACCTACAAATGTTAATATTGGCCAAATTAAAGACACCATATTATGGAGGATACCTGCACTTAGAATTGCTTAATCATTGTCAGCTGAACTTTACAGGCTTTGTTTGGTGCCAGCCAGTTAGTCGAGGCTCAGACTGGTGTGTAGGATGTTGAGGGGTCCAGGTGTTCTCCCAGTTTCTCTTAAATTGATAACATGTATAGCAGTTTTGCAAACGAACCTTAAGTGCATCATTTTGAGTGGATCGCTGCAAAAGCATTGTAAATAGTATAAATAATGTTGCGAGATGGTCATCCTGTTAATTGATGGTTGGTCGAACTGTTGAGTCTTGGAGAAACTGTTTGAATCTCAGGGCACATGTTTCAATGTTTTTGTTCTTATTTGCTTCCTTCTAGAGCTTCCTTTCTTATACAATATATTAACCACTGTATTATTGGGTTGGGGAAATGTCCGTCATGTGGTTTGGCCCCACAAAAGTTCGGGGACCTATAAATGTCTGCTGCCATGAGATCCTGTGTCGATCTTCTGGGAGAGCGCTTAGGACTGCGTGACCTTCTGGAGTGTCTCTGTTTAAGCGAGGCCAAGAGGGCTTGATCAGTCAGATACGAGGATCAAACCCGTGGTGGCTAGGTACAGTAGTGGGAACTGTACTTGTGTTTTGTCAAAATTAAGTTTAGATGCGCAAGTGCTTGACTCATTGATTTTTGACTGAAACTAGACTGGAAGGAAGCTTAGAACGAGCAATTTACACAACTACATAGCGACCCCATACAACTGCACCTATGACTACAGGATTATCGATTATCTCCACGACGACCAATTTCTGATCGCAAATTTTTTTTTCAACATGTTGAAAAATTTGCGGTGATTCTGAACGACAAGTTCCCAAATGCGAACTCCTCGTGATTATGAAGGAGACTCACTCACCAGAGACCACCAGCAAACATGTGGTGAGCGCAGAGTCTCCTGCACTCGCCTAAAATCGTCGCCTAAGTGGTGCAAGCCCATTAATGATCCACGTGAGGGAGTGCAACATCATTGGCACATCCTTTCCCATCTACAGTATTTCCATAGAATATAGATAGACACAAAAAGCTGGAGTAACTCATTGGGATAGACAGCACCTCTGGAGAAAAGGAATGGATGACGTTTTGGGTCAAGACCTTTCTTCAGAATGAGAGGCAGGAAAGGGAAACTAGAGATATATAGAATGACCATGGTTTCTATCAGAATTGTAATTATCTCATCTCTTTACCACTAATATCTATTCCTTCTCTTCCCCCCCCCCACCCCCAAACAAAAAAAGCTCTTCTTTGTTACTTTAATTGCCATCTGCTAGAATCTATAACCTGCGGGATTATATAAACAGCAGCAGATTTTCCCCATATTAATGTGGTATCAAATATTTTATGCTTGCTGTAGATTCTTAAAATAATACTTTAAATGGCCTTTTATAAATGTGCGATTTTTATTTTATTGTGTCTAATGTATTTCAATGTCGCAATTATAATCTCCAAAGGTCCTCAAGTGCTAAAAGTGTGTTCTTTGGCTCTGTTTTCTTTTGGTTTTCGGAAGATCAGTGATAGCTTTCTGAATCAAAAGGCTGAGGAATCTTCAGCACAATAAAGTAGGCTGTCTCAAGACACAAGCTGGAATCTAAAACCAGTTGATCTCGCAGATCTATGTAAAAGAACCAATGGCACCAACTTTGTAGAATAGCAGCAGCAGATAACTGCAGTAACCTGAACAATATCAGTGCCTCAATCCACATCACGAAAACACCTTATCTCATTGCTAGCATGTTGCAATTTTTGCAAATCGATACCTGTACTAAAATAGTGGCTATAATCTGAAAGTACTTAACAGGGCTCTCGCTTAACTTTTTTTCCCTGTTGCCAGCCGGGCAACCTGGGCAGCTTTTTAGGTTGCCAAATGACAGTTTAGGTGGTCATTTAAGACGGCTTCGATAATGACGTGTTCGATAATGTGCTCGGACGAAGTGCATAGGTACCAGTCGGAATTATGGTTAATGAAGCATTCACATATTATTTCTGCTTCAAATAAAGTCACAAACTAAACATATTCACCAATCAAGACATGATATATACCACAATGACATGCAGCAAAATTACAATACAGTATCTCATCTCTTTTTACACGTTGCAATGAATGCAATTTCTCTTATCACTTTCCACTTCCAAACAAAAATATGGTTATTCAGCGTACGATCAACCTCGGTGAGACCAAGCGCAGGCTTGGCGATCGCTTCGCACAACACCTCCACTCAGTTCGCAATAACCAACCTGATCTCCCGATGGCTCAGCACTTCAACTCCCCCTCCCATTCCTAATCTGACCTTTCTGTCCTGGTTCTGCTCCATGGCCAGAGTGAGGGCCACCGCAAATTGGAGGAACAGCACCTCATATTTCGCCTAGGTAGTTTACACCCCAACGGTATGAACATTGGCTTCTCCAATTTCAGGTAGTCCTTGCTTTCTCCCTCCTTCCCCTCCCATTCCCAGCTCTCCCACAGCTTACTGTCTCTGCCTCTTCCTTTTTTTCCCGCCCCCCCCACCCCTCCCGACATCAGTCTGAAGAAGGGTCTTGACCCGAAACGTCGTCTGTTTCCTTCGCTCCATAGATGTTGCATTTTTGTCTACCCATTCAGACAAGTTCTGTTATCCCACTTTCCCCATCCATTCCCTGCACATTAGGGGCAATTTTACAGAGACAGATCAACCTACAAAGCCAATGTGTCTTTGGGATGTGATAGGAAACCCACATGCTTGCAGGGAGAATGCGCAAATTCAACACAGTCTGTGCCCAAGAACAGGATCGAACACAGATCTCTGGCGTGTGAGGCAGCAAGTCCACCAGCTGTGCCACTATATTTTATTTTCCAACACACAAAAATTTATACGTTGATAACTTTGTTACTAAAAAAAAGAAACTATCTATTTTCAGTCTTAAATCTCTAAGTGACGCTATGTCCCCCATTACAGCTACTGTATGTTTTAATTCAGTTCAAGGCTATTGGGGCAGTACATTGGTCATAAACTTGCTGCCTAAAATTGCCAGAGACCTGGAATTGATCCTGAATATGGGTGCTGTCTGTATGGAGTTTTGTTTTCTCGTTTATAACATTGTTTACATAGTACTATGTTTACATATTCTGTTGAGCTGCTGCAAGTAAGGATTTCATTGTTCTGACTGGGACGTGAGAGAATAAAACACTCTTGACTTACTCGCTGATGTGTGGGATAGAACTATAGTACGGGTGATCGGTGGTCGGCGTGGACTCGGTGGGCCGAAGGGCCTGTTTCCACGCTGTATCTTTAAATTAAACTAAAGACACTAAAACCAGAGGAAATGTAAAGAAGGGTTTCTACCCGAAACGTCACCCAATGTTTTCTATACAGAGATGCTGGCTGCTCCATGGAGTTCCATCGCACAATTAAAGCATGGAATAGTCTTCACCCTACCATGGGTACCAACCAGACACAACTAAATTTAAGGCTTTTTTTTCCCCAAGAACCCTTTTTTGCTTAAGTCCAAGTCAAGAGAGTTTTATTGTGATGTGTCCCAGATAGGGCAATTAAAATCTTGCTTGCTGCAGCACAACAGAATATGTAAACATAATACAGAACAGGAGATAAAAGTTCAGTGTGTCTATATACTATAGACCATATAATATAAAATATATACAATAAATAAACAGATAAAATGCAATAGGCTGTTATTTTTCCAGAGTTTGAAGTTTGGTGGTGGTGGGTCCACCAGTTTTAATTCCATTTCGAATATTTTTGGAGGACCAGGAAACCAAGCAGCAAGAGTAACTCCAGGGAGTTACTCAAACTCCAGGGAGTGATTCTGTGTTGTTTTTCAGCGGTCACGGTGAGGCAGCGACCGGACAGCAATGGCGGCCAGAACACCCACAATGCAAAGGGAGGGAGAAAGTGGCCAACGCCGACCAGTTGCTGTGGCAGTGCGCATGTGCAGGACTGCACATGCACACAACCACGGCCGATGATGTGCTTGGCGGCCAGCCGTGCCAAGCGGAGACCCGAGAGCCGAGAGCCGAGCGGAGACTCGAGAGCCTAGCGCCGAGTGGAGAGCCTAGCGCTGAGCAGAGAGCTGAGAGCTAGTGGCGAGAGCTAGCGCCGAGCAGAGAGCCGAGACCCGGACACGGATGGCGGGCGGCTGTCCCAGTTGCTTGCCAAGCCGGGCAAAATGGCATGGCTTTTATCTTGCCCGGCGGGACTGTAAGTTGTCATTGGCACCCGGGCAACCGCTAATTTTGAGCCCTGCTTAATTGTCTGGAAAATGACAAGAGATGGTCTGAGGTTTTAAAAGGGACAACAGAAATGCAAGCCTTGTTTTTGGACAAAGAGGCTGAAGTGATTTACGCCTATACAATTTTGCATTTGGTCTGGTAATCCGTGCCACCGGTGCCATCGAACCACAATGTCATTAAATATGTTGTGATACAACATCCATACTGTGTTGTCATAGATTTTACATGATGATACACCAGCGTCAAGTGCCCACACCATAGTGTATCAATTTGGAGTTGAACATGCAAAGCCCATCCGCCTCCATAACTAGAGATGGTATTCATAATTTTTCATCTTTGAGTACTTGTATCAGTTTGTAATATAACAATGTAGAGCAATGCAGAATACACCATTGTGACTTTGATAGCTTCATCTGCTAATAGGAATAGGTCTGTTAATAATGACCTACATGGCACTGAAAATGCAAGGTCCAAATGCACAGCTGAAGAAGATTGCCACAGGCTGCAACACTATAATTGCCAATACTCTCCTGATGAATGGAGGCTGCAATATTTCATAACAACAAGGTTGTTTACAGGTTTTTATTCAGCTAGCCAGTGGGGGGGGGGGGGGGGGGTGTGCTTTCTGGAGCGCTGGGTGTTGTTGGCTGCAGGGACTACTGGTCTACAGAGGGCTAGTATGGACATTGTGGGCCAAATGGGTTCTTGGTGTGGCAGCTCAGTCCCTCAAGCATGATGTGCTGGCAGCTCACTCACAGCTGGTGGGCTGGCAGGTGATTCATGGCTATTCCTTGAAATTCCATTTCAAGCAGAGTGCAAGGCCACCAAATTCAAATCCATTTTCCTACCTTCAAGCAGGGAGCAAGGCCACTAAATTCAAGTGCAGTTTCTTACCTCTTCGAGCAGGGTGCAAGGCATCAAAATTCAAGTGCAGTTTCATACCACTTCAAGCAGGGTGCAAGGTCACCAAATTCAGGTTCAGTTTCCTACCACTTCAAACAGGGTGCAAGGCCACCACATTCAAATGCAGTTTCATACCATTTCAAGCAGGGTAAAACCACCATAAGACCACACAAAACACCACAGTTCAGTAGACATTCAGTGTGTTCAGTTGATTCACAGCTCAGACAGTCGTGACCTCTCCCTCCCCCATCACACAGACACTGAGCCACACCCACACCTCAGGGTTTTATAATCCCTCCCCCTCCCACCGGAAAAGGAGTGGCCTTCATGGCGTGATTCAACATTTTTTAAACACTAAACACTATTATTATTCATTGATGGAAAGAATCCTCTGCACCTGATGAGCGGAAGGGGACTGAGTAAGATGGCCAAAAATCACTGCCGTAAGTGGTAGCGTTTTATCTAAAATCAATATAGTGCAAACAGGAAGTTGTCAAGTTTAGCCAAACAGCCATTTGCAGTGTATTTCCACTTCAACCCAACCCCCCCCCCCCCAACAG
This sequence comes from Okamejei kenojei, assembly GCA_035221665.1. Classification (NCBI taxonomy): domain Eukaryota; kingdom Metazoa; phylum Chordata; class Chondrichthyes; order Rajiformes; family Rajidae; genus Okamejei; species Okamejei kenojei. The sequence goes on along the minus strand of CM069135.1, from coordinate 49,743,155 downwards.
CCATTTGCAGTACATTTTCACTTCAACGCAAAGACAGCCATTTGCAGTGCATTTCCACTTCACCCCAAAGACAGCCATTTGCAGTGCACTTCCACCTCACCCCAAAGACAGCCATTTGCAGTGCACTCCCACCTCCCCCCAAAGACAGCCATTTGCAGTGCACTCCCACCTCACCCCAAAGACAGCCATTTGCAGTGCACTCCCACCTCACCCCAAAGACAGCCATTTGCAGTGCACTTCCACCTCACCCCAAAGACAGCCATTTGCAGTGCATTTCTACTTGAAACCAACCATATTTTGATTTTCAAACAACATTAAGGGCACTCACAGTTGAGTAGATGTGTTTAGTGTTATTCAGAGAGACATGAACCCCTCGCTTCCTCCATGTTGCAGAAACTGAGTGAGGCACACCACTTCCGGGTTTTATAATCCCCCCCCCTCCCACCAGCAGGGGCAGCAGAGAGAATGGCAAAATATTTAAAAACATTAATATCTCTCTGATTTTTCATCGATGGGAAAAATGCTCTGGTCCCGGAAGGTGGAGGGCGGCTCTGAGCGAGGTGGCCAAAAATGACGGCTGTAGCTGGCGGTGTTCTCTCGGAAATCACAGCACAGCACGCCAAAAGCGGTCAATATCATACTTTTAGTGATATAAGTTATAACATTTTTATTTTAAAGGTAGAAATTGGTTAATCACTGGAAAAAACATTTAAAATTATTGAAGATTGTCACAAAATGCTGGAGTAACTCAGCGGGACAGGCAGCATCTCTGGATAGAAGGAATGAGTGAAGTTTTGGGTCGGGACCCTTCTCAGACTGAGAATCAGGGGAGAGGGACACAGCGATAGAGAAGGGTGAAAACGAGTCACCAAAGGGGACGAAATTCAAGGAAAATGTAGAATAGATCATTGTCAGCTGTGGGAAGATGACAACAAAGCATACAAAGATAAAATTTAATCAAAGGGAGATTCAGATTGGTTGGAGATCTAGGAATGCGGAGGGATAAAGAGAGAGGAAAAGCAAGTGTTATTTGAAGTTGGAGGTCAATATTCATACCGCTGCCTCAAGCTGTTCCTCTAATTTGCGTTGGGCCTCACTCCAATAGTGGAGGAGACCCAGGACAGAAAGCTCCTTATGGGAATGGGATGGGCAGTTAAACTGTTTAGCAACTAGGTCTACACCTGGAACAGCAGATACAGTAGATCGTGTGTGGACATGGCGTCGAAGGACGAGAAGCTGAAGCGAAGAAGTGGAAGCCAAATAACTGAACAAAACAACGCCGAAAAGCCAAATAACTGAAGGCGTACGATGACGAAAAGCCAGATAACCGAAAGGGCACAATGCCAAAAAGCCAACTAATGGCGAGATGCCTAAAAGCCAACTCACCGAACGGACACTACGCCAAAAAGCCAAATAACGGACACGACGTCGACGGGGGGGTGGGACGTCAGCGATTGGTCCAGACCCCCACGTCCACCAGCATCTAGAAATCAACCTCATGAGCATGAGTGAAAGATAGCCGGACGACACGGTATCGATTAGCCCACATCGCACAGAGTGGAAAAGAATGAAATGGAAATTGCAAATTGTTCAACTGCAACTCTCCCTTCCCCGACACCCTTTCCCTTCCCCGACACCCATATATACCCTTTCCTCTGACCATGTCTTATGTAATATTCAGAAAGCCAACCTGGACAATTAGTTTGGTGTGACAGTTGTGTACGAAGGAACTACAGATGCTGGATTTATCCAAAGATGGACACAAAAAGCTGGAGTAACTCAGCGGAACAGGCAGCATCTTTCGTGAGAAGGAATGGGTGACGTTTCGGGTTGAGACCATTCTTCAGACCAGTAGACTGAGTCCAAAGGGATGTCCAAAGTTTGTCCAAAGTTCAAAAAAACAAATGAACTGCAAATAAACTGAAAAAATACAGATTATCTGGTGTTTTGTGCGTGGCAGCTTGTTGTGTGCATTATGCAGACAACCAGACGGTATTACTTTGTTTAAACAATAAATAAAATGTGCTTCTTGTTGTCGGGGGGGGGGGGGGGGGGGGAGTGGGAAATTGTTCGTCATCATGCACTTGTCATCGTTTGGTGAGTTGCTTTTCAGCATTGTGCCCTTTTGGTTATTTGGCTTTTCGGCGTTGCGTCAGCTTGGTTATTTTCCAGTAGATGAGGTTGGAGGAGGAGCATGTGAACCTCTACCTCACCTGAAAGGACTGTCGGGGTCCTTGGACGAGGATGGAGGTATAGGGACAGGTGTTGCATATCCAGCGGTTGCAGGGGAAGTTGTCTACCCACCATATTAAGTAACATAAGGGGCTGTCCCACTGCCGCGTCCTAATCTGCGAGTTTAGAAGAGTTTGCGCTCGTCTCTAACTCGCAGCATGGTTGACTCGTGGTCCTAGGAGGTCCGATTAGGTCACTGGAACTCACCTTCATGCTGGAGGGAAGTTCCCGCATACTTATGGCCTCAGTTTGGTTGAGGAAATTTTTCCACGAGTAAAAATTGGTCGGCATGGTTCTTTTGAACTCGTGGTGCTGTGGAGTGGGGTCGCTATGTAGTTCCAGGCAGTTGAGGGCAGCCGTAGGCAATCTCCTTCACTGACCGGGCATTTTAATTGGCTCTTTGGAGTTTTCAGGACCAAGGAAAACCAACCGGTAATGTAAAATGCCTGCTAAGGCAACTTGATTAGCAGTTGTCTGGCTTCTTAAAAGTGTCTCCCCCCCTCCCCGCTCTCTAAAGGACTTACCGTACACTGTGCAGCCATCTTTTACCTCTCTGTTCTTCGCGGATGTGAATTTCAGACAGCGCTCCCCCGCTGTGTGTGTGTGTGTGTGTGTTTGTTTGTTTGTTCTCGCGGTTTCATCGCTCTCGATAGATCCAGCTCGAGGTTTTTCAGGCCAGTGCCCTCGAGCTTGAAGGTCGAAGACAGTCGCTGAAAGGTCGTGTCAGTGGGACAGGCCCTTAACTAATGTTAGATTCGCCATATTAACTAAGTAGCTAATTTTAAATTTGTCTGTTTTGAGGGTGAAGACTGGCTTCAAAATGAGTGCAAGAGATTACAGGAAATCAACTAATGTCAGCAAATTGTGTGATTTTTGTTTACACCAGGTACCATTATTTTGGATCCAATGTACCAAAACTTAATGCAAGCAAGCAGGGGTTCTGTGGATGAGATAAAACAAAGAGATAAAACAAAAATTGTGGGCTGAAGGGCCTGTTCCTGTGTTGTATTGTTCTATGTTCAGAAGTTAAGTGTCACATAATGCCTTTTTTATTTAAAAAAAAAGAATTGTTATATCCATAGGATCAAGAACCATTTTATTATTGGTGAAGGATAAAAAGGTGTAAATTTGTAGCTTTGAGTTTGAGCTGTGAAGTGGTTCACATAAATCTTTAATAGATCTCAGCATGAACTAACTTTCTTAACACTTCTGTTCCTTCAGTGACAGATGCTCTCAATCCAGGAAAGCTAAGTGCGCCGTTCCATTTTTATATGTAAAATTATTCCATTGGACATTGTATGCACTTGCTCTAGAGTGTGTCTTTAGCATATGTGTATCTATGCATGATTTAAATAGCCATTTTCTCAGCTACTTAGCATCTTTTTTAACAGAATTTTGATAAAATTTTGCTTTTTATTTTTTATTGTACCTCTATATATGCAAAACATGAGCATTTTCACATCTCACCTTGGTAATGGTACATTTCAGATTTATGGTTGATTGATTTTCAGAAATGTCAGCAGAGTTGCTGCCTTATAGCGCCTGAGACCTGAGTTTGATCCAGTCTACGGGTGCTGTCGCCTGTGACCACATGGGTTTTCCCCGGGTGCTCCACTCCCCACCCCCGCATCCCCACCCCAAAGACGTCCAGATTTGTTGGTTAATTTGGTTTCTGTTACTTTTTCCGTGCTGTATCTCTAAACTAAACACGTCTCTGGTTTCTAAAATGCAATAGTATTCTAATTATCCTGTAATATTTTCTACTCACTTTCTCAACTGTGCAGAATAGTAGTGTGATATGGAACCATGGAGATGGGATATAGACAGGCCAGCATCTGTCCGTGGTCACTTTGGTGTTGTTGGGGCAGCAATTTGATTGCCATAGTATACTTTGGAATTCTACTGAGAATCGAAAAAAAACCCACCATGGTTCCTGTCTAAAATAAGTTGATTTTAAAATTTTCAAGGAGGTGACTAAGTGTACTGATGTTATTGCTGTAATTTACATGGACTTTAGTAAGGCCTTTGACAAAGTTCCAGATGGGTGACAAGGCCAATTGGAAAGAGATAGAGAGCCATATCTGCTTGATGGTTAGCACATATTTAGTGGGCTGAAGGTCCAGTTCATGTGTGGCATGACTCCAATTTGGTAAATTGAATCCTAAATTAACTTGGGGATAGGAGGCAGAGGGCAATGGTCAAGTGTTGTTCTTGTGTTAGGAAGTCTGCAACTGGTGGTGTGCAGGAGGGAGTTAAAAGCCTTGGTGTTTATCAAATCAAATTGTGTTCAGATCATTATGTTGGAAGTATGATTAGTGTGTTTACAGATGGCACACGGATTGAGGGTGCTGTTGAAAGTGAGGTGGGGGAGGGTGTTCAGCTGCCAATAATTTTGATAAATTGGTACGAAGGGTTGAACAATGGAACTGGAGTTTAATCTAAATGAACGTAAGACTTGGATATAAGCTATGAATGCTAGTACCTAGGTGGTACTGAGAAACAGAGGTACCTAGGTTGACATGCCCAAGGATCTCTGAAGGGTCGGTAAGTTTGTAATTCAAGCCATACGGAACACTTGTCTTCATTAGGTGGGTCATATAATGTAAGAGTAAATACAACTATATAAAACATTAGTTAAGCCACAATTGGAGCACTGTACTTTAAAGAAAAAAATCTATATTACTAAAAGTCTGATCTTGACCGCTTTTGTGTTCACTGTAATGTGATGTCCGAGAGAACGCCGCCACCTAAGGCCGTCATTTTTGGCCAGCTCGCTGAGAGACCCCCTCCGCCTTCCTGGACCAGAGGATCTTTCCCATCGATGAAAAATCAGAGAGATATTAATGTTTTAAAAAGATTCACCATTCTCTCTGCTGCCCCTTCTGGAGGAAGGGGAAGGGACTATACAACCAGGAAGTGGTGTGCCTCACTCAGTCTCTGCAAGATGGAGGAAGCCAGAGGGTCACGTCTCTCTGAGCTCTGAATAGCACTGAACACATGTCTACTCAACTGTGAGTGCCCTTAATGTGGTTCTATAGATGCCTGCAAAAAGTGTCTCTATTGGTTCTAAAATGCTTGCAAAAAGTGTCTATTGGTTCTAAAATGCTTGCAGAAAGAGTGTCTATTGGTTCTAAAATGCTTGCAGAAGGTGTCTCTATTGGTTCTAAAATGCTTGCAGAAAGTGTCTCTATTGGTTCTAAAATGCTTGCAGAAAGTGTCTCTATTGGTTCTAAAATGCTTGCAGAAAGTGTCTCTATTGGTTCTAAAATGCTTGCAGAAAGTGTCTCTATTGGTTCTAAAATGCTTGCAGAAAGTGTCTCTATTGGTTCTAAAATGCTGACTGGACAAAGTGACTGAGCTGCCTGGCCAAGAATCCATTCGGCCCACAATGTCCATACTAGCCCTCTTTGACCCACAACACATACTAGCGCTCCAGAAAGCACCCCCCCCCCCACCCCCACACTGACCAGCAATATTGGAATTGGTGGAGAGGTGGAATATTGCATTGGGGGACCAGCCCTCCCGTGTGAAGCTGGTCCCCCAATGCTTCGACTGAACCAGGTCTGACAGAGGTTCACCTGCACCTCCTCCAGCCTCATCTACTGCATCCGCCGTTCCAGATGCCAGATGATCGATATCGATGAGACCAAGCGGAGGCTTGGCGATCGTTTCGCCGAACACCTCCGCTCGGTCCGCAATAACCAACCCGACCTCCCGGTGGCTCAGCACTTCAACTCCTCCTCCCATTCCGTATCCGACCTCTCGGTCCTGGGCATCCTCCACGGCCAGAGTGAGCAACACCGCAAGTTGGAGGAACAGCACCTCATATTCCGCTTGGGGAGTCTGCATCCTCTGGGCTTGAACATTGAATTTTCTCAATTCTGTTCACCCTTGCTGTCTCCCCCTTCCCACCTCTCCCTCAGCCCTCGGGCCCTGGCATTCCCTCTCTCTCTATCTCTCTCCCCCACCCTAGTCGCACTAGCTTCTCATTTTCACACTACAAACAGCTTACAATGGCTTGTTCCCTTCCCACCTCTCCCTCAGCCCTCGGGCCCTGGCATTCCCTCTCTCTCTATCTCTCTCCCCCACCCTAGTTGCACTAGCTTCTAATTTTCAGACTCCAAACAGCTTATAATGGCTTGTTCCCTTTATCATCGATACTTTTTTGCATATCTTTCATTCATTGTTCTTTATCTCTCCACATCACCATCTATATCTCTTGTTTCCCTGATCCCTGACCACTCAGAAGAAGGGTCTTGACCCGAAACGTCGCCTATCTCCTTCGCTCCTTAGATGCTGCTGCACCCGCTGAGTTTCTCCAGCCTTTTGTGTACCCTCAATGCTTCAGTTAGTCTAGTATTTACTAAAACTATGTAAATGCTTAAACAAAAAGACATACTGATATTTATCTTTAATTACTTACAAGCATTCTCCTCCATTTGGAATGGTCTAAAATGTCCCATGTTCTTTGACCAGATTTGGTGGAGAACTGTGTGCACTTCTGGTCACCACACTACAGAAATCAATAGTGCTTTATTTGTGACATATGCAACTGCACAGGGAAATACATTTTGCCTATATTACACATGCGGGCACCATTATTCAAAGTCCGGTTGACCCACCAGCTCAAAGTACTGAAGCAGTTCCCATGATCTGACATCCCTCACCTTTCCTTGTCCAGCAATCTTTGTGTCCTGGGGTGAAAGGATTCCACTAGAGTGGGCGAAGAGGAGATTCATCAGGATGTTGCCTGTGTTGGAACATTTCAGCTAAAGTCAAAGTCAAAGTCAAAAGAGTTTATTGTCATGTGTCCCTGACAGGACAATGAAATTCTTTCTTTGCATAGCACAACAGAACATAGTAGGCATTGACTACAATTATATATGTAAATACACACATTAATTAATAAATTAATAAAGCACAAATAACAGGTGGAGGGGTATTAATGTTCAGAGTTTTGTCCGAGCCAGGTTTAATAGCCTGATGGCTGTGGGGAAGTAGCTATTCCTGAACCGGGTCATTGTAGTTCTCAGGCTCCTGTACCTTCTACCCAAAGGTAGCAGGGAGATGAGTGTGTGGCCAGGGTGGTGTGGGTCCTTGATGATGCTGCCAGCCTTTTTGAGGCAGGGACTGTGGTAGATCCCCTCGATGGAAGGAAAGAGCCGATAATGGACTGGGCAGTGTTTACTACATTTTGTAGTCTTTTCCTCTCCAAGGCACTCAAGTTGCCGAACCAAGCCACGATGCAACCGGTCAGCAAGCTCTCTACTGTGCACCTGTAGAAGTTAGAGAGAGTCCTCCTTGACAGACTGACTCTCCGTAATCTTCTCAGGAAGTAGAGGCGCTGATGAGCTTTCTTAATAAATGCATCTGTGTTCTCGGACCAGGAAAGATCTTCACAGATGTGCATGCCCAGGAATTTGAAGCTCTTGACCCTTTCAACCATCGACCCGTTGATATAAACAGGACTGTGGGTCCCCATCCTACTCCTTCCAAAGTCCACAATCAGTTCCTTGGTTTTGCTGGTGTTGAGGGCCAGGTTGTTGTGCTGGCACCATATGGACAGTCGCTCGATCTCTCTTCTTTACTCTGACTCATCCCCATCAGGGATACGTCCCACAACAGTGGTGTAATCAGCGAACTTGATGATGGAGTTCGCACTATGACCGGCTACGCAGTCATGAGTATAGAGTGAGTACAGCAGGGGGATGAGCATGCAGCCTTGCGGTGCTCCCGTGCTGATTGTTATCGGGTCTGACACATTTCCACCAATACGAACAGACTGTGGTCTGTGAATGAGGAAGTCGAGGATCCAATTGCAGAGGGATGCGCAGAGACCCAGTTCTGCGAGTTTGGTAACCAGCTTGGAGGGGATGATTGTGTTAAATGCTGAGCTGCAGTCAATGAATAACAGCCTGACACATGAGTTTTTGTTGTACAAGTGGTCCAGAGCGGAGTAGAGGGCCAGCGAGATCGCGTCCACCGTTGATCTGTTGTGGCAGTAAGCGAACTGCAGTGGGCCCAGGTTTTTGTCGAGGTAGAAGTTGATTTGCGCCATGATCAACCTCTCGAAGCACTTCATCACCTCAGGCGTTAGAGCCACAGGTCGATAGTCATTGAGGCACGTCACCTAGCTCTTCTTGGGCTCCGGTATTATTGATGCCCTTTTGAAGCAGGTGGGACCTCAGAAGTGACAGGTTGAAAATGTCCGTAAAAACTCCAGCCAGTTGGTCCGCACAGGTTTTTTGAACATGACCAGGTATGCCATCAGGTCCCGATGCTTTTCGAGGGTTCACCACTCTGAAGGATTTCCTGATGTCGGCCTCTGTGACTGAGACTGAAATACCATCACAGCGAATGGGGGCTCGGGAAGGCACATCGGTGTTCTCCCTATCAAAGTGTGCATAAGATGCATTGAGCTCATCAGGGAGTAATGTATCGCCGACATCCGAGCTGCCTCCTGGTTTTGCCTTGTAGGAGGTGATTGCATTCAGTCCCCGCCACAGCTGCCAAACATCTGTCTCATCCTCCAGTTTGGAGCAGAACTCTCTTTTGGCCTTTTTGATGGCCTTACCAAGGTCGTATCTGGACTTCGTGTAGACCACTGTATCATCAGACATGAATGCCTGGTGTCTGGTCTTCAGAAGAGTGCAGATCTCACAGTTCATGCAAGGTTTCTGATTGGGAAACACTCGGAAGGTTTTTGTAGGGATGCAGTTCTCCACACATTTCTTAATGAAGTCTGTGACGACTGTCCGTTGCCGAGTCCTTGAACATTGCCCAGTCTACAGACTCTAAACAGTCCTGTAGTTGTTCCTCTGCCCCCCCCCCCCCCCCCCCCCACGACCAGCTCTGTACTGTCCTTACCTCTGGGGGTGCTCTCCCAGAGGTGAGGCTATGAGGACAGACTGGGTTTGTCTTCCTTAAAGGAGAGAAGGCTGAGGGGCCACCCAATTGAGGTATACAAAATATAAGAGAGTAGAGCTAAAGTTGAGAGTGAGAAACCTTTCCCTTCAGCAGAGGTGTCTATGATTAATGGACATAGCGTGAGGAAAAAAGGGAGGAGATTTGAGGAAGAATATTTGCTCAGACCTGGAATGCTCTACCTGAGATTGTGATAAGAGCAATGACTGTAAAAAAAATAATTAGTATTTAATGGCAATTTGAAATGTTGTTGCATACAAGACTATAGGCTGAATGCTGCAGCATGGGGTAAATGTAGATAGTTAATGATGTCCTGCATAATCATGGTAAACAGAAGAGCCTGTTCTGTGTTTTATGACAACATCTAGTCAAGAGAGCAACAGGCTAGGCTAGGGCTCTAGTATTCAATGTCTGGAACTGGACATAAAGAGTGAACGGTCACAGGTTCATATGAAAACCTAATTAAATGTGAATTATCTGCTTTTGGTAGAGATTTAAACATAATCAAGGCATGCAATTTTTATAATGTATGGTTGCAGCTTAATTTTTCTTATTTCCTTTGACAAATACATTTGTTTTCTATTTATCTCTTGAAAATGATGATGCCTTGTTTTGAAGTACATTTATTTCTATATAAATCTATCTAAGTTGTCTTCCTTGAAAGTAATGGGAAGTATTTTAAATATTTTTTCTAGATTACTTGCATAGTCCAAAAAATTCCATAAACTGAGATGCCAGTTTGTCTTGTTTAAAGCATTTTTAATATATTATGAGAAACGTAATAGAGCTGTAGTTCTCTCTATATTTTGATAGGAATCATCATGATCTTTGGCATGATTCTTCTCTGTCACTCCAACTGTAATCTTTTGCTGAATGCGTAATAATGAGGTAGCAAATCATTTGAATTAATGTCGTTATCATTGTCAGAATTTTATCTTGGGATTGTTTTATCTCTAACATGAACATTTCACAGGACTTTGCAGATGCACTTTCAAATCAAAAATGCTGCACATCTTCTCTGCTCAACACACACTGGAAGCTTTTAGAAAATAAGTTGTCAAGCTGCAAAGGTCAAATGAGAATGGCTCATTTTCTGGTGGGCAAATGCACAACACCCAGCTTCCACGAACTGCTATGAAATTGTCCTTTTCATTCCGGTAGATCATAGAATAGGTGATGGTTCGGGGGGGCAACAATTGTCTTTTTTTTCTAAACCAGCATCTACTTTAGTTCCTTGTCAACAGGGTTTGTGGGTGACTTTAACTTCCCCAATATTGACTGGGACTTAGTGTCAAAGGCTTAGACGGGGCAGAATTTGTGAGGTGTATCTGTTGATTCTGGATCTAATACTATCTTCCTTGTCTGGTTCAGTAAATCACCATGGAGGTAAATCACAGTGGAGTCCAAACCCTTCTTTACTTGTATACAACTCTGTGGGGATGGCCTCAGATCCACTCGAGCTCTTGCAGAACAGAAGGAAAGATAACCGACACGTCCAAACGAATTACATACAGTTTTATACCCCTAAACAGAGGTGGGGACACTAAAGGCATGAAAGTGCAATGGGGTGGCCATCCCTACATGCCAATCACTTTTTAGATAAGAGATTGCATTAAGAATCACTTTGCCTGCTTACTTATACTAGACTAAGTGTGACCCGTTGGGTCCCATGTTCACACAGGAGGCTGGTCCCACGACGTAATATTCCACCTCTCCACCAATTCCAATATTGGTGGCCAGTGGGGGGGGAGGTGATTTCTGGGTGTTGTTGGCTGCAGGGACTTCTAGTCTCCAGAGGGCTAGTATGGACATTGTGGGCCAAATGGATTCTTGGGGTGGCAGCTCTGTCCCTCAAGCATGATGTGCTGGCAGCTCACTCACGACTGGTGGGCTGGCAGGTGACTCATGGCCATTCCTTGAAATTCCATTGCAAGCAGAGTGCAAGGCCACCAAATTCAAATCCATTTTCCTACCATTTCAAGCAGGATGCAAGGCCACTAAATTCAAGTACAGATTCTTACCTCTTCGAGCAGGGTGCAAGGCCACAAAATTCAAGTGCAGTTTCATACCACTTCAAGCAGGGTGCAAGGTCACCACATTCAGGTTCAGTTTCCTACCAATTCAAGCAGGGTAAAACCACCATAAGACCACACAAAGCACCACTCTCACAGTTCAGTAGACATTCAGTGTGTTCAGTTGATTCACAGCTCAGACAGCCGTGACCTCTCCCTCCCTCATCATGCAGAGACTGAGCCACAGCCACACCCACACCTCCAGGTTTTATAATCCCTCCCCCTCCCACCGGAAAAGGTGTGGCCTTCATGGCGTGATTCAACATTTTTAAAACACTAAACACTTTTATTATTCATTGATGGGAAGAATCCTCTGCACCTGATGAGCGGAGATGGCCAAAAATCACAGCCGTAAGTGGTAGCGTTTTATCTAAAATCAATATAGTGCAAACAGGAAGTTGTCAAATTTAGTGAAACAGCCATTTGTAGTGCATTTCCACTTCAACCCAAAACCCCCCAAACAGCCATTTGCAGTGCATTTTCACTTCATCCCAAAGACAGCCATTTGCAGTGCAGTTCCACTTTACCTCAAAGACAGCCATTTGCAGTGCAGTTCCACTTTACCTCAAAGACAGCCATTTGCAGTGCACTCCCACCTCACCCCAAAGACAGCCATTTGCAGTGCACTCCCACCTCACCCCAAAGACAGCCATTTGTAGTGCACTTCCACCTCACCCCAAAGACAGCCATTTGCAGTGCATTTGTACTAAAAACCAACCATATTTTGATTTTCAAACCACATTAAGGGCACTCACAGTTGAGTAGATGTGTTTAGTGTTATTCAGAGAGACATGAACCTCTCGCTTCCTCCATGTTGCAGAGACCGAGTGAGGCACACCACTTCTGGGTTTTACACTCCCTCCAGCAGGGGCAGCAGAGAAAATGGCAAAATATTAAAAAAAACATTAATATATCTCTGATTTTTCATCGATGTGAAAAAATCCTCTGGTGCCGGATGGTTGAGGATGGCTCTGAGTGAGGTGGCCAAAAATGACGGCCGTAGGTGGTGGCATTCTCTCGGAAATCACAGCACAGCGAGCCAAAAGCGGTCAATATCAGACTTTTAGTAATATAAGATATACCAAAACCTTTGAACACCCATATACTATGTATAAACACAAAATCCACTACCCAATCACAGACCTGGGATTAGCGTCTGTTTAACAGAAACCTAGACTTAACGGAACCTAGGGCTTCACAGGAAATGAAACTGTTGGGAGCTTCTTCAGAAACCTAGACTTGATGGAACCATTTAGATCATCTGTTGCCCCTTTGTCACCTCAGCAAAGCTTGACCTTTTTCACAGAAGCCTGCCATTTCCAAAGTACCCAAACCCCTGCATATTAACATTCCCTCCTTTTATCATTCCATCATAACCAACTCTTTTGGTCCATTACATGATCTTTACAAGCAGAGTGAAATGACAACAGTCCATAATTCAGTAGTCCAACAGTGATAATGGTGAAGTTGGGCTAAGAGTAAGTCTCCCAACCAAGGAGTTTCCACCTCCCGACTTTTCATGGGTGTGGATCCTTTTGAGCCCATCACATCAGCATACTTTTTTCTTGTGACCAGTTGTCCAAGGTATACGAATGGCAGCAGTGTCTAGGAGAGATTTCTCACAAAAAGAAAATGTTAGCAGTTTAAATTTTACTACCGATAATATTACAATGGTGAAGGTGGACCCAAGCATTCCTCCCTTCCACCTTAGCAGCAGTCGGGTTTGTGAGGAGGATCTGATAAGTTCCTTCCCACCGAGCATCCAAACCTTTCCTTACCCACTGGTGTGGTGCGCATCTATGCACCACTCAGCAAGTTCTTAATGCCTGGTTAGCTCTTTCAATAAGTCCAGCAGCCTATGGTCTATAGGTGCAGTGTAACTACTGCTGGATGCCCATTTGTTCATAAAACTCTCTATTCACTTGTCCTACAAAATGAGGACCATTATCTGAATTGAGCCAAATCAGAATTCTGTATCTTTGAATAATCTCTTTCATGAGCACTTTGACCACTGTAGAAGCTTTGTTGTCCACTGTAGGATAAGCTTCAATCCATTTACTGAATATGTCCACAATTACTAACACATAATTATATCCCTGACATCTTTCCAACTCAATTTAGTCCATCTGGAGGGTATCAAAAGGACCTCCTATGAGTATGGAATTTTCCCACTTCCACAGTGTACGCCTTTCCCTGGATTATGTTGCAGACAGATCATACAACGGCTACTAAAATGTTCTGCCTGTGATTGCAACCTAGGATGCCACCATGTAGATAATAGTATATCGCCAGTTGCTTGAGCACCACAATGAGTTGCGAAGTGTACACAATCAATGACCCACATTGCTAATTCGTCATGCATCCAAGTTTGTCCTGCCAGGGTAACCCACAATCCCGACAAACAATCAAACGTACGACCACTTTGTTTCCATAATTTTACATCTTTCTCAGGAGTGTCCTCCTGTAACCTAACGACATCTTGGATAGTTGGCATTGGCTTTTCCGAGGGAGACTTGTCTTTATCTACACTTTTAGTCTGCCTCGTCATTTTAGGTACAACCACCCTGCACTCCCGGGACATTTCTTCAGCTTCTTGGTCATCACGAACATTTCCTATATCTACTGGGGTTTGACCTTTACTATGGGCACTACACTTTATCACAGAAATTTGTTTCAGTAACATTAAGGCTTTCAACAGGTCTGATACTAATTTTTGGTGGGATATCGGTGTTCCTGCTGAAGTCAGGAACCCTCTGTTCCTCCATAACTGGCTAAAGTCATGGACCGCTCCGAAGGCATACCTAGAGTTGGTGTAAACATTCACTTATATTCTTCCCTATGATAAAGGCTCTGATTAAGGAAAATAGTTCTGCTAGTTGGGCAGAGAATGGTGCTTTAAAGGCAGTTGCTTCTATACTACCGGTTTGATCTACAATGGCATATCCAGAAAGCCTTTCTCCTAGGGGTCTGATTGATGCATTCCCATCCACATATAGGGTTAGGTCAGGGTCTGCCATAGGAATATCCATTAAATCTTCCCCAACAGAAATGTTCTCCTTGATTATGAATAGGCAGTCATCCCGATTCTGTCTGTTCTTCTGGTGGTTTATCAAGAAAGGCTGCTGGATTGATGGCAGTACAATATTTGAACTGCAATTTAGGGTTTTTTAGAAAATATGTTTTATATTTATATAGCAATGGTGAGGTGTTGGGTTTGCAGTTGTCCTAACAAGGCAGCAACTGAGTAAGAAGTGTATATTGTTATCCATCGTTCTACAGGATCAATCTTTGAGAAGTGGTACGCTACCGGTCGATGTTTGTCTCCATATCTCTGGGTAAGAACTACAGTGGAGCAATCAGAAAGGATTGTACATTATAACTGGAATGGTCGATCATGAAGTGGCTGTCCTAATGCTGGTGCCTGTAACTGGGATTTCTTCAGATTTTCAATGGCTTCTTGAGCTTCAGACAATTGAAAGTTGCCCTCTACACTAGTGTTTGGTGTTATTTTTGAGTGTCCAGAGCAATGTTAGGTATCCACTGTCGACAATAGTTTACCATGCCGAGCCATTGTCCCATTTGTTTTGCCTCCTGTGGTGCAGGGAATTCACAGATTGGTTCGACTCAGCTTTGGTATTGGTTCGACTCGGCTGCTCACCAAACTTAGTTTGGTTGCTGATAGTATCATAACAAGGAACTTCACCTGCTGCTGGGCCATTAACATCTTTGATCGGTGAGACCAAGCGGAGCTTGGGAGACAATAAACCAACCCGACGTACCTCTCGGTCCTGGGCCTCCTCGGCCAGAGTGTTGATAAGAATATTGAATTTTCTCATTTAACCTCTCCCTAGCCCTCGGGCCCTGCATTCCCTCTATCTCTATCTCCCTCCCCCACCCCAGTCGCACCAGGCTTATGGCTTGTTCCCTTTTCGTGCATATCTTTCACTCATTGTTCCTTATCTCTCCACATCACCGCTATATTTGTTCATCTGAAGAAGGTCTGACCCGAAACTGCCTATCTCTTCGCTCCAATGCTGCTGCACCCGCTGAAGCATCCACATACTGTACTAGGGTGGAGCCACATTTGAAAGCTTAAGGTTTGCAGCCGTCCCTGGAGAAAATAATGTTGGAGAATTCACAAATCCTTGAGGCAATCAAGTCCATGTGTACTGTTGTCCGTTGTAGGTGAAGGTGAAGGTGAAGGGGTACTGACTGTCCTTGTGCAGAGGTAGGGAGAAGGCATGTTGTAAATCCACAATCAAAAAGACCTGTGCCTGTGCTGGAATTTGGGCTAAGATGTGAGCTGGATTAGGCAACATTTGCTTGAAGTGCTTCTACTATTGGCATTAATGGTCCGCAAATCCTGAACCAATCTGTACTGATCTGGTTTCCCTGCTTTAGGTACTGCAAGGATAGGCGTGTTGCAATAGGATTGACATTTAACCTGAATGCCGTGTTCTAGCAATCCTTGAATTAACTTATCAATGCTTGGTATTGCCTGCTGCTTCAGTGGGTACTGTTGTATAGAAGGCAGTGTTACGTTTTTCTGGAGAGCTACCTGGATGGGATCAATCTGAACACATCCTACCCGAGTAGAGTCTTCTTACCACACCTGTTCCACATACTCTTGTACCTCATCCCCCAGATGATGGTGAAACTGCGTTTTAACCTTACATGGTAGGTGATAGAATTGAACAGTACAATTATTAGGTAGTTCTTGTTCTTGGCTCGAGTTTGGATTCGCCAGACTGATTGCTCGCTTAGCCATAGCTCCTAAATCCTTTGCATGAGCTGGAAAGTTCACCTTCTTTGTTATATGCAGGACAACCCCAGAAACCTGCTTCCACACTTCAGAAGGTACCTCAGCATATTCTGCTGTTCCCTGTGGTCCGGTTACTAATGTCAAAAGGTTTACATCCCACCTAATTCCTTCACGGGATTTGAAAAAGGTTTCCAGTTCTATATTTCTACCACTCCAATCATATGCTAAGGTGATATGAAGCGGGTGCTTATCTTCCAAATCTAAGGACCACCATTGGGGTGTCACTGACAAGTAACACTGTCTCTTAGGGGCCGATGGGGTCACAGCCATTCCATTGTCTCCACACTCAATTTTCAACTGGAATGCACATAGCAAATCTCGAGCTAACATTGCAATCCAGACCCCTGGTAATTACGAATTGATGCTGCATGTCTTGCTTTGGTATGTTACTTCAACTGGTATGGATATGGGGTATTGGCATACTTGCCATTGTAATCTGGACAGGTTCTGGGTTTCGTTAGATTTAGGAAGATTGTAAATGAACTGAATAGATGACATGGATTCCCCTGTATCTACCAAAAAGGTGCATCCTCTTCCCTCTGCTTGCAATGATAAAACAGGTTCCTCATCAGTATTGCACCCGTTCATCACTAAATTGGCCAGTCAGGTCTGAGAAAACGGATTATTCTGGGAAAAGTTTGTTTGCCCCCCCCCCCGATCTTTGATTCCCTTGCCAACCTCCCCTTCGAGCTTGCTGTTAGACCCTCCTTTCTGTTTTTGTGTTGGGTACTTCCTGCTCCAATCACCATACCCGCCACAGCTATAGCAGCGGTCTGGTCCCAACGCTCAATTCACTTTAAAATGTGGCTTTGGGGAAACATAGGGTTGGCTGTGAGCGGGGGCATATAGCTCATGGGGGTAGCCTGTGCATCGTTCAAGGGCAGGTGGTTCCTCCCATTCTGTCGCACAGAACCGAGGTCCTGTCTGGTAATTGCTAGTATCTTTTGGTATCTCCTGTTTCATGACATATTCAGTTTTTACTTTAGTCTAAGGCTGGTTTTCCTGTTTCTAATTATCTTTCCAATGGTAGATAACTACACGGGCATGACTATGACTATTCTTAGACCAGTCCATGTTGTTCGTCTTTATTGCTTCTGCCACAGCGGCTGGCAGGCAGTTCATCAAAATTGCACAATACTGGGGAAATTTGCACCGTTCCTGATAATTAACATCTCCCGACAGCTCTATATACATTTCCGAAAATCTCTCCATTAAGTCGTCTGCCCCTCTTCTCTCCAGGGTCTGATGTCCAAAATTTTAGAAATATCAATTAAGCTTCTGCAGAGTGATAGTAAAGGCAGAAAGGATGGCATCCTCTCCTATCGTGGTAATGGTGAACAGTTAAGCTAGTGCATCATGAGTCGGGGATCCCAAGCTCACCAAAAATCTTGCATGTTCTGCTGGGGTATATAACCTGTTATACTAAAGCCCACAAAACTCTAGAATCTGCATGGTATACTCTTATGGTAGTTCGGAGGTAATCTATAAATGAAGCGGGTGACTTTTTCCTTTCAGGCATCCAGCTCAGTATGGTCATCATTTCATTCGGCTTCCACAGGGAATATACATTTATTGTTTGAGTGTTTCCAACTCCAATTGCAATCGCTGGATTAAAAGTGGGGTTGGGCATTTCTCTAACCAGGAATTGGCTGCGAGTGGGTCATCGCTCAACTCTCAACTGGGGCTGTTGGGGTCAGGGAATTCTGAGTTGCTGTTGTAGGGGACGCAGGTGGTGTTATGGGATCAATATATGCAGGAGGTGTAGGAGATGCATAAGGTAAACGATTGGAAAACGATTCCTAATATGGACAGTTTCCCAATCTTCTAAGTACTTAATGTCTCCTTTTCCAAAGCCAACCATTGGATCACGCAATTCTATTTCACTATATTCCTTTAACTCATCTGTGGTCCGCTTGGAGTCCCGTTCTTTATATTTGCTGTAAGCACAAGTACATTCCCTTTACAGTATATCCATAGGCTTAATCATTCCTTTTTCTTTGGTATCTATTCCTAGCTTCAAAGCTGTCTCTTGCCAGCTCCCCAACATTGCGTCTTCTCTCTGATCCTTCAGCTCCTGATAGTGTTGTCTCCAGAGACCAATAAGCCTCTTAGCATTAACATTCTGACTATACCTTCGAATTATCTTCTCTATGTATTTCACGCTTCCAGGGTTTCAATACCTCCCTCGGGCCACAATACACACCCTAGTTTTTCATTCAAAGTTCCAGACAAATGGTTCAATCGTTCCACCTCCTCTGGGTGTTTAGTACAAAGTGTCTGCAGTGGACTATCAGGATCAGTCTCAGTATTTAGGTGATTACCCATTTCTGCCAGCAATCACACAAAAGATCGATCTCAGCACAACACAATGCAGCCAGTATTACACACACAATTATCTCCAATCAAATGAGGCCCCACACTGTTCACACGCAGTTTATCTCAATGCTTCTTAAAGTGGTAAATTAAAGCGGTGAACGCACAACTTATTAAAGCGGTAAACCCACAACTTATTAAAGTGGTAAACATACAACTTATTAAAGCGGTACCACAGAAGCAAAATCACCTGAACATAATCGCACAATCTTAACCAAAAGCATATATGACTACAATACAAGAACAAAATCACACTTAAGCAAGAACATATACAGCTAACTCCTATAATACAAAAGAAAAGTAAAATATACCAGCATATAATTACAGTTACAGCAGTAAATTACACAATAGCTGCTATAATACAGAAGTATATTACAGTCATAAACAAAAGCATTCAATTTAGCATAATTTAGGATCGAAGAATTTGTCTCGCACAAATCATAGAATATCACAGACGCGTCTTCCCAATTCAGTATTAATTTTTACAGTAGCCAAGCCAATCTACCTTAGTACTGATCCCCGGTACCAACAGGGACTCAAACCCGTCACAGGCAGGGACTCAAACCCCAGGGACTCAAACCCTCCTACCTGCAAGATACAGGTTCTGAGCACTTACTCCACTTAGCGCTGGCTCTCAGCACTAATCTTTAAAGTGAATATGCCTTCTCACCTCAGCGCTGGCTCTCAGCACTTACCCCGTTTAGAACTGAACCTTCCCAGTATCGTTATACAAGATAGCCTGTCAATTTGTACCCAATTACCGGGCGGGGACTCAAACACCGTGACCTTAACCATTCCAACCCTTAACCCGCTAGGGACTGACCTTGTGAACCCGACCCTCACTCAAACTTGGTACTCTAACCCCTCAAGGTGGGAACTCGAACCCTTCAGGGACCTGACCTTGTGTGCCCCCCCCTCACCTAAACCTGAGACTCTAACCCTTCTAAGGTGGGGACACAAGCCCCCCCCTCACCCAAACCAGTGTTCGCCAGACTACTAACCTCAATCGATCTCGCCCGGAATCCATGCACAAGTCAACAAAGACCAATTTGTCATCGGATTAGCAGAGCGGGGAAAACCGATGCAGCAAAAACTGCTCACACCGGGGGCCCAATTTCTCCTCCTAATTCATCTCAGATGCTAATTCATCTGAGATGAATTAGCACCTCAATTGCAGACTCGTGTTGGCAATCCGTTGAGATTCCGGACGAGCCCCCAAATGTTGATTCCGGATCTAATTCTCTCTCCCTAGTCTGGTTCAGTAAACCACTGAGTTGAACACTGGAGTCCAAATCCTTCTTTATTAGTATATAACTCCGCAGGGGCCGGCCTTGGATCCACTCTTTTTTTTTTAATTTTAAATTTCAAAATAGACTTTATTCAAATGATAAATATATACAATACATGAACCTTGTGGAAAATCCATCCGACATTTTCGGAGGCTGTACAAATTGATGAATACAGTTAGACATTTCTTTTCCCCAAAATTTCCACAAATCAGTCCCCCACTCGTGCCACTCATTTGGCCCACTGGCGTGGGATAGCTTCCCTTATTTTGAGGGGCGTCTCCACCATACCGTGCCCCCCGTGTCCAGCAGCGGAAGGACCTTAGACTGCGGCCCTCCCCCACCGAGCCTTGGCGTTGACTGCACCGAGCTTCAGTGCGTCCCTCAGCACGTACTCCTGCAGTCTGCAGCGGGCCAGTCGGCAACATTCCCTGACGGACATCTCGCTCTGCTGGGTGGTGAACAATGCTCGGGCAGACCAAAGGGCATCTTTTACCGAGTTGATGACCCTCCAGCAGCACTCGATGTCAGCCTCTGAATGTGTCCCTGGGAACAGTCCGTAAATCACCGAGTCCCCTGTGACGGAGCTGTTCGGGATAAAGCGTACCAGGGACTCTTGCATTTTTCTCCAGACTCTTTTAGCAAAACCACACACTCTGTAAAGAGGTGGGCAAACCGTTTCCTCTCCATAGCAGCCGTCCCGAGGGCAGCGTGCGCTGGCAGTGAAGTTCCGACGGTGCAGGAAGGATCTGACTGGGAGGGCTCCCCTCACTGCCAGCCAAGCCAGGTCTTGGTGCTTGTTGGTGAGTTCTGGCGATGAGGCATTTTGCCAGACAAGCTGGGCAGTCTGCTTAGGGAAACCATGCCACCGGGTCCATAGAGTCCTTTCCCTGCAGTGCCTGCAGGACATTCTGTGCTGACCACTGCCCAATGGACATGTGGTCAAAGGTGTTGGTCCGGAAGAACCCTTCCACAGACGACAGACTTGTGGGGCGAGGCAATGTCCAACTGACTAGCTCCACATATCCGCTCGAGCCAATCCCAAGCACCTTCTTGAAGTCAGGCTTGATGTTGAAGGGGACGGAAGATCTGTCCGGCCAGTTGCCAAAGAGCATGGCCTCGCTCTTCCTGCGGTTCACCCTGGGTCCCGTGGCCGACTCAAACTGGTCGCAGATACTAATCAGTCTGCGGACCGACCCTGGATCCGAGCAGAAGACAGCGACATCGTCCATGTACAGGGAGGTTTTTACTTGAATGCCCCTACTGCCTGACAATGTCACTCCTCTTATGCTTGCATCCTTACTGATGGATTCGGCAAAGGGTTCAATACAACAGACAAACAAGACAGGAGAGAGAAGGCAACCCTGCGTGACTCCAGACCTTACAGAGAAACTGTCTGATTCCCACCCATTGATTTGGACTGCACTACGGATGTTGGTGTAGAGCAGTTTGATCCAATTCCTGATTCCCTCCCCAAAACCCATTGCGAAATCCTGTCGAAGGCCTTCTCCTGGTCCAAGCTGACTAGGCAGGCATCCACCCATCTGTCCTGCATGTAGGCGATGGTATCTCTCAGCAGCGCTAGGCTGTCTGAGATTTTCCTGCCAGGTACAGCACAGGTTTGGTCCGGGTGGATCACCTGTCCCAGAGCAGACTTGACCCGGTTGGCGATGGCCTTAGACAGGATCTTGTAGTCTACATTCAAGAGTGTTACGGGTCTCCAATTCTTTATGTCCTTCATCTCCCCCTTCTGCTTGTAGATTAGGGTGATGTTGCCCTTCCTCATGGAGTCTGACATGCTACCAGCTAGAAGCATGTTGTTGTACACTTCTAGCAGGTCCGGGCCCATCCCAACCAGTCACCTGACCAGGCTCAATTCCCATATGTTCCCTTCTCAGGTTGGACTATCCACATATTGTTTCAATAGCCAAATACAACTCGGCCATCGCTTCCGGGAGTTTTATTCGAGTCAAAGGAACGGATGGAGCCAGTCAGCTCCTCTAGGGTCAGTGGTTGGTCCAGACTCTCCCGCTTGCTGTCCTCCAAGACCTCCGTGAAGTTCTGGGAGGAGGTACTGTCTGTGGTCTTTTGGTCATACAAATCTGTGTAAAAGGATTTGCAGATCCTCAGCATGTCTGTCTGTGAGGATGCTACCATGCTGTCCTCCTCCCTAAGATGGTTCATCACAGAGCTCCCCCTGTGAACCTTATGGAAGAAGAAACATGAGCACGTCTCATCCTGCTCCACATAGCGGACCCTGGATCGGAAGATGATCTTGGAGGATTCAGAGGTGAAGAGCCGAGCTTGCCGGTCCTTCAACTCTCTAAGTTCCTCCCTCACATCCACCCCGCTCGACTGCAGAAGGAGCAGTTGTTGCAAATCTGTCTGGAGTTGGCACAATTCCCTCTGACTCTGTCTTGCTCTCTGAACTTTAATTATGAAGAACCTCTTAATGTTCCCCTTGGTTGCTTCCCACCAGAGTGTGGGGGAGTCAAATAGGGGCTTCAACGTTCTCCAATATGCGTAGTTCCTCTTTAGCTCCTCGATGTTTTCTGGGGTCAACAGCTTCATGTTTAACTTCCATGTCCCTCTGCCTGCCTTCCGGTCCTCCTGTAGGTGACAGGAAGCCTGAAGGAGGCAGTGGTCGGAGAAGAACACTGGCGTGAGGTCAGTGTCTCTCACCGTGACGGCCTTTGTCGTGAAGACAAAGTCTATCCGAGATCGGGCTAAACCGTCCGATCTCGACCAGGTGAACCGCGGCTGGGACCCGCCTGCAGGGTCGCTGAAGGCGTCACGCAGCTTTGCGTCTTTTACCATCTCCATCAGGAACTTGGACGGCTGCGGTCTGCTGTCGGCACTGCCGGATCGTCCAGCCGCATCAATGATGCAGTTGAAGTCACCGGCCAGAACGAGCTGCCGGGACGTGGCCAGCAGCACTGGGAGCTGCTGGAGAACGGCCAGCCGCTCGCTCTGCGTGGGTGAGGCATACACATTTATCAGCCGGAGCGGAGAGCCACGGTACATAACATCCACCACGAGGAGACGCCCTCCAACCACTTCCTTGACCTCAGTGATGGCGAAGTTCCCTCCCCACAACAAAATCCCCAGGCCGGAAGCACGACAGTCATTTCCCCCCGACCACACCGACAGTCCGTGGGGCCACCATCGCGACCACCTCCGATAGCAGAGGAGGTGTGGCAGCCCGCACTCCTGAAGAAAAGTCACATCTACCTTGACCTTGGCCAGGTACTGTAAGGCATTAACACATCACGCAGTGCTCTTTATACTGTGCACGTTTAAAGATACCAGTTTGAGCTCCATTGTCTTTAGAGTCACTGGCCATTTCCGTGTCCCCTCATTCCCACCGCTTCGGTGAATTGCCTCAGCTTGGATCCACTCGAAGCCTCGCGCAAACAGAACAGAAGGAAAGACAACCGCCACCCCGAAACAAATACATTTTTATACCCCTTAACGGAGGCGGGGACACTAAAGGCACGGAAGTGCCTTACAGATAAGAGATCACATTAAGAGTCACTTACTTTGCTTACTTACAATACAATATATACCCATACCTTTGAACACCCATATACTATGTATAAACATAAAATCCTCTACCCAATCACAGACCTGGGTTTAGCATCTGTTTAACAGAAACCTAGACTTAACGGCACCTAAGACTTCTCACAGGAACTTGACTTTTTTCCACAAAAGCTTGACTTTTTTCACAGAAGCCTGCCATTTCCAAATTACCCAAACCCCTGCATATTAACATATCCAAGACGGTTATTGAAACAATATGTGGATAGTCCAACCTGAGAAGGGAACATATGGGAATTGAGCCTGGTCAGGTGACTGGTTGTTCAGTGGAAGAGCATTTTGAGGATAGTGATCACAACTCCATTAGTTGTATAATTCTTTGAGTAGGGATAGGTCTGGATCTTGCTAGAAGTTAATAAATTGGAATAAGGCAAATTACAATGTTATTAGGCAGGAGCACAGGAGGGTGCACTGGGAGCAGTTATTATTATTGGGTGTCCATATTTGTAGTTAAGGAGGGATAGCAAAGAAAGGGAACCTTGGAAGAACAAAGAGGTTGTCAATTTGGTCAAAACAAAGGGAAGCATGTACAATAGTTGAAATCAAACAAGGCCTTTGAGGAATATAAAGCAAGGAGGAAAGAACTCGAGCGGCGTTAGTGAGTCAGATTAATGAACATTCCAAAGCTTTTTATACCAACATTAAAAATAAGGTATACAGGGAGAAGGTAGGATTTCTCGTGGATAAAGTAGGGAATTTGTGCTCGTAGTTGGGAGATGAAGGTCAGGTACTAAATGAGTAGTTAGCATTCATATTCACCAAGGAGATGGACATGGACGACAGTGAGATCAGTGTGGAGAATACTAATGTTCACCTATTCATGTTCTCCAGAGATGCTGCCTGATCCGCTGAGTTTCTCCAACATTTTGTGTTTTTCCTGAGTTTCAAATCTGGTCCAGTATGCTCCTTTAAGGGCAGTACAGTGATGTAGCGGGAGAGTTGCTGTTTTACAATGCCAGGGACCCGGGTTCAATCCTGATTACAGATGCTGTCTATCTGGAGTTTGTATGTTTTCCCTGTGATCATGTTAGATTTCTCTCGGTGCTTCATTTTCCTCCCACACTCCAAAGACATACCGGTTTGTGGGCTTATTTGGCTTCAGTTAAAAATTGTGAATTGTTCCTCGTTTGTAGGACACCGCAAGTGTACGGGATGATCTGTGGTCGTCGTGTATTTCATGCGCCAAACGGCTTGTTTCCGCGCTGTATCTCTAAAGTCTAGGGTAAAGTCGAAAGTGATGATGAAACAAGCCTCACAAGTGCCTGCATCTGCCACTTGGGGCAGGATAGCTCCCAACATGGCATCTAGTGTGCGGCGTACATCCTTGGATGCTATTGCAGATATCCAGGCATTGCACACTATTAATATATCAGACAGAAGAGCAACTGAAAGGAGCAATTTGGTCGAGTTAAGTCTGCAATTTTTGCCTCTGATTGATTTTTCATTGAAACTGAATCTCCGTGCACAAAAGGAGCTGCCAGGAGAACCAAGTGGTCTTCAAAGTTGGGCATCAGCTGCCCACACTCATTACAATGAGATAAATTGGAAACCGTAAGACTGAACATAATTATTCCCTCCCTCTCCACAGCAATCTCAAGGGATTGGTGTACATGAGCCTGTTACAGCTTTTCCAAAACGATTCATAACGGTGTAATCTTATTCTTGGCAGGCAATTTTTTTTAATCACTGCCCCTTTACTGTCATGATTACTGCTTCTCCACCAGGCCTTTCCTTTTATGCTGATGATCTTAATCCCATCCATTTGCTGTCAGACATAGAATTTCTTCTCTCAAAAGGCATTGAGCCAGAAAGGAAACAAGATGAACGATTGATATTTAATGCTGAGAAAGGTATTTTAATAACCAATGCTGATATTCAGCAGAAAGCCTCATTTTTTTTTGTAAACGACATGCTTGTCAGCGATGTCACTGAATGTGTTGAGACATTTTTCATAACCACAGTCCAAAGCATATGGTAGGAATGAAACAGCATCAATGCCTCCTGAGTGAAAAGTACAATCTGATGCAACTCTGTTTTCATTGAGCGTGGTGTCAGTACTTGTCTTCTTCGAAAGACACCTTGGTGTGATAAACCTGAAAATAACTGGTTGTAAAGGCAAGGTGTAGATAGCATTCACCCAGTGAGACAATAGTCTTTTAAATAACAGATGGACTTTGTTTAGCATTTAGTAGTCTGTGTGCAGCATGAAAAATTCAGCTCACAAGCCTCTTTTAAAACCGAGCAGCCTTTCGTACCAATTTACGGATTTTCTCTTTAATTTCTATTTAAACTGAGAATAAAAATGAACTAGTGCAAATGTTATTTTTAAATGTAACTAGACCAAGTGGGACCCATTGGGTCCCATGTTCACACGGGAGGGCTGGTCCCCCAACACAATATTCCACTTCTCCACCAATTCCAATATTGGTGGCCAGTGGGGGGGAGAAGAGGGGCTTTCTGGAGCGCTAGTATGGTGTTGTGGACCGAAGGGACTGGTTTCCAGAGGACTAGTATTGACATTGTGGGCCAAATGTATTCTTGGGCTGGCAGCACAGCCACTCAGGCCTGGTAGGCCAGCAGTTCAGTCACTCAGGCCTGGTGGGCTGGAAGAGCAGTCACTCAGGGCTGGTGGGCTTGCCGCTCAGAAACTGACAGAAAGTTTGCCCAAAACAGGTGAGAGACTCTGAGAGAGAGAGAGAGAGAGAGAGAGAGAGAGAGAGAGAGAGAGAATGGGGAGAGGGTGGAGAATCAATTTTAGACATTTTTCATATGTTTTTACAGATCACAGCAGTGAAGGAGGAAAGTCTATCCTGGCCTGGATCTCACAGGGAGCCAATGAAGGGAGGGAGAAAAATACTGGGGTGAAGTTTAATACTTGTAGGGGGAATACTTACTGATTGGGCGAAGGGACTCCTCCTGGGCTAGTACATGCCTGATGGGCCAAAGGTACTTAAAAACAATGTGAAATCTCAGTGAAAGGCACTTTTTGTGGACCTTTCCTGGACTGGCACAGGTCTTTTGGGCCAAAATGCTCCTCCTGGGCTAATACGGGCATTTTGGGCAAAAAGGACTGATTTCTGGGCTAATAGGGGCCTCGTGGGCCGAAATGAGTGGTTTCAGGTATGCCAAAGGTGGGCTGACAGTTTACTCACTCACTCACTCATGGCTGGTGGGCTGGCAGTTGACTCACTCACAACTGGTGGGCTGGCAGTTCATTCACGGCTGGTGGTCTGGCAGTTGACTGACTCATGGCTGTTGGGCTGGCAGTTGACTCACGGCTGGTGAGCTAGCAGTTTATTGACTCACGGCTGGTGGGCTGGCTATTCACTCACGGCTACTCACTCACGACTATTCCTTGAAATTCCATTTGAAGCAGAGTGCAGGCCACCAAATTCAATTTCATAGCATTTTGAGCAGAGTGCAGGCCACCAAATCCAATTTCATAGCATTTCAAGCAGAGTGCAGGCCACCAAATTCCATTTCATACCATTTCAAGCAGAGTGCAGGCTACCAATTCATTTCATTTCAGGCAGATTTCAGTTCACTCACGGCGTAGACTCACAGTTCTGGACTGAACTTTCGCTTAGTCTAGAGGCTTTCTACTCCTGCCCGCTGGAATGGGTGTTACCTTCATCATGGTGATTGACAGGCGAGAGGACCAATCAGCTGATCTCAAGATTTTTTAACACTCATAACTTTTTTATTTTTAATCGATCGGAAAAATCCTCGGGGCTACCTCAGCGGAGGAGGACTGTGAGTAAGATGGCCAAAAATCATAGCGATATATGTTAGCGTTTTTTTCGAAAATCAATATACAGCGCAGACAGGAAGTGGTCAAGATGAGACTTTTAGTTATATAGATGACAGACGCACAGAGTCTCTTGCCCAGAGTAGGGGAATTAAGAACCAGAGGGCATAGGTTTAAGATGAATGGGGAATAATTTTATAGGAATCTGAGTGGTAGCTTTTACACACAAAGAGTGGTGGGTGTATGGAACGTGCTATTGGAGGAGGTAATTGAGGCAGGGACTATCAGAATGTTTAAGAAGCAATTAGACAGGTACATGGATAGGGCAGGTTAAGATGGACATGGGCCAAATGCAGGCAAGTTGGACGAGTGTAGATGGGACATGTAGGTCGGTGTGGTCAAGCTGGGCCAAATGATCTGTTTCCACATTGTATGATTCTATGAAAGGAGAATGTACAAACCCTGTAAAAAAGGTTCCGACTATCTACCCAAGAAAGCAGGAACGGGGTACTGATTTTGCATGATCAGCCATGATCATTTTGAATGGCGGTGTTGGCTCGAAGTGCCGAATGGCATACTTCTGCACCTATTTCGTATGTTTCTATAATTCTATAAATTCTTTCAGGTCTCTCCTGAATCTCTGAGTTACTACATTTCAGTGTGTGAGCTTGGTTCAGCATTGTGGCCTTTTGAGTTAAAGATTGTGATTTCTAAGGCTCCTATTGTACTGAGTGCAGCACAGAGTTGAGGCTGATATTCTGTTGTGGTGCTACAGGAACACTAAACTGTTGGAAGCGTTTTCCTTCTGAGATGATATTTAACTGAGATTCCATTAGGGAGCTTCAGTGAGTGCTAGGCTGGCTTATAGTGGTCTAGAGAGCTGGGGAACTGCCAGCCATCCTTGGTTTGCATCTCTAGCAGCATATCTGCTGGAGATGCAGATGTGCTAGACTCTGCTGCAGCAGCAGATAATTGCTGTACTGAGTTGACAGGCAAACTGCGCTCTGCATGTGTGTGATCTCTCACTTTGAACTGAGGTCGCCGACTAAAAAAAAAGAATAATTTATAGAATTTTGAGATTATCTTTTAAGGACAATTATAAAATGGTGCAAAATACCTGTAATAGCAGTGAGCGATCAAAAGGTCATATAACCAGGAACTTGGAGTATGGTGCCTGAGGCCACGCCACCTTTCCTAGTTGGTTGACGGTCATCAACCTGAAACGCGAGTCTGAAGAAAGGTCTTGACCCGAAATATCACCCATTCCTTCTATGCAGAGATGTTCCCTGTCCCCCTGATTCTAGCATTTTGCATCTATCAACTTGAAATGCTTGACTCCATTTGTCTCTCTGTACAATTGCTGCCTGAACTGCTGGGTACTTCCAGCATTTTCTGTTTTTTAGGACATTAAAAGTGGAGATCTGTAAAGATTTTGTTTTGGCTAGATCTAAAGATATTCTTATAGACATGAAAACAGGCACTTTGGTCTAACTTGCTTGTGCCTACCAAAATCACCCATCTACACTAGTCCTGCATTTGACCCATATCCCTCTAAACCTTTCCTATTGATTTATCTATCCATTTGTCTTTAAACGTTGTTATAGTACCTACCACAACCTCCACATCTGGCAGCTTGTTCCATAAACCCACCACCCTCGTGTAGAAAAAGTTGCCCCTGGGATTCCTATTAAATATTTCCCCATCTACCATAAACCTATATCCTCTAATTGATTTCCCTATCCTGAGTAAATGACTCTGTGCATTCACTCTATAATTAAATATAATTATAATTTTAATATAATTTATAATATAATTTTTTATAATTAAATAATTTTATAATTTAATTCTATATTTCGAACAGAATAAAAGAATAAAAAGCAAGTGTGAAACAGCATACAAAAACAAAACAAGAATATTTATAAAGTGTCATAAACAATATCTATAAATAAATGAAATTGTATGTGTCCGAAAAGTAGCAGGAAGAAGCCAAGGCTTATATATTTCCACCCCTTATTCAACTACTTATAATTATTTTATACAAATTTAGCAGCTATATGTACACCATATGTACACCAGCAGCTATAAGTACACCAAATTATTTACATTTATACACTCATGAAATATTTACAAAGCCATACAAAAAAAGAGAGAAACAAAGAAAAAAGAAAAGAAAAAAACCCTCATATACTATACAGTATCTCTTAGTCATATATACAACCCACCACCCTATAATCACCCTTCCCAATACAATCAGTATAACAAATATCCCACTCACATTCACCTATCCTCATCCCAATATCCTTTAAAAAAAGTGTTTTTGTACATAGTTTTATAGTGCCTGTTTTCATGTGCTAAGTTTTATCTCCTGTTCCAGACCATTCCACAAATTCACTCCACAGATTGCTATGCACATACTTTTAAGAGTTGTTCTGACATTAAGTTTTCTTTAAATTATGTTCCCCTCTCAAATTATACCCACCCTGTCTTTCCATAAACAGTTTTTGTATATTTCCTGGAAGTAAATTATTTCTTGCTTTGTACATGATTTGTGCAGTCTTAAATTTAACCAGATCGGTGAACTTCAGTGTATGTGACTTTAGGAATAATAAAGTGGTATGTTCAAGATATCCAACGTTATTGATATTTCTTATTGCTCTTTTTTGTAATGAGCATAATGGCTGTAGGTTGGTTTTGTAGGTGTTACCCCATATCTTCACACAGTAACTCAGATATGGCAATATGAGTGTATTATATAGAGTATGTAATAGAAACATAGAAAATAGGTGCAGGAGTAGGCCATTCGGCCCTTCGAGCCTGCACCGCCATTCAATATGATCATGGCTGATCATCCAACTCAGTATCCTGTACCTGCCTTCTCTCCATACCCCCCTAATCCCTTTAGCCACAAGCGCCACATCTAACTCCCTCTTAAATATAGCCAATGAACTGGCCTCAACTTCCTTCTGTGGCAGAGAATTCCACAGATTCACCACTCTCTGTGTGAAAAATGATTTTCTCATCTCGGTCCTAAAAGACTTCCCTCTTATCCTTAAACTGTGACCCCTTCTTCTGGACTTCCCCAACGTCGGGAACAATTTTCCTGAATCTAGCCTGTCCAAACCCTTAAGAATTTTGTAAGTCTCTATAAGATCCCCCCTCAATCTTCTAAATTATAGCGTGTACAAACCGAGTCTATCCAGTCTTTCTTCATATGAAAGTCCTGCCATCCCAGGAATCAGTCTGCTGAATCTTCTCTGTACTCCCTCTATGGCAAGAATGTCTTTCCTCAGATTAGGAGACCAAAACTGTAAATAAGCAATTCACAAACTCTTAAAGTGTGCAACATCTTTTAATGATAGCACAGGGTATTACATACATCATCAAGCACTGGCTACATTCTTCTACTGAACTGTACCCAGGGAGGGGAAGGCATTATGATTGATGTTAACTAGGCGGGGTTAATGGTACTGAGGTAACTATATTATTGGTTGCATATATACAGTGGCTTGCAAAAGTATTCATACCCCTTGAACTTTTCCACATTTTGTCACGTTACAACCACAAACGTAAATGTATTTTATTAGGATTTTATGTGATAGACCAACACAAAGTGGCGCATAATTGTGAAGTGGAAGGAAAATGATACATGGTTTTCAAATCTTTTTACAAATAAAAAACTGAAAAGTGTGGCGTGCAAAAGTATTCAGCCCCCTTTACTCTGATACCCCTAAATAAAATCCAGTGCAACCAATTGCCTTCAGAAGTCACCTAATTCGTAAATAGAGTCCACTTGTGTGTAATCTAATCTCAGCATCAATACAGCTGTTCTGTGAAGGCCTCAGAACATTAGTGAACAAACAATGTTCCTTGGGCATCATGAAGCCCAAGGAAACACACCAGACAGGTCAGGGATAAAGTTGTGGAGAAGTTTAAAACAGGGTTAGGTTATAAAAAAAATCCCAAGCTTTGAACATCTCATGGAGCACTGTTCAATCCATCATCCGAAAATGGAAAGAGTATGGCACAACTGCAAACCTACCAAGACATGGCCGTCCACCTAAACTGACAGGCGGGGCAAGGAGAGCATTGATCAGAGAAGCAGCCAAGAGGCCCATGGTAACTCTGGAGGAGCTGCAGAGATCCACAGCTCATGTGGGAGATTCTATCCACAGGACAACTATTAGTCGTGCACTCCACAAATCGGGCCTTTATGGAAGAGTGGCAAGAAGAAAGCCATTGTTGAAACAAAGCCACCAGAAGTCCCAGCAAACATGTGGAGGAAGGTGCTCTGGTCTGATGAGACCAAAATTAAAGTTATGGCATCAATGCAAAACGCTATGTGTAGTGGAAAACTAACACTGCACATCACCCTGAACACACCATCCCCACTGTGAAACATGGTGGTGGCAGCATCATGCTGTGGGGATGTTTTTCTTCAGCAGGGACAGGGAAACCGGTCAGAGTTGACGGGAAGATGGATGGAGCCAAATACAGGGCAATCTTGGAAGAAAACCTGTTAGAGTCTGCAAAAGACTTGAGACTGGGGCGGAGGTTCACCTTCCAGCAGGACAACAACCCTAAACATACAGCCAGAGCTACAATGGAATGGTTTAGATCAAAGCATATTCATGTGTTAGAATGGCCCAGTGAAAGTCCAGACCTAAATCCAATTGAGAATCTCTGGCAGGACTTGAAAATTGCTGTTCACAGCCGCTCTCCATCCAATCCGACTGAGCTTGAGCTATTTTGCAAAGAAGAATGGGCAAAAATTTCAGTCTCTAGATGTGCAAAGCTGGTAGAGACATACCCCAAAAGACTTGCAGCTGTAATTGCAGTGAAAGGTGGTTCTATAAAGTATTGACTCAGGGGGGCTGAATACTTTTGCACACCACACTTTTCAGTTTTTTATTTGTAATAAAATTTGGAAACCATGTATCATTTTCCTTCCACTTCACAATTATGCACCACTTTGTGTTGGTCTATCACATAAAATCCCAATAAAATACATTTACGTTTGTGTTTGTAACGTGACAAAATGTGGAAAAGTTCAAGGGGTATGAATACTTTTGCAAGCCACTGTAAACCATCTACATCCTTCCCCTTAGAAAATCAAAACAGATTGTTGTCACAACAACAGAATTAAACAGCAGAATTAAACAAAATCGCCATAACGAACAGGTGGCTTACTAATCCAGCCCATGCGCGTACGCATGTCTCCCCCTTCCCCCGAAAGAGCAGAAGAAACAGGAGGACATGGGGCAGCTGGGGAACCATGGAAGGACGGTGGGATGGGAGAAACAGGAGAGTGAGAACCGCGACCGGCAACAAGTGACCCGCGCAGAGGGGAACCGGGCGCTCGATATGGGGATCGAGGCAT
Source organism: Okamejei kenojei (assembly GCA_035221665.1). Lineage (NCBI taxonomy): Eukaryota > Metazoa > Chordata > Chondrichthyes > Rajiformes > Rajidae > Okamejei > Okamejei kenojei. The sequence goes on along the minus strand of CM069135.1, from coordinate 49,710,724 downwards.
GCAGGGAACACTGGCTGGGACGGCAGCCGGCTGCTGGTATGAGAATGGCGGGGCATAGGGCCCCGGGGGCTGCGGCGTCGGTTCATTAACCGCAAGCAGGTGTTGTCGGATTCATCTATAAAAACTGTATGCAATACTCCAGGTGTGGCCTCACCAAGGCCCTGCACAACTGCAGTAGAACCTCCCTGCTCCTATACTCAAATCCTTTTGCTATGAATGCTAACATACCATTCGCTTTCTTCACTGCCTGCTGCACCTGCATGCCTACTTTCAATGACTGGTGTACCATGACACCCAGGTCTCATTGCATCTCCCCTTTTTCTAATTGGCCACCATTCAGATAATAGTCTACTTTCCTGTTTTTGCCACCAAAGTGGATAACCTCACATTTATCCACATTATACTGCATCTGCCATGCATTTGCCCACTCACCCAACCTCTCCAAGTCACCTTGCAGCCCCCTAGCATCCTCCTCACAGCTAACACTGCCCCCCAACTTCGTGTCATCCGCAAACTTGAAGATGTCGCATTCAATTCCCTCATCCAGATCATTAATACATATTGTAAATAGCTGGGGTCCCAGCACTGAGCCTTGCGGTACCCCACTAGTCCCAGCCTGCCATTCTGAAAAGGGCCCGTTTACTCCTACTCTTTGCTTCCTGTCTGCCAGCCAGTTCTCTATCCACATCAATACTGAACCCCCAATGCCCTGTGCTTTAAGGTTGTATACTAATCTCTTATGTGGGACATTGACGAAAGCCTTCTGAAAGTCCAGATATAACATATCCACTGGTTCTCCCTTATCCACTAGTTACATCCTCGGAAAATTCTATAAGATTCGTCAGACATGATTTACCTTTCATAAATCCATGCTGACTTTGTCCAATGATTTCACCACTTTCCAAATATGCTGCTATCCCATCTTTAATAATTGAGTCTAGCATTTTCCCCACTCCCGATGTTAGACTAAGTGGTCTGTAATTCCCCATTTTCTCTCTCCTTCCCTTTTTAAAAAGTGGGGTTACATTAGCTACCCTCCAATCCTCAGGAACTACTTCAGAATCTGAAGAGTTTTGAAAAATTATCACTAATGCATCCATTATTTCTGGGATGCAGCCTATCTGGCCCTGGGGATTAATCGTCCTTTAATCCATTCAATTTACCTAAAACCACTTCCTGGCTAACCTGGATTTCACCGAGTTCCTCCATCTCATTTGACCCCCGGTCCCCTGCTATTTCCGGCAGATTATTTATGTCTTCCTTAGTGAAGACAGAACCAAAGTAGTTATTCATTTGGTCTGCCATGTCCTTGTTCCCCATGATCAATTCACCAGTTTCTGACTGCAAGGGACCTACATTTGTTTTAACTAACCTTTTTCTCTTCACATATCCTGTTTGTACTGGTCCCACCTCCCCCAGAACTGGTTCCAATGCCCGAGAAATTTGAATCCCTCCCCCATGCACCATTTATCAAGCCATTGTATAGGGTCTTGGTGAGACCAGATGGGGTAATTTATAAATTTTGCTTTAAGAATAGAGGGAGTGCAGAAAAAGTTCATTTGACTGGTTTCAAGGAAAGGAGACAAACTGCTAGTGTAACTCAGCAGTCAGACAGCATCTCTGGAGAACATGGTATATGTGATGTTTTGGATCGAGGTCTTCTTCAGACTCGTCTGCAGATCCCTGACCTGAAGCATCACTGATCCATGTTCTCCCGAGATGCTGCCTGGCCTGCTGGTTTACTCTTGCAGTTTATGTGCTTTTGTGTAAAAATGATTTGTGGTCCAGAATGTGTCTTGATTTTCCCAATATTGCTATAGACTTTGCCCGACATGATTTTATACACCACTATAAGATCACCCCTCAGCCTCCTGCACTCCAAGGAATAATGTTTGAGCCTGAATAACCTCTCCCTATAGCTCCGGCCATCAAGTCCTGGCAACATTTGCAAAAATCTTCTCTGCACTCTTTCCAGCTTAGCAACACACTTCCCATCTGGCCTCCCACCAGGTTATGCAACTGTAACATAACATCCCAACTTCTCTACTCAGTACCTAATTGAAGGCCAATGTTTTGAAAACTGCCTTGACCACCCTGAGAAGCCATATTCAGAAAATTATGTACCTGTGACCCTGATTCCTCTTCTCCACAATGCTCCCCAAGGACCTGCCATTCACTATGAAGGCCCTGTGCTGGTTTGACTTCCCAAATTGCACCACATCGCACTTATCTGCATTAAACTGCATTAACCATTCCTCAGTGCGCAAAAAACTCATACCTCATTTGCAAATAAGCTTGGTTTCCAAATGTATAATTAACTTAGAACATTACAGTTCGGGAACAGGCCCTCCTGTACCAAATTTCACTAATCTTTGCACATGATCCATATTCCCCCATTCCTTACATATCAGTGTGCCTATCTAATTGCCTTCTTTAATGCACCTATACATCTGCCTCTACCACCCTGCCAGCACATTTTAAGAACCCTTAACACTGTTTAAAAAAAATAACACCCTGCACATGTCCTTTAAACCTTCTCCATTGGCCTTAAAGCTACGTCCTCATTGGAGACCCTCGAACTATCTTCTTCCCAGCTGTTATCAGGCATCGGATTCATCCTACTACAACCAGAGAGCAGTGCTGAAGTGCTATCTACCTTTTTGGTGACCCTCGAACTATCTTTGATTGGACTTTATTGCCTTTATCTTGCACTAAACATTATTCCCTTTATCATGTATCTGTACACTGTGAATGGCTTGATTGTAATCATGTATAGTCTTTCCGCTGACTGGTTAGCACGCAACAAAAGCTTGTCACTATATCTCGGTACAGGTGGCAATAAACTAAATCAGTCCTTGACATTTACATAAACTGGGGAAAAGGTTCTGACTATGTACTCTATTTATTATCTCTCAAAATTCTATCAGATCTCCGCTGAGCCTCTGATGCTCTGGCGAAAACAATCTTGGTTTGTCTAACCTCCCCTTATAGCTAATACAGCATTCTGGAAAAATCTCTCCTGCACCCTCTCCAAAGCCCCTCCTTCCTGATATTCCACCACACTCCAGTACAAACATTAAATGCAATGCATCTTATGTCAGTCAGTATTCACTGGACATCACAGCCATGGCTCTGAGGAATGCATTGTTTACCAGTACTCTGCATAATCCCCAGCCAAATGTAAAAGTGCAGATCCATTGATAGCAAGTCAGTTGATAATGAGGACTCACATTTAACTCCCAAGGGTTGTAATATGCATAATCAGAAAGTGAGATGTTTAAATTGTATTTCTGCCTGATTCTCTGACATTTTACAATCTATTACTCCTTTTTATATCACAGCAATCATTTGTGTGAATTGAATAGCAATTTATAGTTAAGTGTTCTAGGGATTCATGATGGATTTCCCCCCCTTGTTTAAACACTCCCACCAGTTTTCCTAGGGATCATGAAAGGGATAGAGAAAATTTGTGATCAGAAGTGGGCCATCTGCGTTCAGTGCTGGAAATAAAACACACTTCCCTAATGCCAACCTTACAATGACAACTTGCTGCAAACCTGGCTGCGTAATCACCAGCACAGATACAGTGTGGAAACAGACCCAACTTCCCCTCGCTGGCCAATATGTCCCAGCTTCACTAGTCCCACCTAACAACTAGCATGCATCTATAATTAATTCAGTTATTCTCCTCCATTGATTTTGAAGCAGGGGATTGTCCTGCAGCATGGTGTATGAGTCCCAGACTCAAGGTATGCATGGATATGTGGAAGTCCCAAACTTCCTGCAGTGGCTCTCCAGTGACCTGTGCACTTCTTTCAAATACAGGGATCCTGTGGTCCAGGGGTAGAACATAAACTTCCAACAATCTGCGCCATAGAATCATATAGCAGGGAATCAGGCCCATCAGCCCACCTTGTCCGAGACAGCCATCAATTTCACATCTGCACTAATCCCATAAATAAACACTTGGTCTGTTGTCTTCCAAGCCTTGACAATTCAACTGCTCATTCAATTACTTAAATATTGTGAAAACATTGTAATTTTGTCTAGCTTTGTCAGGTCTCCTCTCAGGTTCTGCTCCAAGGAAAGCAAACGCGACCTATCCTATGTCTCATTATTTGTGACATGATGCATCCCAGATGACATGAAGCATTTTGTTATTAATATTATTTGCTGGGTTAAAATGCTATATAAACGTATAGGCACATTTCTGTAAAGTCAGTTTTCCATGAGTCAGAGCAATTATAACCACAGGAGTGCCCGTGTTAGACCGTTTAGTCCAATGAAAACTTTTTAGTTTGTTTTGGTGAATCAACTGAAGATAATAGAAGTAATAACTCTTACATGTGTGTTTGGTACAGTTGGTAATGTCGCAACTTTTTGTAATATGAACCCATGACAAAAATTGATGAGATTTGATGTTTCTTTCATGTTGTGCTTATTTAGGGTTTTTTTTCCCACACATAAATCCGTAACTGTGTTTTTAAAAAAGTTTTGTATCGTCGTTGGTTTATCAGTGATTTGGGAATTCTATTGGGGTGAATTTCCTTGACTAAACTGGTAATGGGGAATACACAGGTTGTTAAAGAAGGAACTGCAGATGCTGGAGAATTGAGGGTACACAAAAAGCTGGAGAAACTCAGTGGGTGCAGCAGCATCTAAGGAGCGAAGGAGATAGGCGATGTTTCGGGTCGAGACACTTCTTCAGACTGGTCAGGGATCAGGGAAACGAGAGATATAGACGGTGATGTGGAGAGATAAAGAACAATGAATGAGCAGTTAGAGAGAAGGTTGTGAAACTGTCTCCGTAGGGAGGAGGAGAATTTCTTCAAAGTAGGCATAACTTGAGGCGATATTGCAGTGGAGTAGACAAAGTGTTAAAGAAGGAACGGCAGATGCTGGAGAATTGAGGGTACACAAAAGGCTGGAGAAACTCAGCGGGTGCAGCAGTATCTAAGGAGCGAAGGAGATAGGTGACGTTTCAGGTCGAGACCCTTCTTCAAACTGGTCAGGGATCAGGGAAACGAGAGATATAGACAGGGAATACACTCTCATGGATTTAAAATGACTGCATTTTCTCACTCTGTAATACATTTATAGAATTGATATTGTCAATCATTGTAGAGTTACAAGAAGATGGAAAGTTAACCCATGTAGACCAGCATTGGCACATCATCAAATCTGTAATTTTTTGGTTTATAATCTGTGATGGAGAATAGAATAATTTTCCGTCTCATCACTGTATTAGCATCCAGAAAACTTGCAGCATGTCAGTGTTGACCAATGCAAAGAAAAGCTGTTCCGCTTCTCCCCAATTTTACCTCGGAGTCACGTGAGTGACTACGTGAAGAACCCATCAGCCCGAATGTGCGTCATTACGTCAAACGCATGGCACTCTGACTGGCTGGTGGTGCGTCGCTCCACCAGTGGTAAGTTTTAAAAGACCTCCAAGTAAGTTCTTGAACTCGGTCTGCGGTTGTTTTTTCTTCTGTCTTGTTACAGCAAGAACACCATGGATAAGGCAAGGGTGAAGTCACTACGGGCTGCAGGGAGAACCGCTTCCGAAGACGGTGGCAGTGCGGTCAGCGGGCAGCAGTCTGTTTCACCATCACGGTCGCTGACACCACAGCCAGTGACCCCGGGCTCGGTGCCCATGGACAGCACTTTGGCTACCCCGTGGGTCGGGAAGGCCAAGTGCAAGTCCAACAGGCCAGTGGGCTCGGATGAGTCCGGCCGGGATGGTTTGCCTCCTCGAGCGGGAAGCGTCGGCGGACGCATTTCACGCATGGAGCATCTTATGGAGAAGATGCTCCAATATGATGTGCTCCTTGGTCGGGAGTCATATCACAGTGGGCCTCGAGGGCCCGCAGCAGCGCCTGGTGCAGGCCTGCATTATGTATCCCCATCCGAGGATGGGAGTATAGACCACCAGTCCTGGGCGTAGGAACGCTCGGTGCGAGACCCGCGGGAAGCGGAGGTGCCAACCATGGTCTCGAGATTTGCAGTGCCGTCACTGGTTGGGGAGCCGCTGGAAGAAGAGCTGGCGGCCAGCATTAATTACCTCGCTTCCCACCAGTTTCAGGAACAAGTCATGATGGAGACAGCCCGCTCCCAGCAACTGTGCTTCCCTCAAGGTACCGGTTGTGAACAGTTCCATCTGGAGCTACATTGGGGGCAGCATTAAGACCCAAGAGGTCAAGCTGCAAAGAATTTTAAACCTGCTGGCATCGGGGTTGACAGCATTCGCCAGGTCGGTGGACGGCTGCGCATTATCGGAGGCTCAACGGGACGCAATGGCATTATTGTGCAATGCACAATTTGAAATTAATTGCTTTCGCAAGAATGCCATTCGTCCTGTTCTCAGCCCCAAGTTTGCGGGTAAGGCCAATAATGTGCAGCCGCCCAATTTACTGTTTGGAGAAGACCTGTCCAGGCAGGTGAAGGACTTGGATAACGAGTCGAAGGCTGTGGTGCTACTTTGGGCTCCACCACCTAACAGACAGTCATCGTTTCGACGCCAGCACCCCTATGCCTCGACCAGCACAAGACCAGCTGCGGAGACCACCTCCAGCTCGAAAACCCAAAGAACCGGCCGGAAGTCTTTTTTAGGACATGGCCCAAACCGGCTGACAGCCAAGATGCGCAGCTGGTGCACAACAGTACCTTAAGTCCCCAAACATAGGGGAAGGAAATAAATATCCAGAATCCACCGACATGGAGGCAAATGGGTCTGGGTCTCAATGTAACATACCGGGTGTGGGTTCATTGCATGTTGGTGGTAGGTTACAATTCTTTGTGCATGAGTGGCGGTGGATAACTTCCGACTTGTTCATACTGCGCAGCATAGATAGGTTCAAAATTGAATTTGCGGGCTCTCTGCCACCCATGCAACATGCTCCAAACCGTAACTTTGATCATTCAAAATGGGATGGTTTGGAAGTTCAGGCTGAAATTGAAACATTAAGTGCTAAAAGAGTGATTGAAAAAAAGTCATGAACCTCATCAATTTGTATCCAATATTTTCACCAGGGAAAAGAAGGATGGGGGGTACCGCATCATTTTGGACTCAACCCAACTTAACACCTTTGTGCAGTACAAACATTTCAAAATGGAAAGTTGTTTGACTGCCAAACAATTAATATCCAGGTTATGTTACATGGCATGCATTGATCTTAAAGATGCTTATTATTCTGTACCCGTTCACAAGGATCACAGAAAATACTTGAAATTTAAATAGATGGGGCAGCTATGGCAGTTTAAAGCATTGCCGAATTGGTTAACCTCAGCTTCCAGGTTATTCACTAAAATATTTAAACCTGTTCTTGCTCTAATACGAGCGCAGAAACACATAGTAATGGCTTATTTGGACGATATCCTCATTATTGGAAAAACTATGGAATTGGCTATTTCGGCGGTCTCAGCAACCAAACTTGTGTTTGAGCAGTTGGGGTTCGTAATTCACCCAGCAAAATCCAGGTTGAATCCATCCAGGGTTATGGATTATTTGGGATTTACTATTAACTCCAATCACCTGTCAGTCACTTTGCCCGAGGGCAAGAGATTGAAGTTAATAGATGTCTGCAATCATTTTATCACACAGCAGCTGCCTTCAATTCGGCAAGTGGCAAGCTTGAGTGGAAAATTGGTGGCTGCATTTTCAGCAGCTAAATATCGGCCTTTGCACTATCAGCAGTTACAAAGAGCAAAGGTGCAGGCATTCAAACATAATTTCGGCCACTTTCACAGAGGTATGCAATTACCAGCCAAAGCCATTGATGAGCTACAGTGGTGGAAAGCCAATATTGTCCATTGTTCTGGCAATATTTCAATTGAAAGCCCTTCTGTTGTTTTACAGACTGATGCCAGTGCTCTGGGGTGGGGCGCCACTGACACCGTTTCTAGCTGCGGTGGCAGATGGAACATGCATGAGATATCTTTTCTGCAGTTGCATGGTGTTAACTATTTGTAATTGCTCGCAGCCCTTTATGGTCTGAAAGCTTATTGTGGGCACATGCACCATGTGCATGTTCAATTACAGATAGATAACACCACAGCAGTGGCATACATAAATCACATGGGTGGTATTAAGTCAGTATCCTGCGATAAATTGGCATGCCTCATTTGGCACTGGTGCATCATTCGAAATATTTGGGTTTCAGCTATCTGCCTCCCAGGTAGGTTCAACACGGTGGCGAACACCAGGTCACGTAAATTCAATGACAACACAGAATGGGTGTTGAATCATAGTGTGTTTAAGGATATTGTTTCTAGGTATGGAACACCACATATGGATTTGTTCGCTTCAAGATTAAATCATCAATTACCGAAGTATGTTGCATGGGAACCAGACCTAGGGGCAGTAGTGGTAGACGCTTACTCGCCACATTGGGGTACAATGTTTTTCTATGCATTCCCCCCATTTTGCTTTGTCAGTCGATGTCTGCAAAAAATTCAGCAGGACTCTGCCTCCGGCATTCTGGTAGTCCCTGACTGGCCAACTCAGCCATGGTATCCTCTTATTCTGAGCATGGTTTTAGAGCCTGTGTGGAAGGTTCCTAAAGGCAGGTCTCTGTTAACTAACCCGGTTTCTGGTGAAGTACATCCTCTGCATGATCGGCTCAATTGATTGATTTGCAGGTTTTAAGAAGACCTTTCCTTGGACTGGGACTAGCTGATCGTCCGGTGGATGTGCTAACTGCGGCCTGGAGAAGCAGTACTCAAAAACAATATGCCTCATTGATTAGGAAATGGGAAGTGTTCTGTGCACAGTCTGTGATTTCGTATGAGGCAGTGCACATTACGAATGTTCTGGAGTTCCTCTCAAAGTTGCATTTCGATGAGAAATTAAGCTACAGTGCTCTAAATTGTGCCAGAAGTGCGCTCTTGTCTTACCTGCTGCCAATTCTAGAACACCAATCAGTGGGGTCTCACCCTTTAGTGTCAAGATTCATGAGGGGAGTCTTCAATTCGAACCCTCCTTGGCCCAGATATACTGACATTTGGGATGTAGGGGTGGTTTTAACTTTACTTCGTTCATGGTCTCCAGCAACTTCCCTGTCTCTACTCCGACTCATGCACAAGGTGGCTATGCTCATGGCTTTATAACCATATAACCATATAACAATTACAGCACGGAGACAGGCCCTGTCGGCCCTTCCAATCCGTGCCGACCATTTGTTTTCCCCTAGTCCCATCTACCTGCACTCAGACCATACCCCTCCATTCCCTTCACGTCCATATACCTATCCACTTTACTTTTAAATGTTAAAATCGATCCTGCCTCCACCACCTCTGCCGGAAGCTCATTCCACACAGCCACCACCCTCTGAGTAAAGAAGTTCCCCCTCACGTTACCCCTAAGCTTCTGTCCCTTAATTCTCATGTCATGCCCTCTTGTTTGAATCTTCCCTACCCTCAATGGGAAAAGCTTATCCACGTCAACTCTGTCTATCCCTTTCATCATTTTAAAGACTTCAATCAAGTCCCCCCTTAACCTTCTGCGCTCCAAAGAATAAAGACCTAACTTGTTCAACCTTTCTCTGTAACATAGTTGCTGGAACCCTGGCAACATTCTAGTAAATCTCCTCTGTACTCTCTCTATTTTGTTGACATCCTTCCTATAACTAGGCGACCAAAATTGTACACCATACTCCAGAATTGGTCTTACCAATGCCTTGTACAATGTTAACATTACTTCCCTACTCCTATATTCAATGCTCTGATTTATACTTTAGTGGCAGCTAGACCAGGTAACTCGGGTTTGAAATTACAGTTCATGGCATATCCTTTGGATCCCAAATTATGTGTAGTTGCTCACCTCCGGCCATACATTAGCGTCACCAAGTGGCTTAGGGGGTCTGAGTTTGCATTATTGATCAGCCAAAAGAAACCGCATAAGAAGGTCTCAACTCAGACCATTTCCAGGTGGCTAAAACAAGTTCTAGCAGATGCTGGGATTGATACAAAAATGTTTAAATCTCATTCCACCAGGGCTGCAGCTACGTCCGCAGCGAGGGTCATGGACGTTCCGCTAGACCAGATTTTATCGGCTGCAGGATGGTCCAGGATGGCACGCACATTTCAGACGTTTTATAACAAACCTTTAGCCGGAACGAGCGTGTTTGCTACCTCAGTTTTAAGTTTGCGTTAATAGCCCTCTCGGGTAGAGAGGGAACTGTTATTGTTATGTTTAATTACACATTAAATTGTCAATTTGTTCATTATGTCATGACTGAACAGTTTTTGTCCACTCTTCTTGGTCAACTATACAGTGTGTGACGGATGGATTCGTTCCATGGCATCGAGTCACAGAGCTTTAAAATCTTCACGCAGTCACTCATGTGACTCCGAAGTAAAATTGTAAGATTAAACGAGAACTTACCAATTTGAAGTTTGATCTTTATTTTATGAGGAGTTACGATGAGGGATTACATGCCCTCCACTCCCAACCCCTCCACATAAAACCAGCTGGTAGTTTCTAGTTTCTTCAATCTTACTATTCTCAGGACAATGTTTTTCTGTCTGTGACTCCACACCGCTGCTTTGAAGGTTGACGCGCATGCGGGCTGATGGGTTCTTCACGTAATCCCTCATCGTAACTCCTCATAAAATAAAGGTCAAACTTTAAACTGGTAAGTTCTCATTTAATCCTACTATTAAAGTGCCTTTACTCTGACTGCCATAAAGTGTCTCCCACTGCAGCAATGTGATTTTGATCTCCCAATTCCATCACTGCACAGCAGATACTGCACACTCTGTACACATGCAAATGAAATGGGCAACTAATTTTCCTGACTGAGAACTAATAAAAACATATGACGAATACAATTACATTGCAGTTGGATTGCATGTTGTTGACTGTACACCCAAATGTTCTGAATGTGAAGTGATGTCAAGACCAAGTAAAGGGAAGGACTCAAAATTAAGTAGGGGCACCAGAAGCATCAGAATTAGCTAAGGGTTGGATGAAAGTGTTTGGTTTTTGAAATCTGAATGGTGAGCTTTCTAAATCTATTCCAATTTGTCCCTGTGCATCTGTGATATTTCCCTTACCTACTGAATACCATACGTTATGGACCAAATAAGATTGTGCACTCTTTGAGATAGTGTGTGGAATTATAAACTGGAATGAACTGTGGATCCAGGCCTACCAAGATCTGATAATTAATTGCTTGTGAATATTTGGCTGCTTTATAAGCTCAGAATGGAGGTAGATGAACAATATTAAACTCCTACTAATTAGATATTCCTGAGCAATCTTTGAATTTGCATATTTATATTGCCTCTCACAAATAGAAAAAGGATAAAACTTTAACAAAGTAAATAAAATAGCTAATTTTAATGCAGATACATGTTAATGCATTTTCTAATAGGAAAACTGAAATCCTAATGTTGGTACATGTACAATCACAAACTAAATGTATAATCAGGAAGTGGGCAGTCACTGCAAGAAAATAAATTAAAGCAGATGACAAATTAATTCTCATAACCACACCATCTCTAAGGTACAAAATGTTCTGAAAATGCGGATGGGGATATGTCATTGCAGCATAATAATCCAAATTCATGTAACAACCCTGCTGAACAGAACATGATGTTAGCAAAAGGTTAATCTAGTCGCGGGAAATTATAGTGTTTGGGGCAAGGCTCACTGATGACAATGGCAGTGGTTTATCCCTGGAGTACTTTCTTTAATTATGTATAGATTTCTTGCAAAAAGTTTTATCTATTCCCTAATTAGCTACTCATTTTCATTCTTAAGGTCTTCTTGCGTATGGCGTGCACAGCCTACAGTTGTAGGGAAACTTGTTCTAATCGATCTTATTTGATTGTGCACGCCAGGTTGATTGCATTCGTCGAAACAGTGCGGACCAAATGAAGGTTGCAATCTCCCACCATTCTTTAAGGTGATTTGCACTGCTGGTTACTTCAACTAAATGTGATTCCTTTTGTTTAACTTTTTTAATTTGTGTAATCTTGCGTGTGCAGAATCTGGTATCAACTGATTTGTGACTTCATTGATGTTAATGACATTTGGGAATTACAGTAATCTAATACTATTAAGTCGCATCTTGTTGTCTGTCTGTCCGTGAGATCAATGAACTATGCCAAAATGATACACAATAGCGCAACCTTTTTTGCAGAATCTTACTTTGCTTTTTCCTGTGTTCGTTAGTATCAAGTATCTTCACATTTGATTTTATAGTTTAAAAAAAAGTAAACTTTGAAAATAATAACTGCCTGTGAGTGGGAGACTTTTCTAGCAGCTTCCAGTGATGATGTCACAATAGCATCTCAGTCGTCCAATCACAATGGGATCTCATTTACACAAGCTGCCATGAAGATTCCGAAAACAACATCACAATGCGATCTCTGCTGCCAATACAGAAGCTATGAGCGTTGACGGAGTGGGGGATGGGAGATGAAGAAATGTTTTTTAAACATTGTCTTTAGTGGGGGAGTGCGAAAGGTGAGAGGTGAGGGAGGGTGTGACTGAGGGTAGGGAAAAGGAGAGGGAGGAAGAGGTGACAGAGACAATGGGATCAGCACCTTCAAGGGGAGTAAGGAGAGAGTGAGAATTGTGCCCCCATCCTGCACATGGGAAGGATTCATTGCCTCTAGGGAGCGCCGACACTAACGCAAAAGTCGAGTCCATTCACTGGCTCCGGTACGTGCCGAGTGCCCCCCCTCCCCCCGTGGCAACTGTCGAACCAATGTGGCAATAAACTGCAGCATCACAACCCAATGCTACCTGGGCATAACAACACCTTTCATGTGAAAGGCATCCAGAAAGGCAGGATGGGGCAAACTTGCATTGGTGTTATTGCCTTCCACAACCTCACGACAAAGCGCTGTACCTTCGAGATAACATTTACATTTTTGAAGAATAATCCTTAATACTGTGTGAGACATTGTTGTAACTCTTATCCATTAACATAGATCAGCACAGGGACATAGTATAGCATTGGAACAGGCCCTTTATGCCAAGTTAAACTAATCTCATTTGCCTGCACATGATCCCTATCCCTCCATTTCCTGTTAAATAAAAAATAAGATTTTGCCTATCCAAAAGGTTCTTCTTAAATGTCATTATCGAATCTGCCTCCACCACCCCTAGTGCATTCCAGGCAACTGCCACCCTGTATAAAAATAAAATCTTCCCTTGTGCAACTCCTTTAAACTTTTCCTCTATGACCTTGAAGGTACTGTATGCCCTCCAATCCTACTGTATGTTTCCACCGTGGGGAGAAAGGTTTTGACTGTTTATCCTATCTATGCCTCTGATCATTTTATAAAATTCTAGGGAACCTCCCTGTCAAATCCCTTACAAATACATAGTTTTCTAAATTATCTTTCTTTTTTGATCTAAAATATCTATATTGTTTTAGTGTTGCTGATAACGCACACCATTATTTGTCCTTGAGATGCTGATGAAGATACTCCTACAATTTTATTGTGGTGGGGTGTTCCAGGATTTGGATCCATTCATGATGAAAAAGCGACAATCTATTTCCAAGATAGGATGGTATGCCATGGATAAGCATGTGGTGGTATTTGTAGATGGTACATGATGCTTTCATGGTGTGCTATTGTTGGAGGGAGGGAGCTAATGTAGCGAATGAGGTACTAATCATGTGGTGCTTTGTCATGAATGATGTTGAGTTTCTTGAATGATGTAAAGCTGCAACGTCATGATTTTTCTTCACCAACTTATGACTTGAATCGCTGGTGAAAAGAATATGGAGTATCAAGTAGATTACTTGTATAGTATACTCAATCTCTGACAGCCTTGTTGCTGCATTATTTATGTGGCTGGCCCATATGAGTTTCCGGTCAATGGTTATGCCATTGCTATTCAATGCCAGCTAGTTAGTTACTTTTGTTTAGTTTAGTTTTTTAGTTTTGTTTAGAAACATAGCATGGAAACAAGTTCTTCGGGTCACTGAGTCTCTGCCGACCAGCGATCCCCGCACACTAATACTATTCTACACATACTAGGGAAATTTATAATTATACCAAGCCATTTAGCCTACAAACCCGTACATCTTTGGGGTGTGGGAGGAAGCCAGAGCTCCCAAAGAAAACCTACGCAGGTCATGGGGAGAATGTACAAACTCTGTACAGACAAGCACCTGTAGTCATGATCAAACCTGGATCTCTGGGACTGTAAGGTAGCAACTCCACCGTGCTGCACCACCGTGCCTGCTAAGTGTTGGGAAGGTTTATCCTATCACCTTTTGTGCTATGAATATTACCTTTTAGCATGTGCATCTTTTACAATTCATGTTCGGGATCTAGGCATAATGGACAAGGTAAACCATTACACAGCAGCACAGAGAAACCCGTAAGGTTTTTGAAATATCTCCAGATCGCAACTGAAAGGTGACAAGCATGTAAAAACTACTTTGGTTGTGGGTGTCAAGGTTACACATCAATGTACTTTGTCCTTCTTGGAGCTTGCAACTGCAACAAATTGGAGATTTTGTTGAGGAATTGATACTGAAACACAATGTCTTTGCCTACTGAGATTCAGTGATAAATGTTATTTAGTTATAGACTGATAGTGTGGGGAAACAGGCACTTCAGCTCAACTTGCCAACACTGGCCAACATGTTCCAGCTACACTAGTTCCACCTGCCCATGTTTAGTCCAAATCCATCAAAACCTTCATATCCATGTACTTGTCTGTTTCTTAAATGCTGGGCCTCAACTACCTCCACTGGCAGCGTGTCATATACACCCACCATCCTTTGTGTGAAAAGGTTACTTCTCAGATTCCTATTCAATTATTTCACCTTCACCTTAAACCTCTGTCCTCTGGTCCTCGATTCACCTACCCTAGGCTAGAGACTCTGTGCCTCTACCCGATCTATTCCTCTAATTTAAAGTCTCTAGCTGCAAAAAGATATTTTGCTGTCTTCCTCCTCAACTTGTACCTCCAAACGCCCCTCTGTTCCAACAGTCTGCATTGCTCTGATTTCCTCTTTCCTGAATCGCTATCAGGTTCATTGCAAGGCGGGTGCCTTCCAATGCCTGAGAACAACTGGACAAGCCTTCAAATCGGCAAAGTCCTTCGGCACCTGCCTGGTCACTCCCAGTGACAAAGCACAAATATCCATTGCAACAGCCAGACGAATAATAGCTTCCCATTATCACCTTATAAATCTATGTTTCCGCGGCATTTTCTTTATTATGTTTGGCATTTCTCAGCAGTCTTCCTCTTCATTTTCTAATTTACCAGTAGGGATCAAAAAATCCTCATTATTAAACAAATCAATACTGTAGCTAGTAATTTACTCTGCATGAACCACTTCTATAATTTAAGAAACTGAGTTGTAGTTTCAGATATTATTTCAATAAATATTTTTTGAAGATTACTAAACAGTTCCACGGTAATGGATTAAATTTAATCTAATTGTAGTGTTAGCTGCATTTCTATCCTTATGCATTTAAGAAATTATGTTTGGTGCTTGTATCTATTCAAGATTAAGTTATGAAGATCTCCTTCCCCTTCATCATCAAAGCATTTTGGTTGTGCAGATATTTTAATGAAATCTTGTTCTTATGATCAATCATGCAGGGTTTAGAGGTTTTGTTTTTATTCCCTTCACGCAGTTATTTGTATTCACTATGGTTCATTAAAACCTCAAAAATTAAACTCCATGTTGCAGGCCTTCATGAAATTTGAATTAGGCATAAAGGATTTAGGAACATATTTGTACTAAATAGGCCAACAGAAACTTAGCATTCTTAAAACTATATAAGTTCTTGATCATAAGAATATAACTGTCACAAAAAAAAGCATTATGTTGTTGGCTTGTTTGGTTCAGCCATGGTGCATTAATTTGAACAGTTTTTCTTGCAACATTAATTATCCAACTTAGCTTGATACAGCTGTTAATGATTTGCTTTTCTATCACTTTTACCTGTGCCTAGAAACTTAAAGTTACATTTGTTAGAAGTGTGACTGAACATCCTGTACAACACTGAGATGCTGATGGAGGCAAAAATGGTGTTCGGGTTCTACCTTTGAAACAAGATAGATTTTGTATAAATAACAAAATGTACAAAACCTGTTTGAAGAAACCACAGCACATATCTGCTGTTTTAAACAAGATTAGCATCTTCCATAACCATTCCCTACCATGTCAACCTTTCCTAGATGTAGTTGCAAGGCACTGTAATAGTATTAGGTTAAAAACATCTTTGCAGGCAAGTTAGCTATGAATTCCATTTTACTTTGGAATCACGTGAGTGACTACGTGAAGATGGCCCACCAGAGTGACTGCACGTCATTACGTCCAACGCGTTTGGCGCACCGACAGGCTGGAGAATGCAGCTCCACCAGCAGTAAGTAAAACACCCGCAGGCAAGTGTTTTAAAACTTGCTGCGGTGTTGCTTAGTTGCGGTAAGGCTGGTTACAGGAGCCAGCAGGGACATTTTCCTAAGGGGAAAAAATTAAAATGATGAAAATAAGGCGAGTATATCGCCTACAGAGTAAACCTACCTGTGGTCAGTCCGCATGGGGAGGTGGATAGGGAACGCAATCCGGGTCCGTTCTGCTGCTACACCGCAATTACACCTTAATGCAAGGATAGGAAGCAAGCTGATGGAGCAAGGGTTCATTGTATCCCCTCATCAACAGGTAAGAGATATCCCCATTGTTGAGGGGATATAGCCATCTGCTCCACCCCGGATCCACAAACACTGAGCATTATTCTATGCTCACCAAGGGATTTAGTTCATTTTAAAAATAGCTGTACAAATGTAATCAAAGGACATTCTATACAGAATTATAGGGGGGGGGGGGGGGGGGGGATAATTCACGTCATCACTTGTCAGGTCCAGAATCCAGTAATTACCCTTGCCAGGGTCATCGTAATGTCGAGACATTTAATGAAATTACAGCTGATTAAGGCTGAGGTTGTGGCGGATGAAGTTCTGCCAGCCTTGCTTGTTCTCAAAAGTAGGGGGAAAAAACCCTCATGATGAACTCGTAGCTGCGGTCAGCGGATGACAACGGCTTTGAAGATGCCGATTTTAGAGTCACCGGCAGTTCAGCCAGCAGCAGCAACTCCGGTGCTTTAAAGCACTGTGGCCACTCCTGTCGGGAGGCAGGCCAAGAATAAATTGTCCAGATCTGTCAACTCTCATGAGTGAGGCCAGAAGACTTTCCTAAAATGAATATTGGGGATGTCTGGACAACGTGGAACACCTCATAGCCGAAATAATACAACCAGGAGGAATTCCAGCCGGGGTTATATCCCTGGGTCCCCAGCGGCTTTCAGCAGCAATCTCCAGAATAGGAATGACTCTGCATAGGGACCCAGCAAAGCAGCACCCTGTTTGGGGCTGTGTGTGTGACCTCCCATAAGCAGGAGCCGGGAGAGCCAGGGCAGTATGAATCTGACCCTGAAGTGGTGACCTCCCGTGAGCATGAGCCGGGAGAGCCAGGACATGGGGCCCAGCACAGCAGCACCTCGTTAGGGCTGTGTGTGTGACCTCCTGTGAGCACGACCCGGGAGAGCCAGGGCAGTAGGAATCTGACCCTGAAGTTTGGGGACCCAGCACACCAGAACCTCGTTTAGGGCTGTGCGTGTGACCTCCCGTGAGCATCAGCTGGGAGAGTCAGGGCAGTAGGAATCTGACCCTGAAGTTTGGAGTCATTGCCTATGTGCATACACCAAAGCACATGAGCTATGCTCCGGGTGTGATGGATGTGGTCAGCAATTTGCCATACCGGCGGGAGCTGGTGAAGCCAGGAATGACAATCTGGCCAGTAAGTTAATGGCCTCTCACCAGTTCCAGGACTTCATAATTGAGGAAACTTCGCAAGACATATCAAACACCTGTTAACTGTGCATCGCTCTAAAGGAACGCATCATGAGGGCGCATGAATTAAGGCTGCAGAAGTCCTAAAAAACTGGTTGGAGCAGGAACAGTGGCATTTGGGCAAATGGCAAGGCCACTATCCAAACACAGCAGGTTATGAACCCTGCTGTGTAATGCCCATTTGTTAGTTTTTAATATTCACGAATAACTATCCAGCCTACCATTAGTACCATTTAGAATGATTGGCTATTTGAGGTTCATCATTGATTAATTAACATGGCAGTATTTTGCCTATAGCCAAAACTGTAACTAATGTCTCGCGATGTACTAGATACATTATGACTCAATTACCTTTAGTTTACAAACTGATGTGAGCTTCAGGATGAGGAGCCACTGATATCGAGTCTGGCTGTGGCGGCAGATAGATTGTGAACAAAGCATTAGCCCTGCAGAGGCATGGGGTAAACTGTGTAGAATTGCTGGGTGCATTCTATGGCCTAAAGCATTCAGCTCAACAATGCATGATTTGCATGTGCAGCTTCAGATTGATAATACCACAGCTGTTGCATAACAATCACATGGGTGGAATGAGGTCATTATTCTGTGACAATCTGCCTAACCTCATCTGGCACTGGTGCATTACAAGAAACATCTGGATCTCAGATATCTACCTATCAGGTACAGATAATGTGAAAGTTGCAGAAACCAGGTCAAGTAAATCTATGACAAACACAAAATGGATGATGAATCCAAAAGTTTCAAAATGATTGTTAGCCGGTATGGATTGCTAGACATAGATATGTTGCATCCGGGTTAAATCACCAGTTACCTAAATACGGCATGGGAACCAGATCTAGGGGCAGTGGCGGAGGATACATTCTCGCTACGTTGGGGACATATGTTCTTACGCTTTCCCCATTCTGCCTCATTTAATCAATGTCTCACCAAAATAGAGCACGACTACGCTTAGGCTTTTGGTAGTCCTAACTGGTCCACACAGCCATGGTCCCATTGGTTCTGAGACTGATGACACAGCATTCATGATTATCCCAATTACAGAAACTTGTTGGTTCACACTGGGACAGGAGGAGAGTTCCCCTTTACATGAGCGTATTAATCTATTGATTTGTATCTTCTGACCAGACTGTTCCAGGGACTCGGACTATCGAGTAGGACTGTCGATGTGATTACGATGGCCTGGAGAGATAGTACTAAAAAACAATATGCATCTCATATTAAAAAAGGGAGATGTCCTGTTTACAGTCAAATATATCTTATCATAAGTTGCAGACATTTCGGATGTATTGGAGCTCCTGGCTACATTGCATTTTGACGAGCAGTTAAGCTATAGTGCCATTTATAGTGCTCAAAATGCTTTGTCCTCCCACTTAGGGCAAGGGTCCGGACAACACTCTGTCGAATCTCATCTATTGGTGGCCCGATTCATAGGAGGTATTTTAACAAAGCACACCCAGACATAGATATTCGGAAATCTGGGATGTGAGCATAGTTCTCACACTGCCTTGGCAATGGGCTCCAATTAAATTTCTGCCTTTCCAGAAGTTAACGCTCAAAGTGGTCATGTTCATGGTGCTAGTGGCCGCACTATGGGTCCAAATATTGCAAATATTGTGACTCGACAGCATGCATTCTTCTGTAGATGAAATTGTGTTTTATGCATATAATCTAATCTAAGGCCAGGGATGGCTGGAACCAAAATAAGCTTAAAATATACCCATTGATCTAAGACTATGTGTAGTTACGCATCTGAGCTAATATATCAAGGTCATCAAGAGTCTCAGAAGCTCTGAAACAGCCACATAAAACCTCATACAAAGGTGTCAGTACAAGCTATTTCTAGATGGCCGAAACAGGTTTGCATTATGCTGGAGTAGACACTGATGTGTTTAAATCACTCCACCAGGGCAGCGTCAACGTCCGCAGCAAAGGCACAGGATGTGCCATTGGACCAAATCCTCACCGCAGGATAGTCCAGTTAAGGAACCTTTTTCAGGGTTTATGATAAACCTGTCCTTGCAATGCAAAATTTGGGCATGCTGTTTTGGATTCTGTTTGAGTTCTCCCTTGTAATCCCCCTGCGAAAGAGGGGTTATTACTGTTCTTTTATTGTTTAAAATGTTCATTGTATAATTTAAACAATGTTCAATACGTTATTTATTTATCCTGTGTCCACCAAGGCAGTGTGTCGTATGGAACTGTGTCTACAGAATGAAATCACAGAGCTTTGAAATCTTCACGTAGTCACTCACGTGACTCCAAAGTAAAATAGTAAGATTAAATGAGAACTTACCAGTTTCATCTTTATTTTATGAAGAGTTACGATGAGGGATTACGTGCCTTCCATTCCCGACAATATATAATGTGTGTTAATTAGCTAAGAAGAAGGTACAAAGCTTTTAAAATCTTATTAGCATTTATCTCATCTTCCATAAAAGTGTGTGTATCTGGTCTGTACCCCAAACTAAATTTTACCTCAAACAAGTAAATATGCCTGTTAACATTGGGACTTGTTTGTGAGAAGTAAGTGAAAGGTGAAGGTATTTAGAGAGTATATGAGAATAGCACCTTTGGTATAAAACAATAGCCTTGCATAGGAAATACAAATTTAACTTATTTTGAGTTTAACATCTGAATACTTCTCAGGTTTGTAGAGAATAAGAAATTGTAGATCCCTAAAAATATAGCCAATCTGTTCAGAAATGTCTTGTACTGTGGACAATGATAAAACATTTAATTTATTAATATAGTTCAAAATAAATCATACAAGTTCTCCAACACAGCTTTTCTGATTATCAGATTTAATATATACTCCTGATCTGTATCAGATGCTAAAATCTACAATTTCATGTTATTGATTTATTTTTCATTTATATTTTTCTTCCAGAGAATAAACAAAGAGCCTTAGTCTGGTGTTACAATTATTCAATGATACAACTCCTAACGATGCATACATTATACCGGGTTTCTATTCAACCTATGATAAAACTAAATCAGAATTCACTGAAGATATTACCTGTCCTGCTTTATCAGAATTGTTAAAGGAATGGTTAATCTGATTGTTGTCATTTGAACTGCAAAGATAGATTTTCATTCTGATAACAAATATAGTCAATCACCCAAACTTCCTGTTACCTTTTGTAATATTTTTGGATTATGGCCTGCAGACAGTCGGTTTGGCAGATTGGAAAGACCAACCTCACAGCGCAAGTTAATAGATTGAAATTACAGAATAAATGCAACACACTATGGGGGAATATAGAAGTGGTGTGAACAATCCTTTCTAAGAATCAGAAAATGACTCATGGATAGGCTGATTTGGGCGCCGAGAAATAGTGACCAAGAATTTCCCAAAAAGCAGACAATGTGCTCTGTGTTGTATGTTTTTGGTACTCTTTTCTTCAGTGAAGGCTTTGCTGACATACTGCAAGCAGTAATAGATTTCTTTACCAACATCTGCCTTTGCTGAAGTGACTCATCCATTAAGGGCAGAGATGTACATTTTGTTTTGGGTCTTGCATTTCAGGAGGCTTATTTAATATAATGGCGGCAGGTTCATAAGTGACTATCTTCTGGATGATTAATATATGCTCCATCCTCATACACTTCAAGTAAATGGTCAACAATAACTTGTCCTCCAACTGAGCACAAGTACTGCCCTTTTATTTAATTATAAATCACTGAGGTTGGGGTGGACTTGATTTCCAGTGTAGTCTATAAAGACTTTATTTACTCTGTAGTTCAATTGGGAAGCCTGTAAATGAAAGCAATTTTCAAAACTACAAGGAAAAATTGCAGGTCATCACTTTTTTTAAAATAGATTTTCTTTCCTTACATTACTCTTGGGGCATTTGGACATTACTTTGAATTTGAATCCTCTTGTAATGGTTTTACTCAGAGTGGAGAACATACCAAAAACATAATGATTGTATCCCTCCACCAAATCCTCTCCTAACCACTCGCGGCCCCCCACCCCCTCTGGATTGTTCCATGGAAAAGAGCCATAGTCTAGCCTTAGATTGAATGAAAGATACAGCATGCAAACAGGCCTTTCAGCCCATAGAGTCCATGCTGACCAGCCATCACCTGTTCACCCTAGTTTTTATGTTATCCCACTTTCGCATCTGCTCCTTACACACTAAGCGGCAATTTAAAGGTCAGCCAACCTACAAACCCGCACGTCCTGGGGATGTGAGAGGAAACCAGAGCATCCACAGGAAAGACACATGAGCACAGGGGAATGTGGAAACTTCCCGCAGACAGCACCAGAAGTCAGAATCAACCCTGGGTCTTGGGTGCTGTGAGGTTGCCACTACACCAGCTGAGCCACTGGATCCGGAACATTTTCTGGTTCTCTGGAATCAGACTACTCAATTTTTTATGAGCTTCTGCAAGAGATTTGTCTCCTTCGTAAAGTTTAATGTAATCCCCCAGTTACTGCTTAACCAGTGCTTTACCATAAATCATTTGCTTTTGTACTCTGGGGTTTATAAAACCCCAGATGCAATGAGCTCTATTAAACACTGCCTCTACATGTTCTGTCTCTTTTGAAGATTTATGCACACACTCCCTGGTCCATTTCTCCTACTCATCCTTTAAAACCATGTTATTAAGACAATAATGTCCATTCTGCTAGTCTTGCTATGTTCTCTTGTGGTCAATCACCACATTAATCATTGTTTCCCCACACATCCAAGTTTCATGGAATCTTCAAATCAAAATAAAACAAATTGAAGCAGGAGAAGGTCATTTGGCCCGTCGAGCTTCAGTTTCAATACCATCTTCCCACTTTTTCCCCCATATGTCTGCTGTAATTCAATTCATTCTGCCTCAGCAAGGCCATCAGTATAATCAAGGACCAGTCTCACCCCGGGCGCTCTGTCCTCTCCCATCGTGCAGGAGATATAGAAGTTTGAAAACGCACACCTCTAGATTCAGGGACAGTTTTTTCCCCAGCTGTTATCAGGCAACTGAATGGTCCTCTCATCAGCTAGAGTGTGGTCCTTACCTCACAATTACCTCAACGATCGTTAGTTTAGTTTAGAGATACAATGCGGAAACAGGCCCTTTGACCCACTGAGTCCACGCCGACCAGCAATCCCCATACATTTGAAGTTTCTTGAATTGAACTATCTTGCACTAAATGTTGTGCTCTCTATCCTTTATCTGTGCACTGTGGACGGCTTGAATGTAATCATGTATAGTATTTTCTTTGACTGGATAGCATGCAACAAAAAATTCTTGCTGTACCTCAGTACACATGACAATTATAACCTAAACTAAATTATTTGTGTCCATAATTCTATCTCCTCCTTTTGAATATGTGCGACAGCTTGTTATCCTGAGCCTTCTGTGCTCAAGACTTCCAAAATATCACTACCCTCTGTTCTTCTTGGCCCTAAACATCTGGCCTTGTATCCTGAGACAGTGACTCCTTCCCACTGCCGACATCATCATCTCCACCCCATCTCCAGCCAAAGGAGACCTCCATGCATCCAACTTGTTGACGACTATCTGTAATGCCCATATAACTGACCCTTGTGGAACAAAATGTGAAGGAAAGAACACCTCCATTCCCCACCAGGAAGGTCTTAAAGCCATTTGTTTCTTCCTCGACCGCAGAACCAGCCAATTTCCATCTACTCATACTTTTCTCCACCTAGCAGATCTGGTCCTCACCCTCAACAACTTCCCCTTCGACTCCTCAAACTTCCTCCAAATCCAAGCAGTAGTTATGGGCACTCGCATGGGCCATGCCTGCCTCTTTGTTGTGTACATTGAACAATCACTGTTCCAGGCGTTCACTGGCCCTATCCCCGAATTCTACCTCCGCTACATTGACGACTGCAATGGTGCTGCCTCCTGCACCCATGCAGAACTCACTAACTCACTGAGCGGCAGGAGTGAGTTTGGTGATTGGCTGAAAGGTAAGCTCTTGGGAGTTTCTTTGTGTTCCCTTTCAGGAGCGGTTAGTTTAAAACTGTGCGCAACCAGCTAAGAACACATTCCTTCAAGTTCGGGAACGGCAGGAGTGAGTTTAGTGATTGGCTGAGGAATTCAATTTGCAAATTGGTTAAGTGGCAAATTGGGCAATTTATCTGCCAATATAAGCAAGGTTTGCTGTCGGGGAGCGACCAGTCCGGGGAAGTGCTTTGTGAGAAAAGTGTGAGTCTTTGGCTCAAGAGTCTTCGGCGAGGAGGCCGAGGAGAGGAGACTACGCAAAACGCTGGAGAGGACGGGACACAGTGAACACATGACGGGTAAGATGAGTCAGTGTGATGCTTGCAGGATGTGGGAGGCCCGGGACACTGATGGGGACTCTATCTGTTACAACTGTGGTAAGTGTCTCCAGGTTCAGCTCCTGAAGGACCGTGTTGGGGCACAGGAGAAGCTGCTTGATTACCTCAGGGCCATCTGGGAAAACGAGAGTTTCCTGGACAGGACCTACAGTGTGGTTGTCACGCCAAGGATATAGGAAGAACGAAGGTGTGTGACTAAGAGAATGCAGAGTAACTGTGGAGTGTGAGAGTCTGTAGCGTGGAGACTTCAGGCCCGGTGCTGTGTCTAGGACTCGAGTAAGGCGACGGCTGCGGCCTGCTGGTGGGCGGTGGAGTGGCGAGGGTCGGTAGAGTCACTGGTGGAGGCCTGCGGGATGTGGACTCTGAGTCAGCGGGCGAAGCGTCGGAGGTCCAGGTCAGCGGATGGCCAGTGAGCTGGTGAGGGTCAGTGCTCCTGGTGAGGCGGTGATAGTTGGAGGTAACGGTCAGGAAGCGAGGATCGGCGGTACCGGTGAGGCAGCGAGGTTTGGCATCATTGGTGAGTAGGTGAAGGTCGGCGGCAGTGGCCACGTGGAGGTCGGCGACAGCGGCATCTTTGGTGGGTCCGGCCCTGAGATCGGTCAGGGAGGCAGAGAGAGGTTGAGTAGGCTGCGACTCTATTCCTGGAGCACAGGAGGATGAGGGGTGATCTAATTGAGTTGTATAAAATCATGATAGAAATAGATTGGGTAGATGCACAGAGTCTCTTGCCCAGAATAGGTTAATCCAGGACCAAAGGACATAGGTTTAAGGTGAAGGGAAAATATTAAATAGGAATCCGAGGGGTAACTTTTTTACACAAAGGGTGGTGGGTGTATGGAACAAGCTGCCAGAGGAGGTAGTTGAGGCAGGAACTATCCCAACATTTAAGAAACAGTTAGACAGGTACATGGATAGGACAGCAAATAGACATAAAATGCTGGAGTAACAGCGGGATAGGCAGCTTCTCTGGATACAAGGAATGGGTGATGTTTTGCGGTGGAGACCCTTCTTCAGACTCTGAAGACCCATTCTGAAGAAGGGTCTCAACTAGAAACATCACCCATTCCTTCAATCCAGAGATGCTGCCTGTCCCGCATTTTCCAGCATTTTGTATCTATCTTCGGTTTAAACCAGCATCTGCAGTTCCTTCATACAACATGGATAGGACAGGTTTGGAGGGATATGGGCCAAATGTGGGCAGATGGGATAAAAGTAGCTGGGACATGTTGGCCGGTGTGGGCAAATTGGGCCGAAGGGCCCGTTTCCTGTATGACTCCATAACCCTCAGACCTATTCAATCCTTTATGTCAAATACAATTTTTCCTATAAATTACTATGTGCCGACTCATCTTCAAAGAATATAGATTGATTGAGAAATCTGTAAGGAAAACCGTGCTTTCGGGAAGTAAGAGAGCAAACATGGGTTCAAGGAATCTCTCCGTAGCAAGTCTTTCATTGGTCTCAGCGTAAAGGAAACAGCTATTTTATTAAATCGTGAGGAAGCTACATTATACGAAGTTCACATTTGGAACTTGGACACTTGTTCTGCTCTGGTAATTATGCAAACCAGCAGTATAAACAAATCTACCTGAAGTTCATAGAGTGTACTGAAGATATTTGAATGCATTTGCAAAATTGTCTCCAATAGCAGCCAAAAACATCTCTTCCCTTGACGTGCAGTCCAGTGGTGGGTGCATCGGAATATGATCTGCTATCCAATGAGTACAGCCTTGTAGATATTCCAATGAATATTATCTGCCATCCAATATTACAGTGTGAAAGGCTGACGTGATGTTAATTCGCACATAAACATTTTTGTCACGTTTGCTTCAGTACAATTCCAAATTGGGCTTCATGAAAGAGCATATTAGTATAATAGTGAATATTTAAAATTATGATTTTAAAGGTTGGTTTGGCATTTAATTTTGATTAATTCATTTTTTTATATAGCTCTTATGCTAACTATTTATTTTGCCTTTGTGCTTTCACATCGAGTTTATGGCCCACGGATAATTGCTTTGTCTCATGCTAATTAATTACTGAGGGAATGTGTTGGGTGTCAGTAAATATAGGCGGGATCAGGTAACTTGAAAACCACACATTCCAACAACACTTAATGAGAAAATAATTGCTTCCTAATTTTCTGATGTATCAACATCCACAACTGTCAAACATACCCTTCGGCTATTCTTAACGTACAAAAAGTAATTACATTTGATAAATGCAATGTCACATTTGGTATATTAAGCATTTTCTATATAATAATTAAAATTTAAATGCCATAAACTCTTGTTTCTCAATAATGTAGATGACTTCCTTTAACACATTTAATTTATTCAAATTTGCAAGACCAGAATTTATGGCTCATCTATAATTATGCCGTGCAGTGTTTGTGGTGAAGACTCTGCCGTTATGCAAGGAATATGAGGATTTTTAACACAAGGAAAATCAAAAAAGGATAAAGCAGCAGGCATGTTTTCTCAGAGCTACCAGGTAAATCCACTTCAAGACCCTCATCTGCCAACACACCAAGTCGGCAGTATAATACCCATTTTAGTGGAGACACAAGAAACTATGGATGCTAGAATCTTGAGCATCTTTGGTCAGAAGAAGGGTCCCAGCTCCATACATCACCTGTCCATTCTTTCCCCAGATGCTGCCTGTGCTGCTGAATTCCTCCAACAATTCCTGTTTGTCCCAATTTAATCTCTGTACTCTCATCCCCAGTTTTGTCCTCCCTATTGGTGATACCCACAATAGGAGCTGGACCTGCCCTAGCAATTAGGGCTTGCCACCATCTCATATATGGTGCGTCGTACATCCACATCTCCAAAACACCAAACCTTGGCCTTGAGAAGCAGAAATCAACCTAAAGAAACCTTTCAATTAAATGTTGTCCAGTTTCTCAGAATGTTAGTTCTCCTGATGT
This sequence comes from Okamejei kenojei, assembly GCA_035221665.1. Lineage (NCBI taxonomy): Eukaryota > Metazoa > Chordata > Chondrichthyes > Rajiformes > Rajidae > Okamejei > Okamejei kenojei. The sequence goes on along the minus strand of CM069135.1, from coordinate 49,683,645 downwards.
AGCAGAATGCCAAGAACATTGTTGTTTCCTGGAAACAATTTGCCCATGTCATCCTGCCAGCCTGATTTGTGGTTCTTTCTAGTTGCTCAGCAAGGGGCTAGTATGCTGGAGTATTTTAATTGCATCTTGACCAGTTTCCACAGGTATTAAAAATAAATAATCTCCCCCCCCCCCCCCCCCCCCACTCATGATTCTAAATTTGCAACCAGCAGCAATTGTGAAGGGGTTAATACACAGGAGTTTTCGATTTTATTTCTAACCATGTTCTTTTGACAGGGATGTAACTTGATTGGTACTTCCATTATGAAAGAGTCAGGAGGTTCCAGGTAAAGATCTAGTGGTAAGCACTTTGTTGTCACTCATCTTTCTTGGATATTGGCTTTTAGACAGTGTTTTTATTGTAAAGTGAACAATCTCCACCAATAAAATTTCTTTGTCAATACTTTCAGTTGAAAACTGCAACTTTCTGACATCTTCTTGCCATATATAATAGAGGCATTAACATCAAGCTTTGTCTGATGTTATTTTTAGAACATATGCTGGATTGTTGACTGTTGATCACTGTGCTTTGTCTTAGCTTGCCAGATAATTAGAGTTTTGATGTGGCGATGTGAAAGGTCTTAAAGTGGGGTGTAAGTGAGGGAAACATTGATGCTCAGTGTTGTGCTGGTAAAAATTGCATAAAGGTACAATCATCATTGCTGAAGTGTTGTTGAAGGTTTTGTTAATAAGATAAATGAAAGTGGTATTGGATTGATTGTAATTCCAACCAGGATCACAGCCCTGAACAAATTCACATAAACACAAGCAAAATCCTGATGGAAACTTACTTGAAACTTCTAAAGAGCTTCTATTAATTGGAAACTTTAATTGCAATTTGGAGGAATTGTACAAGATGTTTTCATAGTTCTAGGTATAAGTTGAATTGTTAAAGGGAAAGATTATAGCTCACTGTAATTCACATCTCTTGATGTGTTATTGCTCAGAAAATGTAAAGGAGTTTTTCTTCCTTTGTAGTGGTGATCGGGTTGGGGAGAAGCAGCTGCCATAACAAAGGAGATATATGTGTGCGTGATCTGCAATGAAATGAGTAAGTAACTCTAGAGTAGCAGGTAGTTTCATGACCGAAACAGATTTAACAATCCCATGTACCATCCCCATTACTTATAGGCTTACCTTTAGATGCCACTACTTACAGGTGCTACTGTATATCTGTCAGATGCGCACACCTTACAGATATTTACAACCCAAAGGGAAAAGGAGAGCAGTAAAAGGGTGGCAGTGAATCTATGCAGTACAAGCAAACCTGCTATCAGGGTTGATGCAGGAGACTTGCTCACATTATTTTTGGATTAATGTCACACGTCACTACGAAAAATGTGCCTGGTAATAAGTCATTTATCCATTGCTTTTACAGCCATTGATCTCGAAATTTGTTGCGTTTAAATACTGTGGTGTGACATGCCTCACCAATTGTACCAAACCACGTCATGCAGCAAATTACTTTCCCACAATAGCCCAGACTTAATGGGACAACAGGAATTGGTTAATCGCAAGGTGTGGATTTATATGGGAATTCCTCAGACTATTTCCCAATGTCAACCTGTTTATCTTCCTCTAACTCCAGCCTGAATGAGACCCAAAGCTCTCCTCAACAACCGCCTGATACTGCCCCTTTCTTCTCTTAGGTAGGTGGACTAATCTTTGATCTGACTTCCATTGGGCTTTGTCATAATCCAAATGAAAAACTGGTGAACAGTATGGACTACCTCTATCCATGCTGACATCCAAGTGACGATATTGTGCAAAACACAGAAAGAGAGGAAGGCAAATGCCCTGACCATCTTGGTGTTTCAAAAAATGTTCTAATAAACAGAATAGTCCAAGGCTAGGATAGAGTGAATGTGGAGAGGATGTTTCCAATAGGGGGAGAGTCTCGAGGTCATATCCTCAGAATTAAAGGACCTTATTTTAGGAAGGAAATAAGGAAGAATTTCTTTTGTCAGAGGATAGTGAATCTGTGGAATTCTGCCACAGAAGGCAGTGGAGGCTGTCAGTGGATATATTTAAGGCAGAGATAGATAGAATCTGGATTAGTACAGGTGTCAGAGGTTATGAGGAGAAGGCAGGAGAATGGGGTTAGGAGGGAGAGATAGATCAGCCATGATTGAATGGCGGAGTAGACATGATGTGCCTAATTTCACTCTTATCACTTATGATCTTAATTAATGAAAACGCTGATAACCAGCTATCAAATCTCTTAAAAAATCCCGGTGGTTCTGTCTCTGGTTCAATTCAATGCAATCTTTAATTGTCATTTTGCAGTGTACAGTACAGAGACAACGAAATGCAGTTAGCATCTCACCCAGAAGAACAAACATAGAATAATGAACAGTAAAATATATATATGTACAAACATTATCAGTAGTGCAATTTTACTGGGGGAAGGAGTGTCCGGGGGAGGGGGAGGGGGGGTGACTGGCAATCATCGAGGTCAGAGTTAAGTAGTGTAACAGCCACAGGGAAGAAGCTGTTCCTGAACCTGCTGGTCCAGCAACAGAGAGACCTGTAGCGCCTCCCGGATGTGAGGAGGGTAAACAGTCTGTGGCTGGGGTGAGAGCAGTCCTTGATGAGGCTGCGCACCCTTCGCAGACATCGCTTGCTTTGGACAGGCTCAATGGAGGGGAGTGAGGAACCGGTGATGCGTTGGGCAGTTTTCACCACCCTCTGCAGTGCTTTCCGGTCGGAGACAGAGCAGTTGCCATACCATACTGTGATACAGTTGGTAAGGATGCTCTCGATGGCTCAGTGGTAGAAGTTCACCAGAATCTGAGGAGACAGATTGACCTTATTTAGTCTCCTCAGGAAGAAGAGATGCTGGTGAGCCTTCTTGATCACCTGATTCTGTTTCCTGCAATCCTTTCAATTTGACCAGGTCTTGTTCTCCGAGCTTATTTTAAACCTGCCTGGTTCACTGGAACATTTATTGCATGACATGTTGATGTTCTTTTCAAAACAAAGTGAATTCTATGTTAAGCATTAAATCCAACAGTCCAGAAAATCGGTAATAACGTTCTGACACATGATCAAAATGTCAAGGCCTAGATGGCATAGCTTTAAGGCTAGAGGGGTAACATTTAAAGAAAGTCTGTGGGACATGTTTTATTAAACACAGCATGGTGGGTGCCTGGAACACCATGCCAAGGGACATTTGGCAGTGACATTTAAGCAGCTTGTGGATAAGCACATGGATATGCAAGAAGGGGAGGGATATGGATCAGATGCAGGAGAGATTAGTTTAACTTGGCATCACGTTCGGCATGAACACTGGGCCGAATGGCCTGTTCCTGTTCTGTGCTAAATAATTGAACAGTAGAGCACAAGAACAGGCCCTGTGGCCCGCAATGTCTGTTTCAAACATAATGCCAAGACCACTTCTTATCTGTCTGTATATAATCCATATCCATTGCCTGCATATCCATATGCCTACCCAAAAGACTCTTAAATGTCACTATCATATCTTAAGGGGTTGGACAGGCTAGATGCAGGAAGATTGTTCGATGTTGGGGAAGTCCAGGACAAGGGGTCACAGCTTAAGGATAAGGGGGAAATCCTTTAAGACCGAGATGAGAAAGACTTTCTTCACACAGAGAGTGGTGAGTCTCTGGAACTCTCTGCCACAGAGGGTAGTTGAGGCCAGTTCATTGGCTATATTTAAGAGTGAGTTGGATGTGGCCCTTGTGGCTAAGGGGATCAGAGGGTATGGAGAGAAGGCAGGTACGGGATACTGAGTTGGATGATCAGCCATGATCATATTGAATGGCGGTGCAGGCTCGAAGGGCTGAATGGCCTACTCCTGCACCTAATTTCTATGTTTCTATGTTTCTATCATATCTGACTGAACCACCACCTCTGGCAGTACATTCTAGACACTCGCCAGACTGTTGAAAAAAAAAAAAAACTTGCCCCGCACTTATCCTTTAAACTTTGCCCTTCTCACCTTTAAAGCTATGCTCGCTAGAATTTGATATACCATCCGAGGAAAAAGGTCCTGTCTGTCTACTCTATCTGTGCCTCCCATAATTCACATCGTTCTTGTAACGTGGTAACGAGAACTGCACACAATACCCCAAATGTAGCATAATCAAAGTCCTATAAAACTGCATCATGACTTCTTGACTCCTAATCTCAATGGCCCGACATATGAAAGCAAGCACAGCATAAACCTTCTTAATTACTCTATCTACTTGTGTTGCCACTTTCAGGGAGTTATGAACTTGGACCCCCAGACCCCTCTGTATATCGATTCTGTTAAAGCCCTGCCATTAATTGTATATTTTCCCCTTGCATTCAACCTCCCAAAGAGCAAAATGTTGAAAGTGCTCGGATTAAACTCCATCAGCTATTTCACCGCCCATTTCTGTAGTTGATCTATATTCCGCTGTATACTTTAACAGTTTTCACACAGAACGTAACACTAACAATCTTGGTGTCATCTGTAAACTTACTAACCTAACTGTCTATGTACACATCCAAGTTATTTATGTATATCACAAACAGCAGAGGTCCCTGCACAGATCCAAGTGAAACACAACTCCATAAGTTTTAGAAGGTAGACACAAATTGCTGGAGTAGCGCAGCAGGTCAGACCCATTGAGTACTTCACCTACATTCTTTGACTCCAAGCACAGATTCCCTCCTTTATACTTGAGCAGCCCTACCATCTATAGACACAAAAATCTGGAGTTTCGGGTCGAGACCCTTCTTCAGACTCGATCGAAAACATCACCCATTCCTTCTCTCCAGAGATGCTGCCTGTCCCACTGAGTTACTGCAGCTTTCTGTGTCTATCTTTGGTTAAACCAGCATCTGCAGTTCCTTCTTACACAGTCCTACCATCTCCTGATTACCCTTTTATTTTGAATGTAGATATTAAAAGTTTTAGGATTTTCTTTAATCCAACTTGCCAAAGCAATTTCGTGGCCCCTTTTGCCCTTTCTAATTACCAGCTTCTTTCCTCCTATTTTTAAATTCCTCAAAGGCCACGTTTGATTCCATCCTCTTAAACCTTGCATGCACTTTTTTTCTTTTTGACCAAATGTACAACCTCTTTGGTCATCCAAGGTTAGAGTCATAGAGTGATACAGTGTAGAAACAGGCCCTTCGGCCCAACTCGCCCACACTGGCCAACAATGTCCCAGCTACCCTAGTCCCACGCCTGCGCTTGATCCATGGGATAGTCCCAGCCTTCACTACCTCCTCTTGCAGCTTGTTCCATACACCCACCACCCTCTGTGTGAAAATGTTACCCCTCTGATTCCTATTAAATCTTTTCTCCTTCACCTTGAACCTATGGCATCTGGTCCTCGATTCCCCTACTCTGGATAAAAGACTCTGTGCATCTACCCAATCTATTCCTCTCATGATTTTGTACATCTCTCTCAGATCTCCCCTCATCCTCCTATGCTCCATGGAATAGAGACCTGGCCGACACAACCTTTAGCTCACACCCTCTAGCCCTGGCAACATCCTTGTAAATCTTTTCTGAACCCTTTCAAGCTTGACAATATATTTTCTATAACACGGTGCCCAGAACTGAACACAATATTCTAAATGCGGTCTCACCAACGTCTTATACAACTGCAACATGACCTCCCAACTTCTATTCCCTTACTTTGCAATGCTAATCTGTTCCCTTACTGCAACATACTGGTTCTAAACTTGGATCAATTTGTCTTTAAATGACTCCTACATGTCAGATGCGGACTTGCCAAATAGCAATTGCTCCCAATATATCCTCCTGAGCTCCAGCCCAATAACGTTGTAATTTGCCTTACTCCAATTTAGTACCTTCCTGCAGGGTCTACCCTGCTTCCTAATCAAAACCATTTTAAAACTATATGCTGTGATCACTATTCCTAAAAGCCTCTTCTGCTGTAACAGTAATCACCTGGCCAAACTCATTTCCCAACCCACATGGTCCAGTATGTTCCCTTCTCGGGTTGCACTATCCACATACTGTTTCAAGAAACCCTCTTGGTTACACCTCACTAATTCTCCCCTATCTAAGCCTTTGGCACTGAACAATGTTCTTTAGTTAGAGGGTGGCGAATCTGTGGAATTCTTTGCCACAGAAGGCTGTGGAGGCCAAGTCAGCAGAAATAGACAGATTCTTGATTAGTTTAGGTGTCGGGGGTTATAGGGAGAAGGCAGGAGAATGGGGTTAGATAGAGAGGGAGAGATATATCAGCCATGATTGAATGGCGGGGTAGACGATGGGCTGGATGGCCTAATTCTACTCCTATCACTTATGACCTTAAGTCCCAGTCAATATTGGGGAAGTTCAAGTCACTCACTAAGACAACTTTTGCTCTGATATTTTTTGTAATCAATCTATATATCTGTGTCTCTATCTCCTGCTTGCTATTGGGGGCTCTATAGTACAATCTCATTAGAGTGCTTGCACCTTTCTTATTTCTAAGTTCTACTTAGATATATGAAAGGTGCAAGAACTCTAATATTGTTCTATCCATCGGTCCGACGCCAGAGTCCTAATGAGCCTGACCCACTTTAGCGATTTTTCAGCGGACTGTTGGCGGCTGTCAAGTTGCCGGCAGTTGCCTGAAAAAAATCGCAACTAGAACGGCGTCTGTCAGAGTGGAACACATAGACACACACACAAACACATTGCTTCCTTCACCAGCCCGTGTGAAATTTTTAGACAGCGTTCCCCCGCTTGCCCTGTCTAAAAAATTCACATGGTGCAAAGCCAAGGTGATACAGACACACACATCAAGGAACAGGTTGGCACTGTAATTAAGATGGCTAAAGCACAGCGTATGACAAGTCCTTTAAAAGAGGGAGAGGGGGGAGAAGGAGTGGAGACAACTTTTAAGAAGCCAGAGAAACGTTGCTGTGAAGCTCGGCGGACATTTAGCGTATCCTTGGTTCTGAAAACTACTGCTTAGCTTTTTTATCCCCAATGAAATTCACTGGTCAGCATCAGCTACAACCTACGAGAACCTCCGACAACCTTCGACCTCCTTGCAAACCATTTAGACCTCCTGGCGACCCACCTACGGCTAATTTTTCAACATGTTGAAAGATTCACGGCGCCCATAATGAGGCCACGACTAGTTCCCAGAATACGGGAACTCCTCACGACCATGAAGGCGACTCCCCGGCAACCACCCGCGAACATGTGGTGACCATGTGGCGACTGCATAGTCTCCTGCAGTCGCCTGAAAAGTCGCCTGTGGGCAGGCCCATAAGTGTGCCATGATTTTCCAAACTTTAACTGTACCTTTCAATGTGTTCATCATGTTGACATGTTGCAAACCAATGGTCGATTTCACAAGCTTTGTTCTGAATAAGGAAACATGAAATGATCGTGATGCAAGGCATGTCAAGGCCTGACTCTCAAGAATAATTTTCCCCATTGCACTAAAAATGGAAATAAGTGCATGTGAATCTGAAAATGTAACATTTCCACCATTCTGACCCTCCTTCTCCACCTCTTTGAGCATTAAAGATTTTAGAATTCCATGCTAGAAAAGAATGTAAAGGTCTCTGAAATTAAATTAATTAAGATCGAATTAATCTTTCACAAGGGCATTATTTCAGTTACAACTATGTGCCCATCTGCATTAATTGAGGTCTTGACCTCTGTGATTGTTAGCTTCTGGCAACCACATGCATTTTGCTCTGAACTCTGAAGTGAGCAGGTTGCAGGCAGATTCCAAAAATACCCTTTGCTGCTCACCAGCTCCTCCTCACCTTGTGCCAACTAATTTATAGGAAGACTCTTCATATCTTCAATGAGCATCAGCACTCACACGTTATCTAATGATAACAGCAGGGTTCAGTTTGACGTTGCCAGAATTAGCGCGGTGGACAGCTCGATTAGACTTTAGAGATACAATGCGGAACCAGGCCCTTCAGCCCACACCAACCAGCAATCACCACGTACACTACCAGTATTCTACACACTAGGGACAATTTACAATTTTGACTGAAGCCAATTAAGCTACAAACCTGTATGTCTTTGGAGTGTGAGAGGAAACCAGAGAACCCGGAAAAACCCACGTGGTGAAAGGAAGAACATAAAAACTCTGTAAAGACAATGCCTGACATCAGGATTGAACCCTGGTCTCTGGAGGTGTAAGACAACTCTACAGCTGCACCACTGTGTCACACCATGATTGTAATCATGTATAGTCTTTCTACTGACTGGTTAGCAGTGAACAAAAAAAGCTTTTCACTGTACATGGGTATACAATAAACTACGCTATAGAAAAGAATGATTTTGAATTTAGTACATTTGTGACAAGTTAATCAACAAAACCACCTTTTGGGTGGAAATACAGCCACGTTTACAACATGGATTTGAATTGTAAGTTACTATGCTGCCACATTGCATCCAGAGTCCAGTGATTTTTTTTAAACCAAAGTCTGGCCATTTTGTTAGAAGGCAGTCAGCCTCTTTTTTTTTTCCTGAATTGTTCTTTCTCTGGAAATTGAGATCAAGATTGACTGTCAACTTTCTCACCACAGGATCATGTTAAGTGGAGGCAGCCGATCTCTGTCATGTTTCCCAATTTTCTGCCCACCCTTGCATTAGTCGGGGTTACCATGGCACCCTATTCACAGAGGAGACATTTCATGGAGTACCTGGGGGCATCTTGGATGCACAAACGTTGCTAGCTTCTCACAGATGCACACAGCCTTCAACGGCATCTACATGGCAATCCTTCTTCCTGCATTCAATAACAGAGGCTCACAGAATGCTGATCATGCCATGATGCATCCTGCTTCAGCCTTGCCTTAAAGCATCTGTGGTCCTGTGTTCATAAGTGAAAGGAACAGAATTAGGCCATTCGGCCCATCAAATCTAGTCCACTATTCAATCACAGCCGATCGATCTCTCCCTCGTAACCCTGGGTCTCAGTCCACCCCTGAGGAACACAATCCTCAAGCAGATTTTCAATATCTGGAACCATGCTCCAGCCAGCTGGGTCCAGATGCATCAGGTATGGTCTACATCATCCCTTCAGCTCTCCCCGTTCTGAACAGTAATATTCAGGGACAAGGGAAAATGTATCCTGATACCCACGACATTTCAAAAGAGGGACGTTGCATTTTTAAAACATCTTTATACTAATACATCAACACAGATGATAATGAGAATATTTTGTAGATAAAAGCATTGGAAGACATACTAATTACAACTAAACACTGTTAGGGAGCATACCTTCAGCCGTTGTGAATTTGTCATAAAGCCTTTGCACCTCCATCATGTTCTGTCCAAGAGGAATTGTCTCCAGCCTGGTGGGGTGTCTCAGTTTCGAAGATTTGAGCTATTTTATTTGCGGATTTGACCTAATCTGAGGAAATAAAGAACATTGAGTCATCTTTATTTCATCTTTTTCAAGGCACTGTAGAGTTGGGGTAGGAGATGTGTACACATGCCAATTTGTTTATCTGTGTTTGAAAGAGCTTTTTTTAAGTGGCGTGTAGCTCAAATTGCATCTGGACATCACGGCATTTATTCCATATGCAAGACCTCCCCGTTGCCTCGAATGTAATAAATCTTTTCTTTTCCTCTCAGTCAGTCAGAAATTCCCTCAGCCCCTCCACGCCAGGCATCTTGACTGCTGGTGATATACCACTGACAGGACAAGTGCTTTTTCAGAGACAATGTCACACAGCCATCAGAGGGGGAAATGGTCAGCAGCTGCATTGGATTGACTGCGGGACTGTTGGAAATTGCACATGTCCCATTTAAAAATATAATTCTGCCATAACAACATCAAATTTCTCAATTTTCTTTAAGGTGGTTCTAACCTGATGCTAGCACTAAATAAAAGGTGAGAAAGACACATAAGCTGGAGGAACTCAGCGGGGTCAGGCAGCATCTCTGGAGAAAAGGAACAGGTGACATTTTGGGTCGAGACCCTACTTCAGACTGAGAGTCGGAAAAGTCTTAGGCCTCCTTCGTTCATGTCTGATCATGGGTGCTATTCCCTATATGGAGGATGCCTGTGCGTGACTTTGTTTAATGCGGGGAGACTGGTGCACAGACAGCCACCCCATGGTCCCTGACAGATCTTGGTCAGGATCCAGTGGCATGGAGTCCAAGACGACCGGAGACACTTTTCTGCTGCAGCCTTCATCCGCCTTCCCAGCCGTTGTGATGCTCCACTAAGGTCAGCCATCGTTCTCTGCCTGTTTCACCATTGAGATCTTGGTTGCATTGCTCTTTGTCAAAGACCTCCACCTCGACCTTACTTCCATGGGTGACCCTACCAGGAGCATAGCCCCAGATGGCATCGCTCTCAGGATCTCAGGTCCACACAAGCTTCTCCACCACAACAAGGTGACAATCCACGGAGAAGTCGGGGAAGAAACAAAGATATAATATAGCCCTATATCAGCGTCAATATCTCTCATTTCCCTTTCCCCTGATTCTCAGTCTGAAGAAGGGTCTTGACCTGAAATGTCACCTATTCCTTTTCTCCAGAGATGCTGTCCGACCCGCTGAGTTACTCCTGCTTTTTGTGTCTATCTTCAGTTTAACCAGCATCTGCAGTTTCTTCCTACACACTAAGTCAAGGGCTATTGTGCTTTCTTATTAAGTTTCAAAACATTAAAAAAAAAATCAACAACCATTAATTCTGCAAGATTGTACTGGACAACAGCAACAAGAACTAACATGCCCTTAAGACAAATTTATATTGTTTTCCAAATAAAATTGTAGGAAAGCACCTTTAGGACAGTGATAGATACTGGGTAGTAATACAACTGACATCTATTATGGATCTCATTCAATATTCAGTTTTGATGGAAGTTGTTGTATAATTGATGTTAGGTAAGATTCTGGCAATTTTGTGTTCCCACCAGAAACATAGTTTACTTTGCATTTGAACCGGTGGGAGTATCAAATGTAATAAAAAAATAAGACCAGCCTCAGTTGCTCCTTGAGAAAGGAATCTTGTATCATCAAACTGCAACGTGGTTGCTCTTTGTTTGCTGAAGGACAATGTGCTGTCTTACCATTAAACTCCTAGCTCGGACAGTGGTCCCAACAATGGCAGAACATTCCAAAGTAGGGGTACATTTTTATATTAGCACAGATATCAGTGAAGGTTTCAAAACTGGTTTCTATTCAATCCACCTCACCCATCAAGTGCCATCACTCTGCAGTATGTTGCTAGCTTTCTGCAATTTAATTGGAATTAAAGTAGTTTGTCTCCCCTTTTCCCTGATTCAATACTACTGCCATTGAAGTTTGTCTGGAATTTCCAGTGCATCTTTAAGTTAATGGCTGAAGTTCGCTTTGTTCCTTAACACATCATATTAATTGTTTGTTGCAATAGAGGTGGTGTTTGATTGAAAATGTGCTGCTTGGTTCCTTCTTTCATGAGGGGTCAGCCCCAGACCTGATAGGATCTTTGGCAAGAGTGAGATCAGATGTAGGATATTACGATGGGCATTTGTGCCACAGATTGGACAGTGCAATTAGGATCCCAGTTGGTCTTTGATATATTTAGGTAGGGAACAATGGTCAGAGGAGAGGGTAGCATAGTTGAGCAGTGGTAGAGTTGCTGCCTTAAGGGCCTGTCCCACCAGCATGCGATTGCATGCGTCTAACGCGGGGCCGGTCCCACTTCGAACCGCGGAGGCGTCTGGAATTGTGCAGGGCTGGTCACGACATCATACTCACCAATCAGCTGGGCAAGAGGTGGGCCGACTGAATTTGGACGTCGTACGGCGTCGGGCAGTGACGGCATTGTGCAACACCATGCGCTAGGCGTACACCATCAAGACGCTGCGTACGCCGTCAAGACACTGTGTACAATGTCAAGATGCTGCATACGCCCGTTGGCGCACGGGATTTTCGGACAGTGCAAGATTTGGAGCCCTGTAGAGCCAGAGTGAGCAACACTGCAAGTTGGAGGAACTGCACCTCATATTCCGCTTGGGGAGTTTGCATCCTTTGGGCTTGAACATTGAATTTTCTCAATTCTGTTAACCTTTGCTGTCTCCTCCCCTTCCCACCTCTCCCTCAGCCCTCGGGCCCTGGCATTCCCTCTCTCTATCTCCCTCCCCCACCCTAGTCGCATCAGCTTCTCATTTTCACACCACAAACAGCTTACAATGGCTTGTTCCCTTTATCATTGATACATTTTTGCATATCTTTCATTCATTGTTCTTTATCTCTCCACATCACCATCTATATCTCTCGTTTCCCTGATCCCTGGCCAGTCTGAAGAAGGGTCTCGACCCGAAACGTCACCTATCTCCTTCGCTCCTTAGATGCTGCTGCACCCGCTGAGTTTCACCAGCCTTTTGTGTAGCCAAAAGTTTATAGCCTCCTTTCGCTCTGGTATTTTATTTCATTCTTCACATGTTTCAATTATAATGTTTTATTCTTAATTGTTTACTGTATATCGTGTTATTACTTGCGAGGAAAGCACCAAGGCAAATACACAAGGTATGTATACATACTTGGCTAATAAAATGTAATTAAATGTATTCAATTCAATTCAAAAAGCTGAAGTAACTCAGTGGGACAGACAATATATCTGGAGAGAAGCAATGGGTGACGTTTCGGGTCCAGACCCTACTTCAGACTGAGAGTCGGGGAAGGGAAGTATTCATCGATTTCATTGTATGATTCCTGTGGGGTTTCATTTTAGAGGGGACAAGTCTACTTTGAGAGTTCACTGGATTTTTCTTGCCTGAATTATCTAATCTAAAATACATGATCAATGTATTTTACATTGGATAATTAACAAAGCCCTTTATAATTATGGGAAGACTTTTGCCTTCCCAGCAACTCTTGAACGTAGGTTAAGAAGGGCTGGGAATGTGCTACAATGCTTAAATTTGATTTTGGCTAAGAGATAATTGTAAAATGAGCAAAATAAAAATGCATATGAAAATTTCCAGGCACAGGACTCTGATTTATTGATGATACTCCCTGATTAACCGATGAAGACTACTCAAATTCTTTGAACTGTAGCAAATTATCTATGGCCATTGGATACTCTTAAAATAATTATACAAAATCCCTGTATCGAAAGGAACTGCAGATGCTGGTATCTACCAAAGATAGAGACAAAGTGCAGGAGTAACTCAGCCTGAGTAGATGCCTGCACCTGGCTCCTGTACTATGTGTTTCTACAAAGTGTCTTGAGGCACATAGGAGACATGGGAAATGTTGTATGCTCTAACTGGAATTGATGAGGAAGGAAGAAAGGGAAAGTTGTCAACCCAAGACCCAGAGAAACACATAAAATAGATGAGCCACAGAATAAGAAACCAATATATGAGGAACATATACTGTATAGTGTCTCCAGCCTGCTTCATCATCATTTGATAAAACCATTGCTGATTTGCAGCCACGTTTGTCTATTTTCTTGTCTTGTCCTCATAATAGTAGGTTCTTTTAATGGCCAAAATTCTGCCAAATAGATTTGAATATAATCATTGACGGAGCAGCCAAGGTTCTCCAGGAAAGACTATTTCACTAATCCGGCAATGCAACAGCTGACTGGACAGCACCTCTAGACTCCTGACCAAGATGGTCAAAAGGCTAGATCTTCAGCAACCCTGCAATTCACCTGGTCAAGACTGGATGACTCAGCCGGGTCCTAGGTAGATCTCCTCTTCTAAAGTTTGGACAAAACACTGATGCTGGAGGAGCTGACTGGCTCCATCCATTCCTTTGACTCAAATAAAACTCCCAGAAGCAACGGTTTACTAGCTGAGTTGTGCTTGGTTCTGTGGGACTGGGTTGGCACAGCTGTACGGCAACCATGCTTCTGGCTCTCAGCATGACAGAATCCAGAAGGAAGGGAATCATTACCCTCATATACTGTCCCAGCTGATGTGGGAGAAGGATGACATGTGCAATTGGAGACCCATCACAGTGCTAAATGTGGAATACAAGATCCTGTTCAGGCCATAACCAACCGGGTCAGGTCTGCTCTGCGACAAGTCTCCAGGACAAAACCTATGCTGTACCTAGCAGGAAAATCTTTGCCAGAATGTGCTCTTCAGGGATGCCATGGCATATATACAGGACAGAGGAGTGGACACCTGGCTGATCAGCTTGAACCAGGAGATGGTCTTTGACAGGATATTGCATGTACATGATGGATGCACTGTCCAAAATGAGCTTTGGGGAGGGAAGCAGGAACTGGAGCTAACAGGTCTACACTGATAGCTGCAGTACAGTCCATGTTATTCAGTCGAAAATGGACAGCTTCCCCATCAGGTCTGGAGTCAGGTGGGATTACCCTCCCTCCCCTATTTAGTTTCTGTTCTGTAGAACAGTTTGCTGAATCAAGGACAGAGCAAAAGAGAGGTGGCATTGCCAGGAAGTGGGGCACTCAGTTCAAAGTCTCCTTGCACATGATTGTACCATTGGTCTACAATGCACATTTTGGTCAAAGACATTCTTTGGTCAGCCAGAAACTTGATAATTATTCGGCTCAGAGATACAGTATGTCCTTAAGGGAATGCTGTCATTCCGGAATGGCCTCATTCCAGACCAGTAGTTTTGTACTGTAGGACGCGCTGAAGCTTGGTGCAGCCAGCAGAAAGGCTCTGTGGGGGAAGATCCACAGTCTAGGGTTTTTCCGTTGCTAGACATTGAAGGACCGAGTCCCATGGAGACACCCCTCAAACAAGGAAAGGGATATCGTCCCAGTGGGCCACTTGATTGGCAATCGTGCTATACGCAAAGAAAAAGGAACATACTAACATTACTAGAGACAGGGAAATCAAAAGTAAAGGGTTGGCATCCTTGCAAGATGCAGACTGGTAGCTTACAATCCTACAGTATGAACACTAATTTTTTCAATTTCAAGTAATACCCCCCAAACCAACATCTCCCCTCTTTCCCCTGACCCTATCCCATCCTGGTGCTCGCTCATTTCTTCCACCACCCTCATCACTCTGCTCCATTTCCCTCCTTCATATGTTAATTTCCCATCCCCATATTTCCCCCTCTCACCATGTTCATTCCACCCTTATCCCTCCCTCTGGCTTTACCTTTATTCTTCCATTTCTTTCTTTAACTAACACTCATACCCTTTCCACAACAGATATTATCACTGTTGTGGAACCTCTCCTTTCCAGCTTTTTCTCCCAACTCCAATTGGTATGAATGAAGAATGCTCATTTTTCATAAAGGAACAGTTTGTAAGGCACATACAGACTTAAAATTACAGGGGAGTAATAGGAGGGGGATACAAGGAAAACATTGTAATTCAGTAGTTATGGATTTGTATTCATAAAAGAGTAATGCCTTTAATAGGTACCTTCTATTTGATAGGTACTTGAGAATAATTGGCAAGGCCTTTCAGCCCTTGGGATTGCCTCCATTCAATATGATCTTAATGGACTCAGTATTTGCCTTCTCTTTTCCCCTTGGTGCTATCCAATCACTCTTAATCCATTGATGCCTCTAAATGAGTTCAGAGACTTAAAATAACTTAAAACTTGTCGGTCTTAATTTCACCAATTTGTATCCATTGCACAACATACGACAACTTCACACCATTTACTGCAATTCCGATAGCATTGCATATCCTGAGATCTTAAATTCCATGAGGTTAATAGCAGTCTTTCCATGTCCTACATAGGAATCAGCTGGTGAACCATTCAATTTTCAGATTGGAACCCTGAAAACTAAGTCAATTGTGATGTGGCGAGCGACCCTTTGAATCCTCCCTCTTACTCAAATCCTTTTTATGAAATAACAACTGGCACCTGCATGCCTACTTCAATGTGGGCATAGGAACATACAGACAGCACTACTGACAACAGTGTTCATTACCATTCAGAAATATTACTTTGTTTATATGAATAAATAAAAAAGGAATAAAACATCGTTTCTCTTTTTTTCAGTTTATCCTCACAGTGAAGTTTTAATCTGTCCTGTTTCACTGATGTCAGCATCCATTGGCAAGCATAAAATACTCCTCCCTTTCTTTGTATAAGGCAAGGATAAAGGTAATCCCTAAAGCATCAATCGGCTTGATCTTTTGAAATACCACCATGTAAACCCAATGGAGTACAGTTGCGAACTAAGTATAATCTTCTGATAGAAACTGGTCAGTGACCGAGAGAGCAGCAGAGCATACCGAAGCATTTCAGTCAATGTCAGTCAAGATAAAAGGACAATCTGAAACCCGTCTACCATCTCCAGATAGTATAAACATCTGGATCCACCAAGAAAAGTGGTTTAATTCCCCCTGTAGTGTGCAAGAACCTCGCAGAATCTTTGAAGACTTTATTAATAATCTGATAGTCATGCGTTCAAGTATGCTAGTTCTAATACTGATTGATTTGTCTTCTCTTACAAACAAAAACAAATTATCATTCTTACCCCACAGCTCTAATCATTTGGTCAATAAATTAGAAATCCAAGTGCTTCGATATTGCACAGTTCAATGCACAGATTTGTATTCCATGTCAATACAAAATTTGCTGGCTGAAGGTACAGTTAATGAGTATTGCAAATATTTGACCTCACACATTTGGCACTTCATTAATTCCTATTCATGTCTTTTAGCAGCATGAATCTTTTGATTAATCCAATCTAATTGCTAAGACCCATTGTATTTCAAACACATTTTTTGACCCTGTACCCATATATTCATTGTGTTGACAATAATAGAACAATTAGAATTTAAATAAGAAAAGATGTGAAGCAGTGTAGAGCTACTTCCTTACAGCGCCAAAGACCTGGGTTGGATTCTGATTACGGGTGCTTGTCTGTACAAATTTTGGACATTCTCCCCGTGATGTGCATGGGTTTTCTCTGAGATTTTCGGTTTCCCCCCACACTCCAAAGACATACAGGTTTGCAGGTTAATGGCTTGATATAAATGTAAAATTGTCCCAGTGTGTGTAGGGTAGAATGTGCATGGAGATCACTGAGAGGGCATGGACATGGTGGGCCAAAGGGCTGTTTCCACACGTGCTCTACTGTCTCAGCTAAACTGATTTGTTCAGGTGATTTTTGAGGTGTACAAGAATATTATGTGAATAAGCTCATCAAGGCAGAGGACAACTTAAGGGGAAAAGAACTGTGAGTCTTCAGTAATTTGTATAACTGAAATTCCTTCAACTGGTCCTAATCCATTGATTCTAAATAACGTTTAAAATTAAAACTTGGGCACATCATTTCAGAGTCAATGTGAGACAAAGAAACATCCACATAGTCCCGGTGCCTGGTCACCAGATGAAATTGTGATGCGACTAAGTTTGGCGACCTTTATACATTGGACACCCCCTACTGGATAATACAGAAACTACTTTTACCATTGTCTATGATTTATTTACTTGAATTTAAAAAAGGAATAAAACATTTTTTTTAGTATCCATTTCTAATAATGGGACTCCTCATTTTAATTTAAGGCAAGGATAGGTAATCCCCTAAAGCATCAAGCTTGGATCTTCGTGCATTTTCAGAGTCAGTTAAAAGGACAATCTGGAGTATCATTAAGTGTGCAAGAACCTCGGAACTTTGAAGATATTAAATCTGATAGAGATATGCTAGCGATTGATTTGTTCTTTTTAATTTTACCCACAGCTCTCATTTGGGAAATCCAAGTGTCGATATTGCACACAATGCAGATTTGTATTCCATGGGCTGGTACAGTTAATGGAGTATTGCAAATATGGTTGACCTCACACATTTGCACCTTCAGATCCTTTTAGCAGCATGGATATAATCCAACCATAAGATTGAGGCTGCATGGATGACAATAATGGAATAATAAGAACGGCACGGTGGCGTAGTGGTAGAGTTACTGCCTTACAGCGCCAAAGACCTGGGTTGGATTCTGATTACGGGTGCTTGTCTGTACAAAGTTTGGACGTTCTCCCCGTGCGTTGTGTGGGTTTTCTCTGAGATTTTCGGTTTGGTGGCAAAAACAGGAAGGTAGACTATTATTTGAATGGTGACCGATTAGGAAAGGGAGATGCAGCGAGACCTGGGTGTCATGGTACACCAGTCATTGAAAGTAGGCATGCAGGTGCAGCAGGCTGCGAAGAAAGTGAATGGTATGTTGGCATTCATAGCAAAAGAATTTGAGTACAAGAGCACGGAGGTTCTACTGCAGTTGTACAGGGTCTTGGTGAGGCCACACCTGGAGTATTGCGTACAATTTTGGTCTCCAAATCTGAGGAAAGACATTCTTGCCATAGAGGGAGTACAGAGAAGGTTCACCAGACTGATTCCTGGGATGGCACGACTTCCATATGAAGAAAGACTGGATAGACTCGGCTTGTACTCGCTGGAATTTAGAAGATTGAGGGGTGATCTTATAGAGACTTACAAAATTCTTAAAGGGTTGGACAGGCTAGATGCAGGAAGATTGTTCCCGATGTTGGGGAAGTCCAGGACAAGGGGTCACAGTTTAAGGATAAGGGGGAAGTCTTTTAGGACCAAGATGAGAAAATCATTTTTCACACAGAGAGTGGTGAATCTGTGGAATTCTCTGCCGCAGAAGGTAGTTGTGGCCAGTTTGTTGGCCATATTTAAGAGGGAGTTGGATGTGGCCCTTGTGGCTGAAGGGATCAGGGGGTATGGAGAGAAGGCAGGTACAGGATACTGAGTTGGATGATCAGCCATGATCATATTGAATGGCGGTGTAGGCTCGAAGGGCCGAATGGCCTGCTCCTTCACCTAATTTCTATGTTTCTATGAAATGGAGGGAGATAGATTATATGCAGGCAGATATCTCCTGTTCAATATTGAAATTATGGGCTGAAAGGCCTGTTCCTGTTCTACAGTATGTTCTAAACATTCCGAACATATTGTGATCCATGAAAATAGTAAGATTAAACGAGAACTTACCAGTTTGAAGTTTGATCTTTATTTTATGAGGAGTTACGATGAGGGACTACGTGAAGAACCCCGTTCAGCCATTCTTGCGTCAATCTTGTGAAATCACAGGTAATAGCGACTGAAGTATAAAAGTAAGATAACAGAAGACTAGAACTACCAGATGCCATTCATGAGGGTTGGGCGCGGAGGGCACGTAGTCCCTCATCGTAATGCCTCATAAAATAAAGATCAAATTTCAAACTGGTAAGTTCTTGTTTAATCTTACTATTTTACTTTGGAGTCCCATGAATGACTACGTGAAGACTTCAAAGCTCTGTGATTTCATGCCATGAGAAACAAGTCTACACAACCACAACTGCTTCATTGACAAATGAAGGAAAACATTCATAATGCATACAGTCATGACATAGATTTAAAACATGCTGATGCTGTTTAAATGAAGTAATAATATTCACATCTCTCACCCAGATAGAAAGTATAACTAGAACATAAAATAGAGTTGAAAAAAACCCTTGGTCTAGCAATGGGTTATTATAAATGTTTGGAGATTCGTTCGTTGGACTATGCTGCAGCTGTAAGGATGTGGTCTAGCGGAATGTAAATATCCTTGCTGCTGATGTTGTAGCAGCCCTGGTGGAATGAGATCTGGATCAGAATCCATTCCTACATAACGCAAACTTCGTTTTATCATCTGGAGTGGCCTGAACAGATACGTTCCTCTAAGTTTTTTGTGACTAACAAACATTGCTAGTTCAGAACCTCGAAGGCTCTTGGTGACCTTGACGTATTGTTGTATATATGTGTGCTTACGTTACCAAAGGTCCCCTGGCGTGCCTGTAACTATTTTGAGATCTGACACCCCTTCTGCTCTGCTCATTTATAAACATAAAATATTATATTATTATTTACAGATGTAATCATAGAATCATAGAAAATAGGTGCAGGAGTAGGCCATTCAATATGATCATGGCTGATCATCCAACTCAGTATCCTGTACCTGCCTTCTCCCCATAACCCCTGATCCCTTTAGCCACAAGGGCCACATCTAACTCCTTCTTAAATATAGCCAATGAACTGGCCTCAACTACCTTCTGTGGCAGAGAATTCCACAGACTCACCACTCTCTGTGTGAAAAAAGATCTTCTCATCTCGGTCCTAAAAGACATCCCCCTTATCCTTAAACTGTGACCCCTTGTTCTGGAGTTCCCCAACATCGGGAACATCCTGTACCATCGCAATTATGTAGCGACTGAACCTGCTGTGCTAACCAGTGCCAGAAGGATAACTACCTAATGAGCTCCGGTCAAAGTCAAGGATGTAGCTGGAGCCCCCTGGTGAAATAGTTTTCACAAATGTCAACATCCCATATGGTGTTGTACTGGTCCTGGAAGACATTGTGTTAAGATATCCTTATAAACTTGATATCCGGGGTGAACCCGACAGAGCGGGTCTTGTTTGCTACAGCCAATTCAATGAGAAGGCACGTTGGCACAGTTAATGGCTGTACAACTTAATTATTGACAAAAGATCATTTAACATGAACTCCAAACGTCAGTAATCTATACCGTTTTCAATGTAACATGAGCATTAAACAAACTCTTTTCATCTCCTGGAAAAGAAAAATCCTGCTTTTTGGTGCTATTCAAGCATCCTGAACATAGAAGGATAGATGTAACAACCCAAGCCTTAGGGCAGTTTAATGAATCTGCGGAACATAATTTGATTTATCATGCAATGGATGATTTCCCAAGCCTCAGACTGAACCACCAAACGTACGTTTAAAATAACTATACAAGGGTGTATTATTATTCCCGACAAATCGGGAATCAACTTTGCATAAACCAATCACACAATCGGTCCTAAAACGGGCCCTTAATGACTTTATTTGAAGCCCCAATTGATGAAGCAAATGGAGGAAGACATAAAAGACCTTCCTTCTCCTTGTAGCGAGAATGTATGTCTTGCCACTGTTATGCCACATATTTTGCAACCCGTGAATAAGCATAAAAAACAAACATATCTATATTTGGTGTTCCATGGAACCAGAGTTTCATAATACAGTGTAATTCAACACCAATTCTGTGTTGCCATTGACCTATACTTGATGATTCTCCTGTGGCAAACGAGATTATGTAACCATTACAGGAGTCTTTAAGAGTAAACGTAGGAATAAACGGGTCCTTTTCACAATGGCAGGCAGTGACTAGTGGTGTACTGCAGGGCTCAGTGCTGGGACCCCAGCTATTTACAATATATATTAATGATCTGGATGAGGGAATTGAAGGCAATATCTCCAAGTTTGCGGATGACACTAAGCTGGGGGGCAGTGTTAGCTGTGAGGAGGATGCTAGGAGACTGCAAGGTGACTTGGATAGGCTGAGTGAGTGGGCAAATGTTTGGCAGATGCAGTATAATGTGGATAAATGTGAGGTTATCCACTTTGGTGGCATAAACAGGAAAGCAGACTATAATTTAAATGGTGGCCGATTAGGAAAAGGGGAGATGCAGCGAGACCTGAGTGTCAAGGTACACCAGTCATTGAAAGTAGGCATGCAGGTGCAGCAGGCAGTGAAAAAAGCGAATGGTTTGTTAGCTTTCATAGCAAAAGGATTTGAGTATAGGAGCAGGGAGGTTCTACTTCAGTTGTACAGGGTCTTGGTGAGACCACACCTGGAGTATTGCGTACAGTTTTGGTCTCCAAATCTGAGGAAGGACATTATTGCCATGGAGTGCAGAGAAGGTTCACCAGACTGATTCCTGGGATGTCAGGACTGTCTTATGAAGAAAGATTGGATAGACTTAGTTTATACTCTCTAGAATTTAGGAGATTGAGAGGGGATCTCATAGAAACTTACAAAATTCTTAAGGGGTTGGACAGGCTAGATGCAGGAAGATTGTTCCTGGGGAAGTCCAGGACAAGGTGTCACAGCTTAAGGATAAGGGGGAAATCCTTTAAGACCGAGAAGAGAAAGACTTTTTTCACACAGAGAGTGGTGAGTCTCTGGAACTCTCTGCCACAGAAGGTAGTTGAGGCCAGTTCATTGGCTATATTTAAGAGGGAGTTAGATGTGGCCCTTGTGGCTAAGGGGATCAGAGGGTATGGAGAGAAGGCTGGTACGGGATACTGAGTTGGATGATCAGCCATGATCGTATTGAATGGCGGTGCAGGCTCGAAGGGCCGAATGGCCTACTCCTGCACCTAATTTCTATGTTATTATGTTTCTATGTTTCTATGTAATTGATTGCACCCATGTGACTAACATATGCCACCATCATAATGTATCAACATTAAGTTAATCATGCAGATATGCATATTTGCTCAATCACTCTTCAACCCATACAATGCCCATAGGGTCTATAGATAGTTGATACCAATAATTGAAGAATTGGTAAGTCATGCAAATCTGCTCCACCTCCAAATTCGAGATGATATTCGCAATTTAGTGAATTTTGCCGTGAATGGCAACTGTGTCCCGATTTCCGAGCCAGTCTTGCAATACAATCCTGGACCTTATACTGAGCCTGCCCAATTATAACCTGCTTGGTATGCTAGTGTTGTCCAGTTTTACATGGTTAGACCCTTCAAAGTAGATGATAATGTCTCAATCATTTGTATTGTCCAACCAAGTGTACATCTTACTAAATTGTAAGTGTTCCCTTAGTTATAGAGTAACACAGGTAATATGCGTGGAACCTCTGGCCAGCTTTCATGCTGCCACCAGCTTCAGTGAACCGCTTCTGCCGATGAAGACATGGGGTGCGTTGTTGCCGAAACTATGAAGCCTTACTCGTTCAATAGTTTGTGCTTCATCCTCCAGGTATTGCCTATGAAACAGGTCTTACCTGAATAGAAGATTTGGCGGCCGGCTCCATTGTCCCCCTGATAGCGGTGTTTACTGCGTATGTGTTTGAATGGCAACCTTGCTACCAAGCATGGTACGTTTGGCATGTGCCCTTCATCCCTTGGGCATGCTCCACGGCTATACCCGCAGACTCGGCGTTAGATTATACCGACCTGGCATGCTCCCATCTTACATGAGGGAGACATTAAGCAGCCCTGCTATAAGGCACTGCTGACGCGGCTTCAGCAATACGCCTACTTTGCCATGGACCCGGCGTCAGACTAATACTGACACGGCATGTTCTCCTCCTACATGAGGGAGACATTATGCAGGCCTGCTACAAGGCGCTGTTGGCACAATTTTTAGGGCCATTAGCAACATTTTGCAATATAATGAAATATTAATACCTAACAACTACTGGAGTGGTAATGAATACTGTTTGTCCATCATTGTAACTTTAGTAACTTCAGCTGGTGATAACAAGTTGTGTTAACAATGACTTGCATGACACTTTATAGTTTACCATTTAACAGGATGACAGTTCTCCTATTTGCACAGCTGAATCCCATCTATACTATTGCCAATTAGTGTAATGAATAGAATGCTGATTAATAACAACAAGGCTGTTACAGGAGTCTATTGACTGCAATCTGTTGCCAAGGCCGGCGTCAACGGCCAATTGAATAGTTAAAGGTAATCCCAATGTCCTACAAGTCTATTTGATAACAAGTTAATCTTAACTGGATAGAGGAGCCCAATTTCTCAAATATAGTTTGAGATTTAAACTGTGGATTTTAGCAAATACACAACCAGTGTTTTTGAACTCTGAGTAGTCCTCTTTGAATGCTTTCTTGTCATCATTCTGTAATATTGCCTTATCCTAGTAATGCCTCCTCAAATATCCCCCATGATCACTGTAAATGGGAATACACTATAAAATCAATTGTTAATCTACCATCTTACATAATGAACATGCCACGCCTGCCATCATTTGCTACACTGCCATAGACTTGGAAACCCCACTAAGCAGCCTATTCCCATGAAGCAGCCCTGAATAAAGGTACTGCTGGTGCCCATGGAGCAGCCCTGAGCAAAGGTACTGCTGGCACGGCCTTTCCCATAGGCCAGTATTTGCCATAGATTTGGCATCCTCATAAAGCAGTTCTGAGCAAAGGTGCTGCTGGCACAGCCTCTCCAATAGGCTAGCCTGCCATAACTTGGCATCCCCCTGGAGCAGTCCTGAGCAAATATACTGCTGGCACACCCTCTCCAATAGGCTGGCACTGCCATAAGCTTGGCATCCCCATGAAGCTGCCCTGTATCAAGGTGCTGCTGGCGTGGGCTCTCACATTGACCCACGCTGGCCCAACTCCTGCTGTAGGAGTGTCTCTAGATTCACATTCCTGGAGCAGAGCCCTCCCAACATCTGGGCTGACCATTTTTGTCAGTTGTCCCCACATCTCCTGGGGACTACTGTGGTCTGGAAACCGTATATTATTGGATTTCCCCTCCCTGGGAACCCAAAGTCTAGAGTCACTGACCGTCTTATCGGTGATTCCGATCGCGAAACCCGACATTCGCCAGCTCCCCGCTTCCGCGGTCGGACCAGGGTTTCCCCACAGTCCTAGCTGGTTCCTTCATCGGCCGTCGCAAAACATCCGGCAAAAACCTCTGAAAACCGAGCTTCCTGCAGGAGACTTAAAACAGGTAAGAAATACCACTTACCTGAAGTTTAAACTTACCGCTGGAGGAGCTCCGCTGCTCCATCCGGTCGACCTGCACCACTGCGTCTGACGTAATGACGCACGTGTGGCTGGACGGGGTTCTTCACGTAGTCACTCACGTGACTCCGAAGTAAAATCAATATCAACTTTCTTTGGTTGTGGGTGTAATTGTGCAATGACGGGTGTTTCAGCACTAGCCATGCCTCAATGATTTCCGGCGCAGTAAAACTGAAGCATTACTCAATTGTATGAACATTTACCTAGAACTGCAAAGTCCACATTAGCAGGGGAATTCAATGTAGCCATTTTTTTAAAGTGATGAGGAGCCATCAATAATATTATGGAAATACACCCACTTACCAATATCCTCCCCACCATTGCTTAGTTTGGATTTCATCAACGTTACATGATCTCAGGATTCTTGCAGCCTTTTACATAACTAGGAATTAGGATCTTGAAGTCATTCATCTGCCTGTGTCTGATTGTTACCTGTTTATATGTGGTTGCTTTCACTGTCTTGCTTGACAAGGATCTTTTTACCTCTGCCTTAAACACATAGCTGAACGAGTTGAAAACCAGAAATAAAGTGAAAATGACTGCTCTTGACATGAAGGTGGCATTTGAAAGCTTGAGCTTTAAAGAAACTGAAAATGCTGATGATAAATGCTTCTCATTTACTGGAATTGTATCTAACCTGAAAGGAAGATGATTATCACAGAACAATTCTCCTCAGTCCCAGCACATCACAATAGGTGTGATTCAGCACAATCCTGGATCCAATCATAGAAAGATTACAGCACAGCAGGTGACCATTCCATCCATCAAGTCTGTGCTAGCTTTATACCAGAGCAAATCTCAGCTTCTACCAATGACTCTTTCTCTGTAGTCCAGTGAATTGTTCTATACCATACGCTTCTTCAGTATCTTCTTGCCAGCCACAAAGGAACCTGCCTCCTCTAACATCAGCAGGCAGTGCATTCCAAATTCCACTATATGCTGAACATAAAAGTTTCTCCTCTTAAGTATGTGGTCTTTTATTTTATACCTGTGAACTTGAGAACTTGATCACTTTGATCGAAGTGAACAGACAGTCGCTAAAAACAACCTGCTGGTGGAACCCAGCAGATTGAGCAGCATCTGTGGATGTAAATTAATGATCGCATTTTTAAGTCAAAGCCCTGTACCAGGTCTGGATGCAATATGCTGTGCCCAGAGTCCTCGTTGTTTTATACACTTTTATTAAATCTTTCCTTAAGTTTTTCCTTTAAAAAAAAACCCAACCTCTCATTTACCTTATCTCTCATCTAGCCCTTCATCTTAGGAACAACTGTTGTATGTTTTTTTTCTGGATCCTCCCTAATGCCTCTGCATCCTTCCTATATAATGTCATGTCATGTCTTGGCAGGTAGTGCTGTTACTTCACATCTTCAGTGATCTTAGGTTTGATTCCTATCTCCTGTGCAGTATGAAGTTTACACATTCTTCTTGCAACCATACAGGCTTCCCTCATGAACTTCAGATTCCTCCACCTCAAAGATATGCTGTTCCATTAATTAGTATCCCTAAGTGTAGAAGGATCGTGAAAGAATCAGGAATATGTTGATGGGTATGAGAGAGGAAACATATTTTAAACAAAATAATGGGGGAATGCAGTTGAGTCAATGGGTTGAATGGTAATCTCCTAAATTTGAAAAAACATATTCTAATACTCTGCTAATAATCTTTGCCCAGTATAACCTCAATAGATGGGGATGTTTGCTGATGATTGCATAAAATTCAGATTTCATTGATTTAGATTATGAGCCAAACCTATCTGCTTGCAGCAAAATACCTGTTTTAGTGGTGTTACATACTCAACTTTGGTGGTGTTTCATACTCAATCTCAACAAACAGAATTGTTGACATTCAAAGTGATTACCACCATTTAATCTTCCAACAGCACATTTCGGGATTTGACCAGATTCTCACCCAAGTTAATTGAAATGATAACAACAGGTCAAGGGTGGATGTTCTGCAATTAAATGCTCACTTACATAGAACATATAACAGTGTAGCACAGGAACAGGCCTGTCAGTCTCCAAGATCTGTGCCAAACATGATGCCAAGATAAACTAATCTCCTCGGCATGCACATGATCCTTATCCCTCCATTTCATGCACATCAATGTGTCTATCTAAAAGCCTCTTAAATGCCACAATAACATCTGCCTCCACTGCCACCCCTGGTAAGACGTTCCAGGCACCCACCGCTCTCTATGTAAAAATTCAATGTAAAAATAAAATCTTGCCTGAACATTTCCTTTGCACTTTATCTGTACCACCAGAAAGTTTTGCCCACTAGTCTACAACGTTTCCATCCTGGGAGAAAGGTTCTGACCATCTACCCTATCTATGCCTCTTAGTTTATGTACTTCTATCAGGTCTCCCTTCAACCTCTGGCATTCCATAGAAAACAATCTAAGTTTGTCCAACCTCACCTTGTAGCTTATACTCCCAAATACAGACAACGTTCTGTTAAACCTGTTCAAAGCTTCCACATCCTTCCTGGAATGGGACAACCAGAACTGCATGCAATACTCCAAATATAGCCTAATCAAAGTTTTATAGAGATTCATCATGACTTCCACGGGTGAACAAGGGAGGAGGAGGACTGTCTGAACTGTAGTGAAGAATGCTGTGGTGGATGTCTGTGTTGAATTATGTTGTGTATTGTGTCCTTTTTTAATTGTAACGCTGCATGGTAAATTACATTTCACTGCACCTTATGGTACATGTGACAAATAAATTTGAACTTTGCTGTGAAAGATCTTGTCATGAACTGTATATCTTCCCCGTACATTTAACCTCTCAAAAGTGCAACACCTCGCATTTGCTTGGATTAAACTCCATCTGCCATTTCTCTACTCATTTCTGTAGATGCTCTATATGCAACTGTTTTCCTTGACGGCCCTCCTCATTGTCCGCAACTGCAGCAATCTTGGCGGCGCTGACAACATCGAGGAGTCCTGGAATATTTTGCTGAGGGTCGCCCGTGTTGTAGCTCCGTCCAACTCAGCCTGTGGACTCTGGTAGGAAGCAGCCGATTCGGAAACTCCAAGCCGCTGAGTGTGTTCTTCTGTTCTGACACCAGAGCTCCGATTATCCCGTAGAGAGGGCTTGAAGATCGGGCTGTCCACAGTGACAATTGCAGAGGGCTCAAAGGCCCCGACAACGGGTGAACTAAGAGGAAGATGACTGAACTTTATTGCCTTCCCTCACAGTGGGAAACATTGATTCCGCTGTGTGGGATGTTCATGTTAAATTCTATTGTGTATTGTGTTTTTTATTCGTATGGCTGTATGGTAAGTCAAATCTTACTGTACCAATTGGTGCATGTGACAATAAATGTAACTTGAACTTGAAATTTGAAAACTTACAAACTGCCCCATCCACATTTATTTATGTCATAAACAATAGAAGTCACGGCACAGATCCTGCGGAACTTCACTGGTCACACACCTCCAGTTAGAATACTACGTTTCCACCATGACCTTACCATAGTTTCTCTTCCACTGTAGTGAAACTCACTGGCCTATGGATTACCTCTACTTCCCTTCTTGAACAAAGGAACAACATTGGTTACTATCCTGTCCTCCAGGACATCAAATATGGCTGGAGAAGATGCAGAGATCTAGTCAAGGCCCCTGCAATTTCCCATTTGCCTCTCTTGATAACCTGGGGTAGAGCCGATCAGGCCCTAGCGATTTATCCACCTTAATGCTCTTCAAGAGCCCCAATACCCCACTTCCTCCATGATCTCCAACTGCCCTGATATTTTAGTATCCTCCAAACTGATCTCACTTAACTCCTTCTCCTTCTCCTTGGTGAAATCTGATGCAAAATACTCATTTAGTACCGTGCCGACAAATTTTGCTCCCAAACACAAACTTTCTCCCTTTTCCTTGACTGGCCCTACCTTCTCTCTGGTTACCCTTTTGCTTTTAATGTCGGTATAAAAAGCCTTCTTCAGACCCACAGGTCCTTGTGATGTGGGAGGGACCCAGAGCACCTGGAGGAACCCCACATTGTCACAGGATGTGCAAACTCCACATAGACAGGATCAAAGCCAGGATCAAATCCAGGTCTCTGGCACTCAACCAGTAGTTCTACCAGCTGTGCCACTGCCGTCACATCTTGGATGGTGGCGATTTTTTGGTATTTTCTACTTATAGGACTGTGGGGTCTCAGTTACTGTGTGTTTTATGTTCAAGATAAAGACTGATAGTTACTAAGATAATTAGGGCTATAACTAATTAAAGGAATATAATGCTGAAGTAAAAGATTGGACAATATCTTACTGACTTGCAGAACAAACACTAGGGGTCAAATGCCTAGTCCTGATTTTATTTTTTTCTCTTTAGCTTCCTTGCTCCATTATAATTAACACGGTGGATATGCCATGGGTTAAATGATTGAATTCCCTGGTGAAACAAGAATCACCAAACTAACTGGTGCAGGTAGCAACACATCGGCCGTGCTAGTCACTTTCAGGTGAGGTAGCAGATAGTAAATGATTTTTGCTGAATTGCCAGTTTCTATGCATTTGCAAAGATAAGTGCACTCCCACACACAATGTACTACTAAACAGTCACTCACTGCAAGCTCCTTAATGGATTTATATCAAATTCCTCCATTGCAAACTTAATATATATGTTAACACTTTTAACAAATAGGTCAGTGTATCTGTCAAGTATGTGAATAGAGCAATATTAAAAGCACGGTTTTCATGCGGTAATATCACATTTTCATTTCCAGGCTTAAACATTTACGAGGAAGTTGTCTGTACGAATTTCTTTTTACGAGAATGAAATTTGTTAGCTTTTAAGCTGATGGAGAGGGTAACATTTTTTTTTCTTTCTTGGGACAAATAGGGAGCTTTAACTGCAAGCCTGCATAGTTCATGTCCTTTATCATTATCTTCTCATGCAATTAAATTCACAATAAACTTGACACAACTGACCCAAACTGTAGTAATACTTTATGTCAAAATCATGGAGAAAATGTGGGACATCAATATGGGATAATAACGATCAGAGGAAAAGGCACCATAATTAAAATGATGTCATTTAAACATTCAAAATATTGATTTGCATTATTATTAAAATGATGTGCTGTAGAGTGCATTCAGGACATATCAAAATTTATGAGAATATCATGACCACAGTGCTAACCATTATACAGCACAACAATTGATGAGCCTGTTTATAGTATCAGTGCATGGATTTACAACAGATGTTTTGACAGCTGCTGCAATACAAAACATTAGAATTGTATTCTGCTCTTCCCTTTTACAAGTACCCTGGGTAGATCATTATTCTGTGAATGCATCATCTGTTTAAATCATTGAACCAAATAATAAAGATAATGCACCTTGGTCAAGAGTGAAAGATTATGTCCTTAAAAATATAGTGAAACACTGTGAGTCAGTCAACAGTAGAAATGTACTTACCAAATAATGTATGGAATATAAATCATCGAATTTCATATGCTGTTACATTATATACTTATGCACTAACATTTAATAGTCTACCCTTTTAAATACATGAAGCTCACTTGGCATGGTTCTTTCCCCATTAATTCTTGTACTGGTAAATTCATAATGAGATGAAAATATTTTACTCAGAAGCAGGTTCTGTTTAGTTCCAGTGGCACCCAAGTAAATTAAATGGATCATCATATTTTGTATTCCACAATCCTCAATATGTAGTAATGATGATTGATAAGAAGAAGTACAAGGTAGATAGAGAACTGGTTGGCAGACAGGAAGCAAAGAGTAGGAGTGAACGGGTCCTTTTCAGGATGGCAGACAGTGACTAGTGGGGTGCCGCAAGGCTCAGTGCTGGGACCCCAGCTATTTACAATATACATTAATGATTTGGACGAGGGAATTAAATGCAACATCTCGAAGTTTGCGGATGACACAAAGCTGGGGGGCAGTGTTAGCTGTGGGGAGGATGCTAGGAGGCTGCAAGATGACTTGGATAGACTGGGTGAGTGGGCAAATGCATGGCAGATGCAGTATAATGTGGATAAATGTGAGGTTATCCACTTTGGTGGAAAAAACAGGAAGGTAGACTATTATTTGAATGGTGTCCGATTAGGAAAAGGGGAGATGCAGCGAGACCTGGGTGTCATGGTACACCAGTCATTGAAAGTAGGCATGCAGGTGCAGCAGGCTGTGAAGAAAGCAAATGGTATGTTGGCATTCATAGCAAAAGGATTCGAGTACAAGAGTAGGGAGGTTCTACTGCAGTTGTATAGGGTCTTGGTGAGTTTTGGTCTCCTAATCTGAGGAAAGACATTCTTGCCATAGAGGGAGTACAGAGAAGGTTCACCAGACTGATTCCTGGGATGGCACGACTTCCATATGAAGAAAGACTGGATAGACTCGGCTTGTACTCGCTGGAATTTAGAAGATTGAGGGGTGATCTCATAGAGACTTACAAAATTCTTAAGGGGTTGGACAGGCTAGATGCAGGAAGATTGTTCCCGATGTTGGGGAAGTCCAGGACAAGGGGTCACAGTTTAAGGATAAGGGGGAAGTCGTTTAGGACCAAGATGAGAAAATCATTTTTCACACAGAGAGTGGTGAATCTGTGGAATTCTCTGCCACAGAAGGTAGTTGAGGCCAGTTCGTTGGCCATATTTAAGGGAGTTGGATGTGGCCCTTGTGGCTGAAGGGATCAGAGGATATGGAGAGAAGGCAGGTACAGGATATTGAGTTGGATGATCAGCCATGATCATATTGAATGGCGGTGCAGGCTCGAAGGGCCGAATGGCCTGCTCCTGCACCTAATTTCTATGTTTCTATGTTTCTAACACATTGTCTCTCCTTTAAAGCAGATTAATTACTACAAGCCGTTTCTAATGTTGAGAGCCTGATAAAGTTGCTGAGCTACCATTTTCTTGGAAGACGCCATATAACTTCAGTGGTTGGGTTAATTATGAGCCAGAAGCCACCATCTGCAACAGAGTGTCTGCATTTACAATTGATCTGCAGGATAGATGCTGATTAGCCTTTTCCAGGTGAGCCAGTGATAACTTACTGCCTGAAGCCATTACAATCCAACCTGCGGCACTTGGCTCTGCTATCAGGTTGGTCGGCCAGAACACAGCCCAACCCTGAAAGAGCAGCAAGAAAAGTGACAGCTTACTAAGCTGCACCCAATGCTTTTCTGACTGTCAAACTTATCAAGACTTTTCAATATCTCTAAGTGATCACAATGGTTGGGAGCATCCAAAAAACTTGATATTTCAATCTTTTCAAAGCACAAAAAACACTCATTTTTAAGCAGTGGATTAATTCAAACATGTGTAACACTGAATAATTACTGCCCTCCTATCCAACTAGCCATTCCTATCCAATTAATTGAATATCTTGTTTAAGAAAGAACTGCAGATGCTGGTAAAATCGAAGATCAGACACAAAATGCTAGAGATACTCACCGGGTGAGGTAACATCTATGGAGGGAAGGAATAGGCGACGTTTCGGGTCCCAAAACATTTTGTGTCTATCCTAATTGAATATCTTGCTGTTCTTGTTCTGCCAGAAGCAGATTGTGAAAGGAATCAGCGGGGAGGTTGCAGGAAGTTCTCCCATTGCTGGTGGACTCTGGTGAGTGTACAATCACGGAACACAACTGGGGAACTGCCAGCGAAGAGAGGTCAACAAGTTGAGGCTTTTGTTCCATGAACAATTTCAATACTTGATAGCTTTTACTGAGATCTAAAGTTGCCTGCATTTCTCAGAAAAGCATGGGCAATGTAACACAAGAACAATTTAGCTGAATAGAATGATGATTGTGGCTAAAGTGGCAAAAGTAGAACCTGATATTTGGATTTTTACTTTTAGTTAAAGATACAGAATGGAGATGGGCCATCTGCCCACTGAGATCACACTGACCATTGATCACCCATTCACACTCTGTTATCCCACTTTCTCAATAATAAATTTATGTGTTGCTTCCAGTGCAGTGAATAGGCATGGGATAAACCCACACTATGGTGGGGATCATGACAAAAGCCACCTCATGGCGATCCCTGGAAGCGACGATGCGATGCACTATGTGACACGTCCGGCGACAATTCCGTCAACGAGTTGGACGACGACAGAAGCCAACAGCGAGCTATATCGTCTGACTCACGAGCGAAGAAACTTAGTATGGCTGTATGGTAACTCAAATTTCACTGTACCTTAATTGGTTAAGTGACAATAAACGCTAACTTGAATTTGAACTTAAAATTATATCCTCTACACTTTGACATTACCACCTTGGGGGAAAAGGTTTTGACTGTCTACCGTATCTATGCTTCGCATAACCTTATATCATTTTCAGGTCTTCCCTCAAGCACTGGCGCTCCAAAAAGACCCAATATAAGTCTGTCAAGTATCTGTGTCTTTAAACAGACCACATGCCATATCCTGCTCAGAGTACTCAGCAGAACCAATTGTTTTATCTTCTGATAATTCTGGTCAAATAGATGATTCCTCTCCATACATGTCATCCTGCAAGTGTTGTAAAATGCATCACTGGGGTTGATCGGCTTGCAATGAAAGACATTGAATAGAAAACTACAAGCAACTATTTTTCACCATTCTTGTGTGATTTCTCCAACTTCAATTAACCCCTGCATTCCCTCTCTCCATCCCTCCCCCACCCAAGTCGCCCCAGGTTCTCTTACTCACCTAGCAAACAGCTAACAAAGGCCCGTTTCCTTTATCATCATTACTTTTTTGCAAATGTTTCATTAATTTGTTCTATATCTCTCTACGTCATCTATATATCTTGTTTCCCTTTCCCCCAACTCTCAGTTCAAAGAATGGTCTCGACCACAACATTACCCATTCATTCTCTCCAGTGATGTTGCCTGTCCTGTTGAGTTACTCCATAATGTTTCTATCTATTTTCACCATTCTTTCCTTGAATGTTTTACTTTAGGGTGAAAGACTAAGCTAATTTAAAAAATATATATTTTCCATTCTAGAGCCAAGTGGGTAATTTGATTTTTACAGCTGAAATTTAACACCTCTCTTCAGAGCTGCTGAATATTCTGCAGTGTTATTTCCAACATTTCCAATTTCTAAGGCAAATATTAATGTTAAGGTTGATACAGTGAAAATTGTTTAAAGTAATGGTGTCCAACAAAGTTCATCGATGCAGTCCAAACACACTTTCAGCAGAATGATTGCAGTGTCATGAAGATTCACAGTGAAAACGCATTAGATAAACTAGACACAGAGAGGGTGCTCCCTGGGTCTGGAGTGTCCAAAACAGGGGTAAGCCTCACTTAGAACTGAGACAAGGAGATATTCCCTCTTGGAGGGATCACCCCGTACCATCCACGACCACAGAGGGGCCAGGTAACTAAATATATTCAAGGACTTATTCAGAAATAAATAACTAAAATATATTCAAGGAATATATTGGATCTTATAGAAACTTACAAAATTCTTAAGGGGTTGGATAGGCAAGATGCAGGAAGATTGTTCCCGATGTTGGGGAGGCCCAGAACAAGGGGTCACAGTCTAAAGAAAAGGGGGAATTCCTTTAGGACCGAGATGAGGAAAACATTTTTCACACAGAGAGTGGTGAGTCTCTGGAATTATCTGTCACAGAAGGTAGTTGAGGCCAGTTCATTGGCTATATTTAAGAGGGAGTTAGATGTGGCCCTTGTGGCTAAAGGGATCAGGGGGTATGGAGAGAAGGCAGGTACAGGATACTGAGTTGGATGATCAACCATGATCATATTGAATGGCGGTGCAGGCTCGAAGAGCCGAATGGCCTACTCCTGCACCTATTTTCTATGTTTCTATGTTACTACTTTATGTAACCACTGGCAGCAGCCAAAGGGATAATGGGGGGGGGGGGGGGGGTTATGCGGGAGGGTCAGGAAGGAGTGGGGCACTGGTGAATGATCATCCATGACCATATTAAACTGCAGAGAGGGCCAGACTTATAACGTGTCTATCTTTAATGGCATAATTGATTGTACAGCACCAGCAATGTTGCTATGGCAATAAATTAAACAAACCCCATATATTAATTGAATTCCAAGCATCTTTTCTATAGAATGACACAATCCTATAAATTGGATATTTCTAGGAAATGGGTGCTAGGACTGAGATAAGCAATTAGCCTGCTTTCAGTCAAGAGCAGACAACCCACTGAGTTCACACAGCCTGCATGTTATTACGATTTCAGCACCAATTGTTATTGTATGCCTTAATAGTAAGATTAAATGAGAACTTACCAGTTTGAAGTTTGATCTTTATTTTATGAGGAGTCGAATTGAGGGACTACGTGAATAGAAGCCCGTACAGCCGTTGGTGCGTCAATCTTCAAAGCAGCGGAGTGAATTCACAGCTAACAATGACTGAAGTATAATGGTAAGATGACAAAGACTAAAACTACCAGCTGAGATCTATGAGGGTGGGAGCGTAGGGCACGTAGTCCCTCAACTCGACTCCTCATAAAATAAAGATCAAACTTCAAACTGGTAAGTTCTCGTTTTAATCTTACTATTTTACTTCGGAGTCGCGTGAGTGACTACGTGAAGACTTCAAAGCACTGTAGATTCACGCCGCAGACCCAAATCCGGCGTTCACACTGCCTCGATTGACTCAAAAGTCGTAATCAATCATGCATCAATAATAACATTTGTTAAATGAATAACAGTTTATTTACAAACAAAATCATAACAAACCCCTCTAACTCAGGGGGAAACTATAACAGTACTCAAAACAGATCAGCAAATACCCCGAGCCTTGAAATCGGCTTGTGATAAAACCTCTGAAAGGTCAGCTCACTGGACCATCCTGCGGCCATGAGGATATGGTCTATTGGCACGTCCATCGCCCTTGCCGCGGAAGTTGATGCCGCCCTGGTGGAATGAGATTTGAATTTATCAGTATCAATTCCAGCACTTCCCAGGACCTGCTTTAGCCACCTTGAAATTGTTTGCACCGACACCTTACTGTGTGTTTTTTTGTGACTAATAAACAAAGCCGACTCTGTTCCTCTCACAGCTTTAGTAATCTCAATGTAACGAGATAAATGTGAGACTACACACAAGCGATCATCTGTGGGGTATGCCGAAAACACAATCTTACATCCTGTCATGCCTCTTCTATTATGTTTAAGCAAATCATAGACATAAAATATAATGGCATCTGCCGACACATGCATTCTATCTAGCCGTAGCTTTTGCAACGTTTGTACACGTTGAGCTGAAACCAACGCCATAAGCATGACCACCTTCATAGTTAATTTGGCTATAGATAGGCTTGTAACCGGAGCCCACTGGCGAAGAAGCATAAGAACCTCACTCACATTCCAAATACCGGCATACCTGGGTTTAGGAGGATTAGAATTGAAAACTCCCTTCATGAACGGATGTGTCCCTACTGTATGCAATTCTGAATTCATGGGTAAATAAGAAGACAGAGCACTTCTGGCTTAATTGATCGCACTGTAACTTAATTTTTGGTCAAAATAAAGAGTTGACAAAAACTCCAATACATCCGTGATCCATGCAGTGTGATATACAATATTCTGCTGTAGGCAGAATTGCTCCCACTTCCTTGTATAGGTGATATATTGCTGCTGTGTACTATCCCTGCAGGCCGACGTGAGAACATCCACAGTCCGATGAGACAGTCCTCTCCCCAGGTATGGCCTCCTTAAAATCTGCAAATTAACAGATCAATACGATCATGTAAAGGATGTTGATCCCCAGTGACTAGATTTACCAGTAGATTTTTATTCTTGGGAATAATCATGTAAGGCTCCCTAGCCATTTGTAATACAACAGGAAACTATGCTTGTGTAGGCCAATCTGGCACTACCAATACCCCTGAAGCGGAGTCCTCATTGATCTTTTGCAAACATCTGCTGATGAGACAGAATGGAGGAAATACATACACAAACATTCCTCCCCAATGCAGCGAAAACGCATCCACTGCTACTGCCCCAGCATCTGGTTCCCACGAAACATATCTATAATAACCATATAATAACCATATAACAATTACAGCACGGAGACAGGCCCTCTCGGCCCTTCCAGTCCGTGCCGACCATTTGTTTTCCCCTAGTCCCATCTACCTGCACTCAGACCATACCCCTCCATTCCCTTCACGTCCATATACCTATCCACTTTACTTTTAAATGTTAAAATCGATCCTGCCTCCACCACCTCTGCTGGAAGCTCATTCCACACAGCCACCACCCTCTGAGTAAAGAAGTTCCCCCTCACGTTACCCCTAAACTTCTGTCCCTTAATTCTCATGTCATGCCCTCTTGTTTGAATCTTCCCTACTCTCAATGGGAAAAACTTATCCACGTCAACTCTGTCTATCCCTTTCATCATTTTAAAGACCTCAATCAAGTCCCCCCTTAACCTTCTGCGCTCCAAAGAATAAAGACCTAACTTGTTCAACCTTTCTCTGTAACATAGTTGCTGGAACCCTGGCAACATTCTAGTAAATCTCCTCTGTACTCTCTCTATTTTGTTGACATCCTTCCTATAACTAGGCGACCAAAATTGTACACCATACTCCAGAATTGGTCTTACCAATGCCTTGTACAATTTTAACATTACTTCCTTACTCCTATATTCAATGCTCTGATTTATAAAGGCCAGCACACCAAAGGCTTTCTTTACCACCCTATCTACATGCGATTCCACCTTCAAGGAACTATGCACAGTTATTCCTAGATCCCTCTGTTCCACAGCATTCCTCAATTCCCTACCATTTACCATGTACGTCCTATTTTGATTTGTCCTGCCAAGATGTAGCACTTCACACTTATCAGCATTAAACTCCATCTGCCATCTTTCAGCCCACTTTTCCAAATGGCCCAAATCTCTCTGTAGACTTTGAGAATCTACTTCATTATCCACAATACCACCTATCTTAGTATCATCTGCCATACTTACTTTTCCAATTTTCCACCCCATCATCCAGATCATTGATTGTACATGACAAACAACAGTGGACCCAACACAGATCCCTGAGGCACCCCACTGGTCACCGGCTTCCAACCTGACAAACAGCCATCCACCATTACTCTCTGACATCTCCCATTCAGCCACTGTTGAATCCATCTTGCTACTCCGCCATTAACACCCAAAAGATTGAACCTTCTGAACCAACCTTCCATGGGGAACCTTGTCAAAGGCCTTACTGAAATCCATATAGACAACATCCACTGCTTTACCCTCATCAATTTCCCTAGTTACCGCTTCAAAAAAACTCAAGAAGGTTTGTCAAACATGACCTTTCAGGCACAAATCCATGTTGACTGTTCCTGATCAGACCCTGTTTATCCAGATGCTTATATATATTATCTCTAAGTATCCTTTCCATTAATTTGCCCACCACTGACGTCAAAACTAATAGGTCTATAATTGCTTAGGTTTATTCTTTGAACCCTTTTTAAACAATGGAACAACATGCGCAGTACGCCAATCCTCCGGCACTATTCCGTTTCTAATGACATTTGAAATATTTCTGTCATAGCTCCTGCTATTTCTACACTAACTTCCCTCAATGTCCTAGGGAATATCCTGTCAGGACCTGGAGACTTATCCACCTTTATATTTTTCAAAGTGTTAGTACTTCCTCCTCTTTGAATCTCATAGTTTCCATAGCTACTCTACTTTTTTCCCTTACCTCACAGAGTTCAATATCCTTCTCCTTGGTGAATACCGAAGAAAAGAAATTGTTCAATATCTCCCCCATCTCTTTTGGCTCTGCAGATAGCTGTCCATTCTGGTTCTCTAATGGTCCAATTTTATCCTCGTTAACCTTTTTCTATTAATTATAGCTGTAGAAATCCTTTGGATTTACTTTCACCTTTCTTGCCAAAGCAACCTCATATCTTCTTTTAGCCTTCTTAATTTCTTTCTTAAGATTCTTTTTACATTCTTTATACTCCTCTAGCACCTCATTTACTCCATGCCTCCTATATATTATTGTAGATATCTCTCTTTTTTCGAAACAAGTGTCTAATTTCCCCTGAAAACCATGGCTCTTTCCAATTTTTTACTATTTCCTTTCAACCTAACAGGGACATAAAGATTCTGTACTCTTACAATTTCCCCTTTAAATGTCCTCCATTTCTCTTCTACATCCTTCCCATGAAACAAAGTGTCCCAATTCACTCCTTTAAAATCCTCACGCATTCCCTCAAAGTTAGCCTTTCTACAATCAAAAATCTCCACTCTAGGTCCTGTTCTGACTCGCTCCATAATTATATTGAAACTAATGGTATTGTGATCACTGGTCCCGAAGTGCTCACCAACGCATACCTCCGTCACCTGTCCTGCCTCATTTCCTAACAGGAGGTCCAGCACTGCCCCTTCTCTGGTCGGTACCTCTTTGTACTGCTGCAAAAAACTATCCTGCACACATTTTACAAACTCCAAACCATCCAGCCCATTTACAGAATGTGTTTCCCAGTCTATTTTTGGGAAATTGAAATCTCCCACAATCACTACCTTGTGCTTACTACTAATCTTATCTAGGTAATACTTATCTAGGTAACTGATGATTTAATCGGGATGCAAACAAGTCAATATCTTGCAATCCATACTGAACAATCACTTGGTTAAATACATCCTGATTTAACATCCATTCAATGTTGTCATTAAACTGACGTGACCTAGTGTCAGCTACAGTGTTGAATCTTCCTGGCAAATAAAGTACTGAAAGCCAGTTATTTTGGTCAATACACCAGCTCCAAATCTGGTTAGCCAGTCTATCACAAGACTGTAACTTAACTCCACCCATGTGGTTTACATATGCCACTACTGTGGTGTTGTCAATCTGAACATGCAGATCCCTCCTTGTAGAACAATAAGCTTTGAGCCCATACCAGGTACCCAACAACTCTAAATAATTAATCCCTCTTAATTGAAGAAGCAATGTCTCATCCACATTCCATCTGCCTCCACAACTAGAAGACATATCTGTTGCACCCCAACCCAGTGCACTTACATCAGTCTGTAATATCAGTGACGGTGGTTCCACCAAAACCTTCCTAAAACTTTTTGAAACCTGTACTATCCACCATTGTATGTCAGAAATCGCCCCAGCTGACAACTGCATAGGCCTAGCAAAATGGCCCCTTTGTATTCTCAGTGCCTGTTCCTTTGATCATTGTAATTGTTGATAATGTAGAGGACCATACTGCACAGCTGCAACAAACTTCCCAATTAACCTGGCTACTTGTCTAATCGAAGGCTGTTGTTCTCCAACGAGATTAACACAGTCCTCAATTAACTGACTCAATTTATCCCTGGGCAAAGTTACCAACATGTGATTGGAATTAATGGTAAATCCTAGATAATGAATAATTTGGACTGGTGATAATTTTGATTTATCTGGGTGAACAACAAATCCCATTTGTTCAAAAGTGAATTTAACAACTGAAACTGATGATTGAGCTTCAGCATGAGTCTTTCCAACAATCAGAATATCATCTAAATAGGCCATTACCACATGCCCCTGAGCTCTAAGTAATGCTAACACAGGTTTTACCAATTTAGTAAATAGTCTAGGTTATAGTTAGTAAATAGTCTAGGCTGAAGTTAATCTATTTGGCAATGCCCTAATTGCCACAACTGAGTCATCCAAATAAATTTCAAATATCTTCTATCATCACCATGAATAGACACTGAGTAATATGCATCCTTTAAATCAATGGTTGCCATATAACACCCTTTGGACACTAGATGTTTGGCCGTGGTAAAGGTTTCCATTTTGAAATGCCTATAACAAACAAATTTGTTCAAACTCGATAAATTCAAAATTAATTCTACATCCCCCAGTCTTTTTAGATCTGGGAAATATACTTGACACAAATTGTTGACTTTGATAGACAGAAGGCTCAATTACCCCTTTCTTATATAACGACTGAATCTCTGCTTGAATAAGCACATTTTCCTCATCTGAAAATACAAGTTTACGACTAGGAAAATGTTGATTAGGTAGACCGTCCTTAGAGTAAAATTCAATTTTCACCCCTTCAATACTACTAAGTATGAACGAATCTGATGTCAACTGCTGCCATTGTTTGAGAAACAATTTTAACCTTCCCCCAATTTGAACAGGAACATTGGTTAATTCATTGTCTGTCAATGTTATATTCCTTACCTGCATCTGTCCTTGCGGACCTTGTTGTCCTCGACCTCTTGTAGAGAAAGACACCTTCCCCTTCATGCTGGCAGCCTGCCAGTTCCGATATTGAAAACCTGAATGGCTCGTTCCTTCTCCTGCATCCACATTAGTGCCTTTCCGATACGGATAAAACCGT
This sequence comes from Okamejei kenojei, assembly GCA_035221665.1. Classification (NCBI taxonomy): domain Eukaryota; kingdom Metazoa; phylum Chordata; class Chondrichthyes; order Rajiformes; family Rajidae; genus Okamejei; species Okamejei kenojei. The sequence continues at coordinate 49,642,857 of CM069135.1, read as the reverse complement.
TTGCCTTGCTTGCCAGCCGGCTTAATGAGGGCCATGGTTTTAACATCGTCATGACAGTCTTTGACCCTTTTTGCAAGGTTACCTCCAAACAACAGATTTCATGTTGGTACACTGGTCGGTTTGCACAAACTCGCCAAATTCGGATTAAGCACTGGCCTAATAGCGGCCCTCCTGATATTATTAATTTCAAAAAATGCACTCCAAAGGAATTCAAGTGCATCCTGGTTTGCTTCAACCATATTGCTTGTATCAATAACTTTCACCACAGCTGTAATACCTGCTGACAACAGTTTAAGCACTTTTTGAAACTTCATCTCCTGGGCCCTAGCAGGCATACCTATCTGTGACCAAATTTAGTGATTAACCACCGGTACCTTCAGGAGATCACAATTAACAGGAGCTTTATAGTTTTTTGCTGCTTCATCCATAGCTAGCTCCTGTAACTGGTGGGAGAGCATATACTGAATTGCTTCGGCCAATTCTACATCAATCGCCTCTCCTGCCTCTCTAGGCTCAGCAAACTTCCCAGCAATGTTCGGAATTACCTCCAACCGAACTCCTTTACTGCTCTCCCCCAGCATAGAATCAGTGTCAGCGAACTGCACTGATGGAACATCCTCCTCACAGGCAGGATAGTCCTGCAGCCCTGTAACAGGTGCTGCTAGCACAGGCTCTCCCTCAGCCTGGCTTGGGCACCACTCCTCCTCACGGAGCTGGTCCCTGTCGAGCATTTTTTGTAATAAAATCTCGACCTGGGAGAGCCGTGAACTATGGAAGGTATAACCTCCAGGCCCGACTCAGGGTCTACGGGCCTATCAGACTTGCCAGTGGCCTTCCGCCCTACTGGCAAGCCTCCACTGCTCCCAGACAGAGGGTCCGCAACCACTGGCTGTGTAGCCAGCACCGGACCAGGTGTACCAGACGGGCCTCCATCAACAACACTCTCCTGGTCACTTTCCTTCCTACCTCCGGAGCGCCTCGCCGACACCTTCTTCATTTTCTGCAACATATCTACAAGAACTCCAACTGTCGCAGAAAATGAGCTCTGGAAAATTTTTTAAAAACTTACCTCCGTTTTTAAACTTACCGCTTGGAGGAGCGCTGCTGCTCCAACCGGCCGACTGTACCAACGTCTGACATCATGACGCACCAAAGGCTGTACAGGCTTCTATTCACGTAGTCACTCACGTGACTCTGAAGTAAAATACAATGCAGCAGTTCATGGCTGCTGTCTCAGATTCCATTGCAGCTTAAGCAGAAACCAGTCAGTGCCTGGGTAATGCACTGGCAGCTCAGAGACATTTCCCAAGCAAGGTAAGCTTGCTGCTAATATGGCTTTGTACCTTAGAGATGAGAGAAGTCATATCACACACAATGACCGAGTAACCTTTATAGTTCAGTGGGGTGCCAGCAGCAGGTTCGTTATTTCAATTTTTAAATTGCGTCCAAATGTTTGTTTTAGTGTCTCTTGGTGTGTCTTCTGTGGGGGATGGTGAGGGGTGGAAAGGGGGGGAACTGCTTTCGGTCGCCTCCTCCACAGAGAGACGGCTTTTTCCATGTTGCCTCCCTCGCGGCCTAACACCATGGATTGGAGCGGCCTTTCCCGGAGTCGGGCCCGGAGTTTCAGCAGCGGGCGCAGCGTGGACTTTCCATCGCGGAGTAGGCGACCCCTTGCTGGGGTCACCAGAAGGAAATGCTTCGATTACTGTTACATCCTGAAGCCACGGTCTGCAGAGCTTCTAGCCGCGTGCGAGGCGTTCGGAGCCTGGGATCCCTCGTCGGGGATCCCCGGACAAGAGCTCCGACCCCTGGACCATGGCCTATAATCCTGAAGCCACGGTCTGCGGAGCTTCTAGCTGTGGGCACGGCATGGACTTACCATCCGGAGCGGGATCCCTCGCCGGGGATAGCCAGAGAAGAGCACCTACCACCTGCGGCCTACAACATCCTGAAGCCATGATCTCCGGTAAGAAAGCCCCAATTCGGGACCCTCAAGCCGCGGAGTATGTTCGACCGTCCTGACGAGAGGACCTGTACATCCATCCTGCCGCCTGTAGCAGCGACTGCGGAGGCTTATGGCCCCAAACACGGGTGAACAATGGATGGGGACTGACTGAACTTTGTGTCTTCCACCACAGTGCAGAATGCTGTGGTGGATGTTTGTGTTAAATCCTAATGTGTATTGTGTGTTCTTTTTTAATTATACCGCTGCTGGCAAATTCATTTCACTGCACTTACAGTATATGTGTATGTGACAAATAAAACTGACTATTGACTATTGACTGTGTTGCAGGTGATTATCATGCTGGTAGTGGTTTCATAAAGCATGGTTGCCATCTAGAATAGTAAGATTAAATGGGAACTTACCAGCTTGAAGTTTGATCTTGATTTAATGAGGAGTTACGTTGGTGATTACGTGAAGAAGACCCGCCAGGCCGCATGCTCACCAATCTTCAAAACAGCGGTATGAAATCACAAAAAACTACACCGAAGTACATAGTAAGATCAGTGACTCGAGAACTACCATATGATCTTTTATGAGAGAGGTTTGGGTGTGGCGGATACGTAATCACCAACGTAACTCCTCATAAAATCAAGATCAAACTTCAAACTGGTAAGTTCTTGTTTAATCTTACTATTTTACTTCGGAGTCACGTGAGTGATTCCATGAAGAGTTCAAAGCTTTGTGATTTCATGCCGCAGATTACAAACCCGGCATCCCACTGCATTGATTGACATGAATGAGAAATAATGCATTAGTAGTAACATTGCATTCAATGTAGTAATAGGGTTTATTTAATAACATAAACAAATGACAGTTTTCTTTAATACCAGGGCATTTAAACAGAACTTAAAATGGCATTAGAAAACAGCCCTGGATCAACAATCGGGCGATGATAAAAATTCTGAAACATCAGCTCATTTGCCCATCCGGCGGCCGCCATAATATGGTCGATGGGCACGTCCTTCGCTTTGGCCGCCGAAGTAGCTGCTGCCCTAGTGGAATGAGATGTAAACACATCTGTGTTAATACCTGCATCAATCAAAACTTGTTACAGCCACCTGGAAATAGTGTTAACTGACACTATTTTATGTGGTTTTTTATAACTGAAAAACAATCCTGTCTCCATATTACGTAAATTCTCTGTCACTGCAATGTATTGCATCAAATGTGTTTTTACTCATAAAGCTGGATCCGTAGGATATGCTGCAAATACTATTTTAAACCCTGTGATACCTGGCCTGCTCTGTTTGAGGAGGTCGTAAATGTAAATTGTAACATTGTCCACAGCAGTTTCCATTCTGTCTAACTGTAATTTTTGTAACGTCTGTACCCTTTGTGCTGAAACCAACGCCATAAGCATGGCCAATTTTATGGTAATTTTGGTCAACGTCAAAGATGATATAGGAAAACACTCACGTAGTTTCTTAAGGACTATACTTACATCCCAAATAGCCATATATCTAGGTTTGGGAGGTCTGGAATTAAAAATGCCCTTCATAAATCGAACCACAAGAGGGTGAGATCCAAATGCATGATTGTCTGATTTCATCACTAAATATGACGACAAAGCACTTCTTGCTGTATTGATTGCACTATAACTTAGTCCTTCATCATAGTAAAGAGTTTACAAAAATTCCAAAACATGTGAAATACGTGCTGTACAATAATCAATATCATTTTGTACACAGTAAACTTCCCATTTCTTTACATAACAAAAATATTGCTTTTGAGTACTCGATCTCCAAGATGCAGTAAGCATGTCGACAGTTCGACCCGACAATCCTTGTCCCAGATATGGCCTTCTTAAAATCTGCAAATTAACAAATCAATACGGTCATACAACGGATGACATTCGCCAGTCATTGGATTCACCAATAAATTCCTTTGTTTAGGAACAGCCATCAAAGGTTGCGTCATCAGCTGTCGGATCAAAGGATACCATGGCTGAGTAGGCCAGTCAGGTATTACCAGTACCCCTGAAGCATTGTCCTGCTTGATTTTCAGCAGTCATCGATTTATGAGACAGAAAGGTGGAAATGCATAAATATACATACCACCCCAATTCAGCGTGAAAGCGTCCATCGCTACTGCCCCAGGATTTGTTTCCCATGACACACATTTGGGAAGCTGGTGGTTTAGTCTTGATGCGAACAAGCCAGCATGTGGTGTTCCATATTTGGCAATGATGTCTTTGAACACATCGTGATTCAGCATCCATTCTATGTTGTCATGGAATTTCCGTGACCTGGTGTCTGCCACTGTATTAAGTTTTCCTGGCAGATAAATAGCTGAGAGGCAAATGTGTTTATCAATGCACCAGATCCAGATTTGGTTTACCAGTCTGTCACAAGATACCTACTTGATTCCACCCATGTGATTGACATATGACACTGCCGTGGTGTTATCAATCTGGAGCTGAACATGCAGACTGCTTTTGTTAGAACAATAAGCTTTGAGCCCATGAAATGCTCCTAAAAGCTCTAAATGGTTTATTCCCCATGTCTGCAGAAGTCCAGCTTCTTCTAAACTCCATCTTCCTCCACAACTTGAATTTGTGTCTGTGGCACCCCATCCAAGTGCACTTACATCAGTCTGCAAAACCATGGAAGGTATTATGCTACAACTACTGGAGACATGTTGAATCCACCATAAAATATCAGTATTGCTTCAGCTGATAACTGCATGGGCCTATCATAATGCCCAATTTGTACCTTAAGTGCCTGTTCTTTTCCTCTTTGTAATTGCTGATAATGCAAAGGCCGAAATTGGACTGCTGGAAAGGCTGCTACCATTTTCCCAAGAAGCCTTGCCACTTGCCTAATTGAAGGTTTACACCTGTTTAAAAGCATTACACAATCTTCAATTAGCTCTGTACTTTTTTCAATTGGCAAGGTAATTACCATTTTGATAGAGTTAACTGAAAACACCAAATAATCAATTGTGGTAATTGGCGTAAGTTTGGATTTTTCCAAATGAATGACAAACCCCACTTTTTCAAATGTGGATTTGACAATTGCCACTGATATTTCGGCTAAAGCTTTTGTTTGTCCAATTAATTAAAATATCATCCAAATAGGCCATAATCACATGGCCCTGACCTCTAAGCAACCCCAAAATTGGTTTTAACAATTTAGTGAATACTCTAGGGGCTGAGGTCAATCCGTTTGGTAGTGCTTTATACTGCCATAATTGATTCATCCAAATGAATTTAAAATACCTTCTATGCTCGCAATGAACAGGCACTGAATAATAAGCGTCCTTCAGATCTATTGTAGCCATATAGGAACCTTTAGAAATGGCCGTAACCAATGTTTCCATTTTAAAGTGTCTATAGAGTACAAATGTATTTAATTTTGTCAGATCCAAAATTATTCTACATCCTCCGTCCTTCTTAGGACAGGGAAAAATATTTGACACAATTTGATGGACTTGATAGTCCGTCTTTACAATTACACCTTTGTTATATAATTTTGTGAGTTCAGCTTGAACCTCTATCACCTCTGTTTGTGAAAAAATAAAGTGTTCTAAAAGGAACATGTTGGAAAGGTAAAGTAACATTTGGAATAAATTCAATCCGAAACCCTTGAATTACACTCCTGATAAATAGATCTGAAGTAAGCTGCTTCTATTCGTTATAAAAAAGCAGTAATCTACCACCAATATTCTCTTGAGTTATATTTAATATGTTTTTATGAGAACCAGGTCCACTTACCTCCCTGGTGACTGGTACACCCTGCTGACTCCAGCCTCTGGCAGTAGCTCCCATGGTCGCTCATGCTCCCACTGAGGGATACCATCCACGACCCTGTGCTGAGGGCTGGCTTGTCCCTGGAGTAGCTTCGGATGCTGAGGTGGTTTTGTAGGGATACTTTCTCTTCAGCTGTCTGCCGGGCATCATTGGTCTCATCAGACTCATTGTTTTAGCATCTTCATTTATTTCTTTGATTTGTTTGCGCCAAACAGCAGATCAGGTGGTTGAATATTTGCTGGCTTACAAAGCGCAGCATATCTAGGATTAATGGTAGGCCTTATAGCCCTTTTCCTGAGACCATTGATCTCGAAATGGGTGTTGCATAATAACCCTAGAGCCTCTTGGTGCGTTCTGGTCACATAATTCTTGCGAACGCTGTAATACCAGCAGCCAATAATTTAAAAATTCTTTGCATTTTTATTTCTTGGCTTCACATACCAGGTCCCATCTGACCCCAGATGACTTGATTCACCGTTGGAATTCTTAATACTTCACAGTTGCTTGGAGGCTCATGTTTTTTGGCTGTCTCATCCATAGTGAGCTCCTGAAGCTGATGAGACACCATGTAATTAATTGTGGTAGCCAGCTCTTGATGGGACAGCAAATGGAAGTGCCAGTGGTGGAACATTTGGTAGTTCTGTTTCTCCTGGCTGAACTTCCCCATCAGAATCGGGCTCAGGACTAATCTGGCCCATTGCACTCTCCTCAAATTGAAAAGGAGTCTCTGGCAGCATTGTTGCTGCTGGCGCTTCTTTTCCTAAGCGATGACACTCCTTCTCTTTGAGTGAAGTTCTTTGGAGGACTTTATGCAACAGTTCCTCCACTTGGGATAGGCATGTACACACTCTATCCAGCCCCGGTGAGGAATCATCCCCCGACTCCGTGGGCCTAGCAGACTTATCTGTTGCCTTATGCCCTAATGGCAACGGCTCTGTGCTGTGTAGCACTAAGTCTGCAGTCGCTGTTTCTGTACCTAGTGACTGAACAGGGGTATGAGGCAGGGCTTCCAAGCCTGAACTGCCACGGCCGGTTGAAAAGCGCCGCTTTCCCTTCCCTGTTTTTTCTATGCTAGCACTCGGTATAGCGTACCGGCCACCACGGATTCAAGTTCCAGTGGAAAGGTTTTAAAACCTACCTGGAGTCTGCATACTTACCATTGGAGGAGCTCCTTTCCTCGCAGCCTCCGTGCATCAAATGTGGCTGACATACTGGTTCGCATGCGGCCTGGCGGGTCTTCTTCACGGAATCACTAACGTGACTCCGAAGTAAAATAAATGAACTGCCGATGCTGGTTTACAAAAAAGGACATAAAGTGGTAGGAGTAACTCAGTGACCCATTTTCCCTGGGGAATGTAGATAGGTGACATTTCGGGTTGGGATACTTCTTCAAACTGATTATGGTGGTGGAGGGGTGAAAGAAAGCTGGAAGAGAGGGAATGCAGGACAAAGTGTTGTTAACAGAAGGTGTGAAGAGTTACATATTGTGAAGCCAGAGGAAGGAACTCCCAAATAGCTGCTGAACCACAACTAAATTCTACAGATGTCTGATTGTTCTTCAGTTTCCTAATGTAGTGCAACACTATGGTTTTCCTGTGGATTGTCATGTGGTGTCCATGAGAATACAAGGCCACAGCGTACTTTAATGGCAGGTATCAAGTGATCAAAATATGGGGTAAGTATATTTCAAATCTTCAAGTATCTTGTTCCATCTTCAGCCCTACAGTAAAGAAAGTATTTTTTGTAATAAATGGAACAGATAGAACTGCATCTTCAAAATAGACTTAGTTTAGAGATACAATGTGGAAACAGGCTCTTTGGCCCACCGTGTCCATTCCGACCAGCGTTTCCCACACACTAACAGTATCCTACAGACACTAAACGACGCTAACTTACATTTTTTTTACCAAAGCGAATTAGCCTGCAAACTTGTACATCTTTGGAGTGCGGCAGAAAACCGGAGAAATCCCACATGGTCACAGGGGAAACGTATAAACTCCATACAGACAACATCCGTAGCCAGGATCAAACCCAGATCTCTGGCCACTGTGCCGCCCTAACTGTGCTTATGGATTAGATTTACTCCAATGCAAATAGAGAATACATTTCAATTCTGATCAATGTTTTCAATGAAGCAACTGTCACTCATCAACCATCAAGCTCACTTAAAATAATTCAGATTTTCATTAGTATTTTAATGAGGTTTCTGAAATACTTTAGATACAGATAGATACAGATACAGATACATTTTATTTGTCACGTGTGCCAATTGGCACAGTGAAATGAAATCACCATACAGCCATACAGTAAAAAAAATAAAGAACACAACATAGAGTATATAGAAATTCAACATAAAACATCCCCTCACAGCAGGATCAAAGTTTCCCACTGTGAGGGAAGGCACCAGTCAGTCTCTTCCCCTGATGTTCCCCACTGTTCACCCGTGGTCGGTGCCTCCCCGAGTCCTCCGCAGTCGCCGCTATGGGCGGCCCGATGTTCAGGCCCCCTCGCCGGGGTGATGTAAGTCTGACGTCGGGGCTGGGGGACGTCCTCAGCGGCCTGGACCTCGGGTCGGCCCCCTCCTACCGGAGTCCGCGGCTCCCAATTTCCACAGACCGTGCCGGGTGGAGATGCAACGCTGGAGGCCCTCAGCAAAGGGTCCCAGGACTCCATGGAGTTCAGCGCCGGCCGCGTTGGGAGCTCTCCCAACCAGAGCTCCACGATGTTGGAGCAGAGGCCCAACGCTCCGGAGCTCCAACGGTGACCCAGGTAGGTATCGCCAACTCCGCGGTGACTCCAGCGCCACCGCTGTTGCAGCTCTGGTCTGGTTCCCGGTCCAGAAGGTGGGGGGCGAGGACGCGACTCGGAGAAATAGTCGCCTCCCCGCCAGGAATAGACTGGGAGTTAGTTTCCCCCTTACCTGCCCCCCTCCCCCACATAGAAAAGTTACGACTCCCTCAAAAACGGACTTTTAACAGACTAAAAATAAAATAAAGATGTAAAAACAAACGGGCTGCAGGCAGAGGCTGCTGTCAGTGCAACGCCCCTAGTGTCAGATACATTAATGGGTGCAATAATTTCTATTTATTGCATTTTGTAAAATAGCTTCTCTACAAAAAGGTCTCTTTAAGAAATGCTTAATTAAGGAAATTGGTTTAATCTGAAAATTTAATTAGGCAGTCATCTGCTAGCCTCCGCCTGATGCCATTGCTTGAAATTCTGACCATTTTATAAGACTCAACTAGGACTCCTCCACTAAGCAGATTTTCTTTGGTTGATTTGACTACTTAATCAATTTGTAAAATTATTTAGTATCTAATTAGATATCTGGAAATTACTTGATCAAAATGTTACTTTGTTTTGCATACAAAAACATGTGCCTGGGATTTCGTCAGATGGCAAGATACTGAGTTCACATCTCATCCAGCTACTTTCCCACAACTATCAGGTTATTAACCCGGTCTACATATCCCAATCCTATCTTACGACTGAACACCATGGATCACCTCTTGCTCTACCATGCACTTCATTTCTAATTGTGCCTGGAACTAATGTCTTGTTTTGTTTGGTTTTGCCTGGATGTCAGAGGTTGTGCCTGGAACTAATGTCTTGTAATGTCTTGTTTTGTCATTATTTTCTCTTTTCACTGTCTTACAGGATTTGTGTGTAATTTGCGTTTATTTGGTTTGCTTGTTGCTTGGTTTAGTGTGCCTGCGATGCTGTAGTAAGCAAGGCATTGTATTCCTTGTATGTGAATACTTGGCCAATAAACTTAAACTCATTCATTCATTCATTCATTCATTATTAATCAATTAATCAATTAATTAATTAATTAATTAATTGATTGATTAATCGATCAATTAATTAAATAATTATTTGATTAGGTCATTCATTGTGCCTGTACCTCACTGTACTTGTGCATATGGGATTCAAAACTCAATAAACAATAAACTCAATAAACAATGGGCAATAAACCCACCCACTACATCTACTCTGAACTGGAATGGATACCCCTTCACAAACAACAATTAGCAAGTGATAATAACAATTATCAAGCAATAATTATTAATTATCAAGCCTCCCAGATGGTGGGCCTTTCAATCATAGGTTGGGTTTGCTTAGGACATAAGAACACAGAACCATTTATTCTGTAAATTTGACAAATGAGCCAATTACGTTTGGAAGAAACTAATAAATGCTCTGGCAAGTATTTGATTTTGACGTTTAGAAATATACCTCAAGAGAATATTAGTGTTAGAATATTTAACGTGTTCAGTGGAATTTTGGCTATATTCCATTCTAAAAATGACAACCAATTTATTTTATTGAATTATTCCTGCAGCAGATTCCAACCTCAGCATCTTACACACGTCCACCTCTGAAGTACAATGTTATCAAGTTGCACGTAAAAATTCACAGCATGAAATTAAAATACTGCGATGTAACCCTTTTACCACACATGACAGATTATTATTTCCCTAAACATTTGCATTTTAGCAAAATATGCATGACAAAGTCATAAAAGGCTTGCTTTAAAATCTGATAAATAGTAATGAGGAAGTGTAATTGTTTTAGTCCTCTGATATGACAGCTAGTAAATGTCATTGCATTAATAGTTTTCCTTACACATTCAAACAGAATAAAGTATTCTCACTGTAAATCACTGCTCTTGGATAAATGAACAGATCTTTCTAGATCTCTTGTTTCCCTTTCCCCTGATTCAGTGTGAAGAAGGATCTCGTTCTGAAATGTCACCTATTCCTTTTCTCCAGTGATGCTGCCTGACCCGCTGAGTTACTTCACGACTGACCTATTTTTCCCTCTCAACCCCACTCTCCTACCTTCTCCCTGTAACCTCTGACATCCTTATTAATCAAGAACCTATCAACCTCTGCCTCAAAACTATCCAATGTCTTAGCCTCCACAGCTCTCTATGACAATGAATTCCACAGATTCACACCCTCCGGTTAAAGAACTTGTAATTTTCTATTTTTCCATAAACCAGGAAGCTTTTTCCCAGGGTGGAGAGCCTGCCTATTCTTAAGTCTGTTTACACTAGTCAAAATATTGAGAAGCATCCAGCTTGATTTAACTGCAGTTATTTTCTTTATGGAAAGCTTCTGGCCTCTGTTTGGTATACTCTGTACTGGGAGACCTGAACAAGAACCACCCAGTTGGGAGTCTCATTTGAACTATAGATTTGTTATGCTGCAACTTAACATGTGGATGTACTGTGCAACATTGTATTGATAAACAAATTTACAAGTGTACAGTCTTATCTTCCCAACAGATTGTCGTACAAATCAATTTGCGAACTACAGATTGATGTGCCTTGAGCTGTTTGTGGCTTAATTATTGTGATTTTTATGACAGTTGACAGTTTGGAAGCTCTGAAGGAATCAAGTTAACACTTCAGACCTTATTCTTCTGGACCGCTGAGCCTTGCTGCATCATCAGGCCTGTGAATGCAGACAAATGAGGAAAGGAAGCAATTTTTTTTGCCCCCCCCCCCCCCTCCCCCCAACTACAGCCTCAGCTTTTCATCACAGCAAATTCAGCAAACTCACTTGATGGAGAGATGAGCTCTCCCTCAGGCCAACAACAAAATCCAAGCTTGAAAAGTGAATGGGGTTAGAGTTCAGCTGAAAATATTTTACAAAGTTGTTTAAAATGTCTTAATTGGACATGATATTTTAAAAGTATATATTGTACTAGACTAAGTGGGACCCATTGGGTCCCAGTCACACGGGATGTCTGGGCCCCCAACGCATCCCATTCTTCAATGCAATATTCCACCACTCACATGCTCCCCCAACGCAACGGTGGGAGCGTTCTGTAGCCGGGGATGGGGACGGCTTCAGGCGGGAAGCGTCCTGCAGCCAGGGGAGGGGGATGGCTTCAGGTGGGGCCTGTCGGGGGCTGGTGGAGGGTGTGTAGGGGAGGTGTGTGGGGGAGGGGTTGTGGTGTGTGTTGGGGAGGGAAGGTGTGGGGGTTGGGGAGGGGATGTATGTAGATGGGGGGGAGGGGTGTGGGTGGTAGGGGAGAATGTGCGGTAGTGACGGAGGGTGTGGATATGGAGAGCGGGATGTGTGGGGTGTGGGGAAGGGGGTGTGGGTGGCGAGGGGGTGTTTGGGGGAGGGGGTGTTTGGGGGAGGGGGTGTGTGGGGGAGGGGGGAGGGGTGGGGTTGTGGGGGAGGGGTGTTATGGGGGAGGGACGGGGAGGGAGCTGTGGGGGGGAGGGGGGAGGGGGACGGGGTGTGGGTGAGTGTGTGTGTGTTTGTGTGTGGGAGGTGTTGGGTGTGGGGAAGGCGAGGTGTAGGGGAGGGGGGTGTAAGGGAGGGGGTGTAGGGGAGGGGAGGGTGTAGGGGAGGGGAGGTGTGGGGGGGAGTGTGGGAGTAGGGTGTGTGGGCTCACCGGTTCCCGGCCCCCGGCTCCGACCACACTCCTGGCTCCAGGATCTGGCTCCAGACTCACTCAGCTGCTCTCGCCCCCAGCACCTGTCACGCTCACAGCCCCCGCCCGTGAACACTGCCCGCCCTCGCCTGCAGAACACAGTCCCGATGCTTCAGCTTTATTCTCGGCTGCTTCTGGATTGGCGGCTGGCTTCTGGACGGGTGGCTTCTGTAAGTGCTCATGCTCAGCCCCACCTCCGGGGTTTTATTCTCCAGCAGATGCCGGAAGGGGCGTTACCTTCATGGTGACTGACAGGCGAGAAGACCAATCTGCTGATCTCACGATTTATTAACCTTCATAACTTTTGTAATCTTCCACCGATCAGGACAAAACTTGGTGGCTTGGGGCTGAGGAGAACGGTGAGTAATGTGGTGAATAAACCCAGTGATATAGGGTAGTGTGTTTATGGAAATTAAAAAAACAATGCAGACCGGAAGTGGTCAAGATGAAAGTTTTAGTAATAGTATAGATAGATGCTAAAATACATAAAATAGAATCTTTTCATTCTGGCATGAATATCATCTCTAATATTCCATCTGTTGTTCTATTTGATTAAAATAGATTTTAAACCAGATTTTAAACACCTGTTTAATGTAAATTTGACCACATTTGGTCCTGGAAATATCCGTTCTTCTCAGTAACTTGGCACCCAACACTTCATGTGTCAGCTACCTGACAATACAAACCCTAGCTATTTGTCAATCCGTTTACATGTGTATAAATCAAAATCAGTTACCCGTCAATTCCTGTCTCTTGCAGGACATAACAAGTGGATCTGATCACTTTCAGAGATAATTAAAATTATTTATTCAGAAATATGCCCTCAGTACTTCGAGAGAAATTTAATTTGCAACATATACACTGAGTGCTCAGTTAATGAAATTGTGATGGTTCACATTGATTAAGATTGAATGCTTAATATATGACACTACAAATAATAGGTGCTTGGAAATAATCAGTTTTCAGGTTGAATAATTATATTTTAATTCATCATAATTGCAGACAAATCACTTGGGCTTTGGAAAAACTGGAGAGAGGTTGCTTTACGTCATTATTCCTGTGGGAGATGACTTGGGTAAGCAACCATGAGCAATTATAGATTTCAATTATGTAGTGTTAGTGTACTGGAAATGTAAGGGCCTAGATAATGATCAAGATAGCAAGTTCATGACATGGAGATTTGAGAATTAGAATTCAATTAAATGTAACCGTAAATGAGAAGCTGGTGTCAGCTAGAGAGACCAGAAATCTGTTGGAGTGTTGTATAAACTCAAATAGTTTATTAGTGTCCTTCAGATAAGGAAATGGAATCCTTATCTGTTCATGTCTTTAAATTGCTCTACCCCAGGGTAGTTGACTCATAGCTGCTCCGTGAAGCGATTAGCAAGCCAGCCATTCCATTTCTATTCTTGGACGATGGCATGGGTGACATCATACTTCTATTCATAGAGCACAGCTCTATTTTTAATACCAATATCCCATCCAAGTTCATCACCAAACTCAAGGAACTTGGAGTTAACACTCATCTGTGCAACAGGATCCTCGACTTCCTGACCCTCAGAGCACAATCATTGAGGATAGGTGACAAATCATCCGCAACACTGCTGCTGCATAAGGATGCATTATCAGCCCTCTTCTTTACTCCTTATACACTCACGACTGTGCAGCCATGTTCAATTCCAACTCAATTTACTACTTCGCGGATGACTTCATCGTAGTGGGCCGGATATCAAATAATGACAAGACAGAGTACAGGAAGGAGATTAAGAACATCGTGACTTGATGTTAAGACAACAGCCTTTCTCTCAATGTCAGAAAGACAAAGAAGATAGTGATTTACTTCAGAAAGCGAAGCGGTACACATACCCCAGTATACATTGACAGCACCGAAATAGAGATGGTTGAAAGCTTCAAGTTCCTAGTAGTAAAAATCACCTGCAAAATATCCGGGACCACCCATATTGTAACAACAACCAAGAAAGCACACCAACGCCTCTACATCCTTAGAAGACTTGGGTATGTTCCCAACAACTCTCACTAATTTCTACAGTTGCATAGTAGAAAGCATTTTATCAGGATGCATCGCAGTATGGTTTTGGAACAGCTCCGTCCAAAATGGCAAGGAATTGCAGACGATGGTGGATGCAGCCCCACCATCACATAAACCAACCTTCCTTCCATTGACCTCATATACACTTCACACTGCCTCGGCAAGGCCACCAGCATAATCAAGGATGACTCTCACTCCCTCTTCTCCTCTCTCCCATCAGGAGTGTGAAAATGCATAACTCCAGTTTCTGAGACAGATTCTTCCTAGCTGTTATCAGGCAACTGAACCATCCTATCATCAACTGGAGAACAGTCCCGAGCTACTATCTACCTCATTGGAAACATTCAGAATATCTTTAATCGGACTTCACTGGACTTTATCTTGCATTTAACATGATTCCCTTCATCATGTGTCTCTACACTGTGGACGGCTCGATTGTAATCATGTACAGTATTTCCACTGACTGATTAGCATTCAACAAAAAGCTTTTCACTATACCCCAGTAGATGTGATGATTAACTGAACTAAACAAAAACTTCTTGGTGAAGCTATTTTTGCTCATTTCAGTGACTGTCCAATGGCTGTCCTCTAATTTTGAAAGATAATTCCAAAACCAGTCAAGAGAAGTATTGATCCTGCCAGGTCTAAAAAAAATGTTTTTAAATGTTTTAATGAAATCATCTCTCATCCTTCTGAGCACAATAGAGTATTAGCCAGTCTGTTTAATCAGCCCATCGTATGACAACCCCCTTTCACTATCAACGTATTTCCTTCCAATAATAGGATGTCATACATGCACGTAATATTCAGAGTCCTATAAAATTCCAAATATGTCTGTACTTTTGTCCTCAATTCCTCTTCTTCTTGCAATATAGACCGATAAATCATTGCCCTCTTGCTGCACTTGCCAGGATACATAAACTAGGTCGCTTTGGCACCTCTTCAGTCTATCATTTAGCTTTTTTCAACCAAAATGCATAACCTTACATTTTTCACCACAAACTCTTGGCATTATATTTAATGGTATTCCACATAAAAAAACCTAATTAAAAACATCCAAAAATGGGACGATTGATTTAAATTAAGATCCAAAGCTAAATGTTCACCAGTCAAAAGTTTACAAAATTCACTCATCCTACAGCTTTCAAAAGTATTTGGTCGAAGGACACCTTTAGAAATGGGTCAGTGATCATGAGATTCATGCAAATCAGAATGAACCCATCATGAAAGTGTCACATGCAAAGAGTGGTCCACTAATACATTTAATAAAAGTGGAATCAATTACTGTCTATCCTTAATGTCACACTTAACAATTCAAGGTCCTGGAGAATTCAAAACGTGAGTCTCTGTAAAGAATAAAGCTGAAGCACAGTCAAATCTCATTTCACCAACACCCTGTAAAGTTTTTACAGGCCTCCAGTTTAAGAATTACTGTACCGTCTCCTGCAAAAAAATCCAGTTTACAATATGTGGTGGCTTTGCCTTCATGAATATGTGCTGAGAAATATGCTTTTGGACGTGCAGGCAGCAGACTCACTGCAAAAATATTGATTTTCATTAGTTTTGTTTCTCACCTACATTTGACATAATTTGAAATATCTTCCTCAATAGCACATTTCTGTAATGGTGTGCTCCATAGGTTTCTTGCATTCCCCCATTTGCTTTCATTAATGTCAAGGCCAAGAAAGTCAAAGTAAAAGGTAATCTTCAGCTCAGGAGAGTGAACACTGCTGTGTGAGAGACCAGTTTCAAATTGCTGTGATCACACTGTTCATGTTGAGCTTCACAAGGATTTATGGAAAATAAATGTGACGGTTTTCCTTCCTCTATGCAAGCAGACGGGTATGCAGATTAAATCTAGTTACAAGAGAACAGTAATACTTGCCATTGGTTCATTAAAATACAATATGGTATTCATAATACATTCAAATCTTAATTCTGTCACGTTTTGCTGTAAAGCACGTTAGCATTTCATGCACATGTGATTTTGAAATTGGCTTGTAGCAGCTTCTTACATTTCCACTTCATCAAATTTAACTGGGTGTTATTTCAATAATATAAATTCATGGAAAATTTAAGGGTCCTTAAAAATCTGAGAGTTGATTATGGAGGTGAATGTTTCACCTCCGACCTGCTCCAGGTCAGAATTAAGAGGTCTAATTTTGCCAGACAGGGTCTGATGGGATTCTGAAACCTCCAAGGGTTTTAGAGCTTGCTCTGTCTCTCAATGGGATTGTGGTCTCAACTCTACTTTTCTGCCTGTTTTTCCATCATATTTTACATTGCTACAGTCCAAAAGTCCATCCGTCCTAATCTCGTGTGCAATCAATGACTCCATCTCCACAGCCCTCTGGGATAGAGAATTCCTCTTCATCTCCATTCATCTCAGCATTCATCTGCTGACCATTATTTTTTAACTATGCCCCATATACAATGCTGACACAAGCATCACCTGGCTTGAAATCTAAATTAAAATATTGAAGT
Organism: Okamejei kenojei; assembly: GCA_035221665.1. Taxonomy (NCBI): domain Eukaryota; kingdom Metazoa; phylum Chordata; class Chondrichthyes; order Rajiformes; family Rajidae; genus Okamejei; species Okamejei kenojei. The sequence continues at coordinate 49,626,117 of CM069135.1, read as the reverse complement.
TATTTGTTTTGTAATATTTAGCAGTAAGACTGCATTCACTTTTCTTGCTTAGTAAGGGTATCAGGCGTTTGGGGGAAGAGGGCAGGAGAATGGGGTTTAGAGGGAAAGATAGTTCAGCCATGATGGAATGGCAAAATGGGCCTAATTCAGCTCCTAGAATTTGTGATAGTTCAGATAGTTTTTTGAGTGCCATCAATCACTGCTGTACTTTAGAAAATTAGAGGTAGCTCTGCCTGGGCTAGTATACCCAACGGACACGATAGTGGCAGGTCTGGACCCGTCAAGGCACAAAATTCAGTCTTATTGTATTCCTGCTCCTGGCCAGCAGGGTTAGATGTTTGTCAGCTCAGGTCTATGCTGCCTGATTCACAAATAATGGAGGTTGCCTGCCAAAATAGAGGCTGGAAAATTCAGCTGGCTTTACAGTGGGCCATACGTTACAATCGGGGCAAAGCTGGATTGACAAGAGATACAATGAAATAAAAGCATCACGGCACCTAGTTTGCTTGACAGAAAGCAAAACCGGTTGCTGCCACCTGTTACTGGTTTGAGTGTAGGAGTAAAGACCACATCTAGTGTGTTTGTATTCAGTTTTTTTTTCCCCTCATACCTCTTGCCATAGAGGTTGTGCAGCAAAGATTCACTTGACTGATTCAGGAGATAGTGAGTTTGCCAGGCATGCAGAAATTGAGAGCATGACTTTCGAGTAGGTCTTTACTCCCTCCAGTTTAAATGAATGAGAGTTGATTTTATTGAAACTTGCTACAATTCTGTTTAAACGCTTCAACAGGATGGATGCAGAAATTAATTTTTCCCTGGCTGAGGCGTCTAGTACGAGGGTCCACAGTCTCCAAATAAATGTAATGTGATTTAGAAATGAGATCAACATTTTCGTCAATGATGAAGTGGTGAATGTTTGGAATTCTTTATCGTAGAGGACTGCAAAGGCTCAGCCATTGAGCTCATTCAAAACAGGAACCTATACATTTCTTGATGTTAAAAGGAATCAAAAGATATATGGACGTGTAGCAAAATAGATAATGACCTAGAGGGGCATTACCTACTGCTACCTCTGATTCTTAATCTCCTTTGGCAGGGAGATTTGCAAAGGCTACTGGGGAGACTTTAAACTAGAAAGGCTGGGGGGAGGGACTCGGGTAGAGGGGGCTAGGGGTCAGGGTGTGGGGCAAGAGGCAGAGAAGGGAAGCACTCAGACCCAAAATGTAGGTGAGAAAGATGAAAAAGATAATAAACAGAGAATAAGGGATGGTGGGTTTCTAAAATGTGTATATTTTAATGCTAGGAGCATTGTAAGTAAGGTGGATGAACTTAGAGCCTGGATTGACACCTGGAAATATGATGTTGTGGCAATCAGTGAAACATGGTTGCAGGAGGGCTGTGATTGGAAACTAAATATTCCAGGATTTCGTTGCTTCACGTGTGATAGAATTGGAGGGACCAGTGGGGGAGGTGTTGCATTGCTTGTCAGAGAAGATATTACATTAGTGCTTTGCCAGGATAGATTAGAGGGCTCGTTTAGGGAGGCTATTTGGGTGGAACTGAGAAGTGGGAACAGTGTAGCAAAACTTTTAGGGGTGTATTATAGACCGCCAAATGGGGAGCGAGAATTGGAAGAGCAAATATGTAAGGAGATAGCAGATATTAGTAGTAAGCACAAGGTATGATTGTGGGAGATTTCAATTTTCCAAAAATAGACTGGGAAACACATTCTGTAAATGGGCTGGATGGTTTGGAGTTTGTAAAATGTGTGCAGGATAGTTTTTTGCAGCAGTACATAGAGGTATCGACCAGAGAAGGGGCAGTGCTGGACCTCCTGTTAGGAAATGAGGCAGGTCAGGTGACGGAGGTTTGCGTTGGTGAGCACTTTGGGACCAGTGATCACAATACCATTAGTTTCAATATAATTATGGAGAGAGTCAGAACTGGACCTAGGGTGGAGATTTTTGATTGGAGAAAGGCTAACTTTGAGGGAATGCGTAAGGATTTTAAAGGAGTGAATTGGGACACTTTGTTTCATGGGAAGGATGTAGAAGAGAAATGGAGGACATTTAAAGGGGAAATTGTAAGAGTACAGAATCTTTATGTCCCTGTTAGGTTGAAAGGAAATAGTAAAAATTGGAAAGAGCCATGGTTTTCAAGGGAAATTGGACACTTGTTTCGAAAAAAGAGAGAATATCTACAATTTTTATAGGAGGCATGGAGTAAATGAGGTGCTAGAGGAGTATAAAGAATGTAAAAAGAATCTTAAGAAAGAAATTTGGAAGGCTAAAAGAAGATATGAGGTTGCTTTGGCAAGAAAGGTGAAAGTAAATCCAAAGGGTTTCTACAGCTATATTAATAGCAAAAGGATAACGAGGGATAAAATTGGACCATTAGAGAACCAGAATGGACAGCTATCTGCAGAGCCAAAAGAGATGGGGGAGATATTGAACAATTTCTTTTCTTCGGTATTCACCAAGGAGGACATTGAACTCTGTGAGTTAAGGGGAAAAAGTAGAGTAGCTATGGAAACTATGAGATTCAAAGAGGGGGAAGTACTGACACTTTTGAAAAATATAAAAGTGGATAAGTCTCCAGGTCCTGACAGGATACTCCCTAGGACATTGAGGGAAGTTAGTGTAGAAATAGCAAGAGCTATGACAGAAATATTTCAAATGTCATTAGAAACGGGAATAGTGCCGGAGGATTGGCGTACTGCGCATGTTGTTCCATTGTTTAAAAAGGGTTCAAAGAATAAACCTAGCAATTATAGACCTATTAGTTTGACATCAGTGGTGGGCAAATGAATGGAAAGGATACTTAGAGATAATATATATAAGCATCTGGATAAACAGGGTCTGATCAGGAACAGTCAACATGGATTTGTGCCTGGAAGGTCATGTTTGACAAACCTTCTTGAATTTTTTGAAGCAGTAACTAGGGAAATTGATGAGGGTAAAGCAGTGGATGTTGTCTATATGGATTTCAGTAAGGCCTTTGACAAGGTTCCCCATGGAAGGTTGGTTAAGAAGGTTCAATCTTTCGGTGTTAATGGCAGAGTAGCAAGATGGATTCAACAGTGGCTGAATGGGAGATGTCAGAGAGTAATGGTGGATGGCTGTTTTATCAGGTTGGAAGCCGGTGACCAGTGGGGTGCCTCAGGGATCTGTGTTGGGTCCACTGTTGTTTGTCATGTACATCAATGATCTGGATGATGGGGTGGAAAATTGGATAAGTAAGTATGCAGATGATACTAAGATAGGTGGTGTTGCGGATAATGAAGTAGATTTTCAAAATCTACAGAGAGATTTGGGCCATTTGGAAAAGTGGGCTGAAAGATGGCAGATGGAGTTTAATGCTGTTAAGTGTGAAGTGCTACATCTTGGCAGGACAAATCAAAATAGGACGTACATGGTAAATGGTAGGGAATTGAGGAATGCTGTGGAACAGAGGGATCTAGGAATAACTGTACATAGTTCCCTGAAGGTGGAATCGCATGTAGATAGGGTGGTAAAGAAAGCCTTTGGTGTGCTGGCCTTTATAAATCAGAGCATTGAATATAGGAGTAGCGAAGTAATGTTAAAATTGTACAAGGCATTGGTGTGACCAATTCTGGAGTATGGTGTACAATTTTGGTCACCTAATTATAGGAAGGATGTCAACAAAATAGAGAGAGTACAGAGGAGATTTACTAGAATGTTGCCAGGGTTCCAGCAACTATGTTACAGAGAAAGGTTGAACAAGTTAGGTCTTTATTCTTTGGAGCGCAGAAGGTTAAGCGGGGACTTGATTGAGGTCTTTAAAATGATGAAAGGGATAGACAGAGTTGACATGGATAAGCTTTTCCCATTGAGGGTAGGGAAGATTCAAACAAGAGGGCATGACATGAGAATTAAGGGACAGCAGTTTAGGGGTAACGTGAGGGGGACCTTCTTTACTCAGAGGGTGGTGGCTGTGTGGAATGAGCTTCCAGCAGAAGTGGTGGAGGCAGGATCGATTTTAACATTTAAAAGTAAAGTGGATAGGTATATGGACGTGAAGGGAATGGAGGGGTATGGTCTGAGTGCAGGTAGATGGGACTAGGGGAAAACAAATGGTCGGCACGGACTGGAAGGGCCGAGAGGGCCTGTTTCCGTGCTGTAATTGTTATATGGTTATATGGTTATAAAATAAGGGTCAAACTGGTAAGTTCTCATTTAATCTTACTATTTTACTTTGGAGTCACGTGAGTGACTTCGTGAAGACTTCAAAGCTCTGTGATTTCATGCACTGGACCACGTCCATGCTCACATACTGCCATAATAATTGATGGAGGAAGCATGTTAACGTATTTCAGACTTGAAACAAAGCTGAAAAACAATAATGTATTTATTACTACAAAACAAATACCCCTGACTTCGGGGAACGTTTAGGGAACAGTACTTAAAACACTATCCGCAAACATTGCAGGAGCGTCCACAGGTTTATTATAGAAATGCTGAAATGTTCCTTCATTGGCCCGCTGTTGTGAGGACATGATCCATGGGTACCTCCATGATCCTCGCCACTGATGTGGATGCAGCCCTGGTAGAATGATATTTGAAAATATCAGTGTCTACCCCTGCTGCACCCAACATCACCCTGAGCCACCTGGAAATAGTCTGCACCGTTACCCTGTGATGTGGGCTTTTATAACTAATGAATAGGCCTGTTTCCAATCTCCTGATGTTTTGGGTGACATTAATGTAATGTCGGAGATGGGTGGTTATACAGAGGCTTACATCACCGGGATGTGCATGGAATTCCAATTTAAGGCCTGTTGATCCAGGCCTATGGTGTTTAAGTAACTCATCTATGAAAAAGGTTACTTTGGTAGGGGTCGAGACCATCCTGTCCAGTTTTAGTTTATGGAGGGCCTGGACCCGTTGAGCTGTGATGAGTGCCATTAACATCACCACTTTATAGGTGAGTTTAGCCAGCGGTAGTTCTGAAACTGGTGACCAACTCCTGAATAGGGACAACACAACCCCAATATCCCAGGTCATATTATAGCGTGGTCTAGGTGGGTTAGAATTAAAAATACCCCTCATGAGTTTTGATACCAGCTGGTGGGATCCTACTCCGATATTGAGGTAGGACGACAATGCGCTTCTGGCACTTTTGATGGCATTATTGCTCAGGCCCTCATAGTGAAGGCCTGCGAGGAATTCCAGCACATCTGTGATGATGGCAGAGTTGTAGGTGGTATTAGTCCTGGAACAGAAGGCTTCCCATTTCCTTATGTGGGTAAGGTACTGCTTCCTCATGGACTCACTGCACGACGTCGTGATGATAACCATGGTCCTTGTTGACAGCCCAAATTCCAGTAAAGGTCTCTTCAGAACCTGCAAGCCAACAGGTTCAGATGACCATGGCACGGATGACTTTCTCCTGATATGGGATGTGTCAGTAGGTTCGGGCATTTAGGAACCTGCACCCATGGTTCCTTCACCACCGGGTATCATGGCTGTGTGGGCCAGTCGGTTATTATCAGAATCCCTGATGCAGAATCTAGATGGATTTTCTGCAATACCTGACTGATGAGGCAGAAAGGAGGATATGCATAGAAGAACAACTTCCCCCAATGTAGCGAGAACGAGTCCATCGCTGCTGCCCCAGGATCTGGTTCCAGAAGAGACATATGTTGGTATCTGATGGTTCAACCCGGACGCTAAGAGGTCGATATCTGGTGTTCCATATTTAGCTATAATGTTATCAAATATTTGGGGGTTCAACATCTACTCAGTGTTGTCATTGAGTATCCGTGACCTGGTGTCCGCCACTGTATCACCCGGAAGGTATGTAGCTGAGATCCAAATATTTCGTTCAATGCACCAGTGTCAAATTATGTTTGCCATTTCATCGCAAGATATCGACTTGATACCACCCATATGGTTTAAATATGCCACCACTGTGGTATTGTCTATATGTCGACGGACATGCGTATGATGCATATTCGTGCAGTAAGCCCGCAGTCCATGAAATGCTCCCAGCATTTCCAAATAGTTTATACCTTGTGATTGGAGTAATGTAGATTTGTGCAAATCCCATCTGCCACCACAACTAGAAGTGGCGTCGGTAGCTCCCCATCCCTGGGCGTTTGCGTCGGTTTGTAACACGACTGACGGATTTGTAACTATGATGGGATTGAAGCAATCTCGAATGTTGCTAATCCACCATCGTAGCTCATCATTTGCTTTGTTTGATAGCTGCATAGGTCTGTCAAAATGCCCAGCATTGATTTTGAGTGCAGAGATTTTTGCTCTTTCCAAATTTTGATAATGTAATGGTTCAAATTGTGCAGCTGGAAATGTAGCTACAAGTTTTTCAATCACCTTGGCAGCATGTCGAATAGTCGGTTTCCTGGCGCAAGCAAGTCTATTACATGCCTCTATTATGTCTGTTGCTTTGTTCTCTGGGAAAGTGACAATCATACGATTGGTGTTAACCGTGAATCCCAGATAGTCCGTAATGACAGAAGACTTTGATTGTCTGGATGGATGAAGAACCCCAGCTTTTCAAATAGTGACTTGGTGGCTGTCACACCCAATTTAGCTAATTCCAACGTTTTCCCCACAATCAGAATGTCATCAAGGTAGGCCATGATTATGTGGTTTTGTCTTCGTAGAGACGCCAATACTGGTTTTAATATTTTGGTAAATAACCTGGGGGCTGTTGTAAGTCCATTAGGCAATGCTTTCTATTACCATAGATGCCCCATCCAGACAAATTTTAAGTACGGTGATGTTTACGTATAGGTACTGAATAGTATGCATCTTTTAGATCGATGCAGGCCATGAATGATGCAAACAATTGATTTCATATTAGGTGTTGCAGAGCAGAGCTAATGCATCCTGTTGCTCTTCCGTCATGTCCATACCGTCGACTGACCTGGCAAATGCCGTGATGCCTGAGATCAGTAGTTTCAGGATTATTTGGATTTTTAATTCCTGTGCCCTTATCCCAGGGCTGATGTTTCCCCATATGGGGGTGTTTACGGTAGGGACATTCAGTGACACGCAATTTTCGGGAGCCATGTATTTACTTGTTATCTCCAAAATGACCTGCTCCTGTAGCTGGTGAGTTGTCAGGTAATTTATGCTAGCCGCTAGCCTCGGCTGAAGAGGTTGCCCTTTCTGGGATGGTTGAGTAAACTTGGATACCATCCCAAGAAGTTCCTCTTCTTGCATCTCTTGCAACTGGGTCTTCAACCAATCCCTTCGAAGTCAGCTAATCCCTGACTTCTTGCGCTCCCTACTGAGGAGGGAGATATGTTGGGCAGTCCTGGTAAAGGGCCTGCCATGGATCTGCGTGATCCTTGGGACACCTGCTCCTGCTGGAGTAGGTCCGTCTGGAGCAGCTGCTTCATCATTCGCTCCATGCGAGCTATGCGACCGCCGCCGCTGTCTGTGAATGGCAAGTCATCTTCCCCAGATTCTGATGAACCTAGGGGGCCTCTACCACCAGTCCGCACCTCGTCGAGGTGATGTCTATGGGACTGAAGTAGGTAGTTGGTGTCAGCCGCTCCTGCGGGGCTATATGACTCCCGCGCGGATCTGCCGCTTGTCCGCGGTCTTCTGGACTGAAGCGGTGGATAGTCGGTGCCTGCCGCTCCTGCGGGGCTACATGACGTGTGTGTTGCTTTTCCACCGGTCTGCAATCTAGCAGACTGAAGTGGTGGAGAGTCGGTGCCAGCCGTTCCAATGGGGCTACGCGACTTTGTTGCAGTTTTCCCACCGGTCCGCCCTCTTGTGGAGTGATGCGGTGGAGAGTCGGGGTGTGCCGTTAAACCGGGCCCTGTCTTCCGCATCTTTTTACCGCTGTATCTGTTCCCGTACAGACTGTGGCGGTAGGGAGTTGGGGTCTTGGCTACCCTGCACCCACGCGGTCCTACCGCCAGTATGCAGCTCCTTGGAATGCTGCGGTGGTGAATCGGGTCCTGCCGACTGAGCGGGGCTCCCCGACTTCCGCGCTCTTTTCCCGGCCCGTGGTACGGGTGCTGCCGGTTCTGTGGTCAGCTCTGGGGTTGTTGGCCGCTGACTTCGCTCTGAAGTTCCGCGGTCCTGAAATGCATGCTTCAGCGCAGCCTTCTTTTTAGATCTTCTTTCCATAGTTTTCCTGTAGGAATAATCAAGTACAGAAAAACTAACCAGCTGAAGGTTAGTGAAAGCTTACCTGAGGGCCTTTTTGAAGCTGCCGGGGGGAGGAGCGCCCTCCCCCCCCAGCTTGTCGACTGCAAATCCGAGTGATGATATGTCGCGCATGCGTGCTGGCGGGGTCTTCACGAAATCACTCACGTGACTCCGAAGTAAAATAGTACATTCTGAATGGTTTCAAGTTATCCACCAAAATCCACAGGGATCTGGCAGCAGATGAACCTGCATCTGAGCTTCTCCCATGCAGAGGCTTTACCTTCTGCTGCAGCATACCACTGACTTAATGCTATCCACACTGTGCCAGTAAAATCCTCATGAAGTTCAACAGGGCAACATGAAACTCTGCAGGCTTCCCAGCTCCCAGATTAAGTTGGCACAAATAGAGCCCACCCATCAAGCTCAATGGGAGAAAGCAAATATTGACAAAAAGGCATGTGGAAGTTTCTTTTACTTCAACAAAAATATTTTTAATTGCTTCAAGTATGAATGCATGTGATTAGTCTTTTAACATTTGAAAGAATATTTTATAGAGCCACAGTCAGTACAATTAATTCATGGGACCATGGCGCCCATCTATGCTGATCCTATTTGCCGACATTAATCCAATTTCCCTCTACTCTATTTCTATACATTGTTTGTCTCTCCATTATTTGACTGAAATGCGTGTCACTACATTTACATGCAATACCTTCCCTCTCCCCTGACTCTCAGTCTGAAGAAGGAAGGAACTCAACCCAAAACTTCACCCGTTCTTTCTCTCCAGAGATGCTGCCTGTCCCACTGAGTTAATCCAGCATTTTGTGTCTATCTTGGGTGTAAACCAGCATCTGCAGTTCCTTCCTACACCTCTATGTCTAGTTAAAGAGAAACAAATATAAAACAATCAATTATTCTCTTCAAGAGGGTTGTAAACTTTTGTGTAGCATTTGTTAACGCGTCCTGTTAGTTGGGGAGGCTGTATAGATTATAAAAGGCTCTTGAAATCCACAGTATTACAAAGCTCATTGATTAATACGAAAAATGAATTTTGTAGGCTTGTTTGACGTCACAGACCTTGCTCAGTAAATCCATTCTGTGCTAAATATACAACACTGCTCATTACCTTGCCAAGCAGCAAGAGCACCAAGCAAAGACACATTTAGCATAATTATTGCATTGCTGTCATTTCCTGACACAAGTTCATACATGTTTTATTACCAGCTTTGAAATCTTTTTGCCAATCTGATAATTTAGTCATTATTAATAATATATAATTATGCAATGATATGTTGGTATTAATTCTGCTACAACTGACTATTTAACTAGTCATTCACTTTCCTAATTATTAATATTATTAGTTAATCCAAATTTAACTATTCTTTACAAGGAAGTGCATGAAATTGTTGACACCGAGAGCAAAAAGTGAGGAAAAATATTTAGTTTTGATAGCATTTAAATATTACTCATTTTTCTACTGATTCCGAGGTTCATTTTGATACAAAATAGAACAGCAAATACAATTATTTCTGACTAAATTCTCCCAGTTGGTACTGATGCCAATCCAAGGTGAAAAATGCTACTGCAAGATGAACTAGAAATTGACCTTTGCACCCAGAGCATAGTTGTCAATGGGAACCCAGGGAGCTCTATCGGTGGTGTAGACAGGTACTAGTGAGTCATCTGGAGATTTTACAACAACCCAATTCAAATTATAGGTCTTTTCAGCTGAGAATTTTAAAAAAAAGGTGAATTATTCTTTCATTTACTCAACCTGTTTTGATTTTAAACAGGGAATGTATACGGTAGCGTTTGAGTTTTTGAGAGCCATAATTCAACCTGCCCTGTCTGCACCTACTATATAAGTAGTACTGCCAAGCAGTGGAAATGGTGTTCTGCAAACAGACTACTTTTTAAGCAATGAGAGGACAGCTGTGCAAATAGCTGGCTACGTACAATTCTGACCACACAGCTCAACAATTGTGGCCAGTAAAGGTTGTCCCTAGCACCCCCCACCCCACATCAAAAAGAGCAGCTTATGAGGCAATCCTTGCTGGGTTCTTCGGCATCATTGGCTTGCTCTATAAATTATAGCAAGTGGTTTATCTGATGTTTATGATCTATGGAGCTCTCAATACCTAATGAAAATACTCCGGATGTTCTTTGAAAGCATGCCATTTATTGGTTTTTCATTAATCACAATAAAGAAAAATAACTGTTGATAGGAGAAACTTTCTTGCATTACTTGGGAAAATTCTGTACAGCTTTAATTGAAGGTGGTGTAAGAAAACAGAAAGGGTAGATTTACCCTATCTTTTTAGTTCCGTGCTTTTGTTGGCTTTAGATAGTTTGGAATTTTTCTAGGTCAGTCCATTGGCATTACATTGGGAAGTGGCTGCCAAGTATCTGAGCCAAGTCTGTTAGACCCCAACAGTTAGATTCAGGTCTGCTGTATATTACACTAAGCCACTTAACAAGTTGGGCTGGGCTGGCTCAGTATTTATCCAGGACAGGATGATTTACTTCGTATTACCACATGTATCATCTGTTTTTGATTAATACTTAGTGGTTAACTCTTAAACAGATTGATAGCATACTTGAGATCATTATATGGTCAGGTTAGATATGGAAAAACATTAAGTACTCTGGCCCTAAGTGTATTCAGATTGGCCATGGTCAAGTCAGGTCAGGCTTCAATCTACAACCTAAGCTGAGTTTTTAGTTTGATTTGAAATATACTAGAATATATTGGTACAGGAAATTGTGAAATTAAGAGTGGGTGGACTGGTCCAAACACGTTGATGCCTCATGCATCCAAGAATGCATTACCAACTTCTCTACTTCCTCATAAGACTAAAGAAATTCAGCATATCTCTATTGACCTATCAATTTCTAAATATGCACCAGAGAAAGCATTCTATTGGAATGCGTCACAGCTTGGCTGGGCAACTGCTCTGCCAAGATTACAAGAATTGCAGAGAGTTATGAACGCAGCCCAGTACATCACATAAACCAGTCTCCCCACAACCCCTTCTTACCACACCCTCCCCATAGCAGGCACGTGCCATGAGTAATTACTCAAGGAAGGCAGTCAGTCGGCTTTTTAAAAAAAACTTAAACCGAGCATGCGCAGATTGCTCTCTCCGTAAAAAATAAAAATAAGTAACAATTCAATTTTCCCAAGGCTTATAAATCTCCTTCATTTTTCAATTACTGAATGGGTGGGGGACGGAGGATGAAAACAGGTGGAGAGATGGTGGGAAATACGGGAACACGTTGAATCAGTTGTCTTCTTATTGAATGACAATACAAATTCAAGGGACCAATTGGAGAGAGAGTTCCTTTCACAGCGTGTGGAGAGTCTGTGCCAGGGGTTAAAGATGCGGGGAGGGCAGGAGTGTTGAGAAGGTGGGGGTCGGAGATCATGTCAGACTCACTCACCGCTGCCGCAGCGCTCCGGGCACGGACAGCAGAACTGGCTGCCACTTCCGGGGAAGGAAGCAGCTCGGGTGACTGCGAGCGGCTGCCGGGACCCGACAGCAGAACCGGCTGCCACTTCAGCGCCTTCTGCCGGCCCGCTCTCCTCTGGCAGTGCTCTCTGTCTGAACAACTTTCACCTGCCGCTCACCGGCTTCACTCATGTCAGCCGCTTCCCGCAAATCCTTAAATTCCCACAGCTGAGTAACCTCAATTGGTCCCTTGAGCATGCTGTCAGAATTTAAGGATTTGCGGGAAGCCGGCCGGCGAGCAGCAGGAGAGAGGTGTTCAGATGGAGAGCACTGCCAGAGGTGAGTGGGGACCAGCAGAAGGGGCTGAAGTGGCAGCCGGTTCTGACAATCCATATTTGAAAAAGCCGCCAAGAAACGTGCGCTCTGCATGCACAGAAGGCTGCTGCGCATGCGCAGTACTGCAAAGGCAGAATTTCAGCTGCTTTCAGTCCCGCTTTAAATTGATGGCTTGAAGCAGCGCCTATGGCATGTGGGCTGCACAGACCTTCAGGGGTTACAAGTGCTGCGGTTGAAAGGCACGGAGAATTATGCCTACCTAAGAGATCGATCTCTTATATAGGCATAATTCTCCCATGCCTTTACTATTTATATTTAATAATTGCCATTTCATAATTTTAGTAAGGGTAGGCAGATCCAAGGTAAGATATCCTTTGATACACCTTCTGATATATTTCTGCCATCTACAAAGCACAAATCTATTATGTCAAGGCAGCAATGAAGCTCTGCACCATCCAGGACAAAGTAATCCACTTCATTAGTACCACATCCACCATTTTAAAATTTAATTTCTTTGATCTCTAGGTCGCATGCAACAGTCTACAAAATGCACTGCAATTGGTCATCTAGGCTACCCTAATAGTAGCTTCCAAGCCCATGACCTTTACAACCAGAAAGACAAGGATGCCAGGCATTAATACCACCTCTGGGTTGTCTGAAGAAGGAACCCAAAACGTCACTTATCCATGTTCCCCAGAGATGTTGTCTGACCTATTAGGTTACTCTGGCATCTTGTGCTTGTTTGGTAAACCAGCATCTGCAGCTTCTTGTTTCTGCAGCTCTGGGTTGTACACAACTTTGGTTGAGTGATAATTTGATTTTCCTTTATGGTCTCTTTTAAATCCTGCAATTCCATGTCCATTGATATTACATTCACTGGGGCCAACATTTCCCAACCTGAAAATGTCTTCTTTGTTTTGGTCAAAGGTGATGAGGTTTCTAATCTATTTAAAGTTTCCATCTGGGATGTCAATAAATGGCCACCACTAATTGGATGACTGTGCACAGATGAGGCACATCCTGTCCTGCTGCTAAATTGGTAAACTATGCACGTTAGCCTAAGTCTGAAATTGGAACAACATTCATGCCCCTTCATGTTCTCACTTTCTCAGTGTTTATTGACATTTATGCAGAAATCTACTTGAAAAGGGGTGGCAACTGTCAAAAGCAATCCGAGAGTATTGGCATTGAACTTTTCATGAATTATGACATATGTATGGAGGCATATTGGAGCCTGAAGTAGTTAAATAAATGTGCCTCAGCTGTTGAAAATCAGTCTCAATTTTATGCAGTTACAGCAATTGTACTTGACATGTCATATTAACTTTTACCAAATCATTTTCCTCTCTCGTAAACATTGTTGAAATAGAAAACATATTTTGCTCAACCGTGTTTGAAATAACATTGTTAAAGCTCGATTTCAGAAAAGGTACTAACCTCATAATATTTCCTAATGTTGTATGGAAAAGTCAATAGTTTTCCACTATATTCGGTTGCTCTCCTTCAGTGAACAGTTAGGTAGCTCAGCGATTCATCCTCAGTCATACTCACATAGTCAATGTCTCATGACAGACTGGTCTTTAACATTTCAGTGTCCCTGGGGGTTTGGTAGATGCTGTGGCTCTGTCACACATTGTTACAAACACTGATGCACACCCACTACATGTCAAGTACATTTTCTATTGCCATCATAGCAGGCTTTCTTCACTTTTAATCTTAGCTCGTTCTTCATATGTTTTACGAATTATTAAATTGTGATTTATACAATTGCTGCATCACAGTAGCAATGCATCCCACTAAATTCAAAGCAACCCTCCACAAGAGCCATCCTGATAATTCCAATCACTAATTCTTCAATGCAGACTTGGATTTACTTATCATTTGGGTATTTATCCAATTCTCTCTTGGAAATAATGGTAGAGTCTGCTTCCACGATCTTCTGTGGCCGTATATTCCAGATCATGACATAATGCTAGATTAAAAAAATGTTCATCTTATTATCTTTGTTCTTCCTGCCATGCATTATAGATTGATCTTCTCTGCTTCCAAATTCAGAGCCACAGAAGAGCTATAGTCCAGAAGAAGGCCATTCAGCCTTTGGGGTTTGTATTAGCTTTCTGCAAGATCAATCCAACTAGTCTTCTCCCCATGACCATTTATATTTCCTCAAGATATTTATCCAGCGTCTTTGAATGTCATAGTTGATCCCGACTACACTACAAACCACAGCAATGTATTCTAGACCCTGTCCATTTCAAACACGTTTCCATTAGAGTTTTTTTGGTGATGCAAGTTTAAACAAATTATTTAAACATATTTCAGGACATTTCTCTAAACAATCCATGCTTCGCCAGGTGACCCAATTTCACTCAGAAATATACTTTCCCATCATCAAGATAAAATTTGTCTAGGAAGGAACTGCAGTTGCTGGTTTACACCAAAGATAGACATAAAATGCTGGAGTAACTCGGTGGGTCACTCATGCGTCTCTGGAGAAACGGAATAGGTGACACTCTGGGTCAAAACCCTTTTTCAGGCAGGCAGTTTCGACCCGAAATGTCACCTATTTCTTTTCTCCTGAGATGCTGCCTGACCCGCTGAGTTACTCCAGCATTTTGCATCTAACCAAGATAAAGTTGTCTGCTCTGTGTTTGCAGGGTTCATATTTTTGAACAAAGGTGAAACCGTTTCAAACTTCCAGATCTCAGACACAAACCCCAAATCTACACATATAACCATATAATATAACCATATAACAATTACAGCACAGAAACAGGCCATCTCGGCCCTTCTAGTCCATGCCGAACACATGTTTGGAATATGCAGTTTTTAACCTCATCTCAGCAATTGTCTCATCTGAACACAGTGATTCATTTAGATCAGTTAGTTTTCTTAGTATCTCCCCGAGTATTTCATTATTTACTTTCGCCAAGTCTCCAGGAGCATATTTGCCTTTGGCAAAAGGCAGATTGTAAAGTAATTGTTCAATACTATGCATCTGCTTTTGTGAATATATTTCCATACTGCTGTCAGATCAATCCATCCTATCCCCTTGCAACCCTTTTGCTATTTACATATATATATATAATATTTTAATATTCTCTTTTCCAATTGATGTCAGATCTTTTCTCTTGCTTTGTCTTTGCCTCTGAACTGCCTGTAAGTAGTTTGGTTCTCAGTAGTATCATAACCTTGACATCTGCCATAAAGAGTTGTCACATACAGCACAGAAACAGATCCTTCAGCCCACCTTGTCCATGCTGACCAAGTTGGCATAATAGACTAGTCCCTTTGGTGTGCATTTGGCCCATATTCCTCTAAACCCTTCACATACATATATCTGTCCAAATGTTTTTTAAAGATCATAAATGTATCTGCTTTTATAGCTTCCTCTGGCAATCTATTCCAGATGCAGACTACCATCTGAATGAAAAAAACTGCCTAGGGTTGCTCTTAAATCTCTCTTCTCTCACTTTAAGCCCATGTGATCTAATATAGAATCCTCTAAAAAAAGGTTTACTTTATTCACACTCTGATGATTCGTATATACTTTGGTAAGGTCATCGCTCATCCTCCTGTGCTTCAAATAAAAAAAAACCCAACCTATCCAACCTCTCCCTATAACACAAGCCCGCAAGCCCGAATAATATCCTAGTGAATCTCTTCTGCACTCTTTCTAACTTAACAATTTCCTTCCTGTAACTGCGTGACCAGTACTGCACACGTTACATCTAGTGTGGTATCACAAAATGACATACAGCTGCATCATGATGTCGTGATGTTTGTGCATTCCCAGTGAACAAGTGTGCCAAACACCTTCTCCACCACACCGTCCACCTAACGTGCCAATTTTATGGAACCATGCACCTTCCATCTCTGTGTGGTCAAGATTAGACTTTCAATTATATAGAAGGCAAGGCAACTTTAATTAGGCAACACAGCTTTAGCATTTCCAGACCAAAGGCAACACAGCTTTAGCATTTCCAAACCAAAGGCAACACAGCTTTAGCATTTCCAAACCAAAGGCAACACAGCTTTAGCATTTCCAAACCAAAGGCAACACAGCTTTAGCATTTCCAAACCAAAGGCAACACAGCTTTAGCATCTCCAAATCAAAGGCAACACAGCTTTAGCATTTCCAAACCAAAGGCAACATAGCTTTAGCATTTCCAAACTATATTTTCAAACCACATTAAGGGCACTGACAGGTCTGTAAAATCACTAACAGTTTAGTAGACATGTGTTCAGTGTTGTTCACATCTCAGACTGAGGGACGTGACCCTCTCGCTCCCCCATTTTACAGAGACTGACTGAGGCACTCAACACTTCCGGGTTTTATAGTCCCTCCGGAAGGGGCTTGGCCTTCAGGAGAGAGAATCTCAACATTTTATTTTTAATTGATGGGAAAAATTCTCTTGTCCTGCGCAGCGGAGGGGGACTCTGAGAAAGATGGCCAAAAATCACAGCCGTTAGTGGCAGCGTTTTTTCTAAAATCAATATACAGAATAACAGGAAGTGGTCAAGATCAGACTTTTAGTAATATAGATATTAAATTATATGTGCCATTCCTTGGTCCACCTTCCCAACAGATCCAGAACTGGTCTTAAACTTTGATAACTTTCCTCACTGTCAACTATACCACCTATTTTGGTGTCATCTGCAAATATATGAACTTCATTATTAACTACCAACAACTCTGATAACACTGACTCTTGCAGCAGTCCACTGGTCACAGGCTTCCAATCAGGAAAATCAACCCTCCTCAACTACCCTTTCACTCCTTCTTTCAAGCCTATTTTGAATCCAATTGCCTATCTCATCTTGAAAACCATGCAATTTAACCTTCTGGACTAGCCTACCATGTTCGTTTTTCCTATTCTATTTAATTGTCTATCTGTTTGGCTCTGTTTTTTTTATTTTTTCCTCAAGTGAATGTACTTTGATTCCTCCTGAATTGTCCCCATCTTGAAAGGATTGTCGTAATCAAGTTTTGTTAGGCAATCTTTGACTCCAATTTACCCCCAAATATTTACTCTTAGCCCACTGAGCAGTATCTTTCTTCAACTGAAAAATTAGCTTGGAGTGGTCCATTTACATTCCTGCTCTTCCAGACCTTTTGATCACTGCTTTCAAAACTTCTCGCCATGATGCTTACTCTTTGAACCATGCCCATTTTCTTGAACTATATCCAACTATATCCAGCAATGCTTCCTTCTTCTCTGGGCCAGGAAGACATTGTCAAATAGCTCTCTTAAACACCCCTCCCCTTCGCTGTTACTTCTCCAATCTACACCAAGATAATTGAAGACTGCATTATAACTACCCCTATGGCTTTTGCAAGCCTTTGTAATTTCCCCAAAGGTTTGCTCCTCAATATCACACCATCTAGTTAGCAGCCATTGGAGTGCTTTCAGTTGTGCAATTACAGCCATATTACCTCTCAAACAAACTCTTATCTTGGATTATTCTCACACTGAAGTTTCTCTTTAATCAACGCTAGCACTACCATTTCTACCCCCCCCCCCCCCCCCCCCCCTGCCAGGACCACCATTTTATTTTACTATCTATCTTCAACAACTTGCATCCAGGAATATCCATTATTGCCACAGCACCAAATGCCCAGTTGATTTATTCAGCCAACACCTCACTAGCTTTATTAAATAAGCATTGTACATTTACATACAGGCACTGTAAACCTATCTCAGGCATCTTGCACTTTCTCTTCGTCTGGTGCAACCTGAACAATTAACATACATTTGATCTGCTCTTGCAGACTTGATACCTACTTATTTTTCTGACACTATTTATCTTTTCCCAAACCTTTCAAAACCGTTTCCCCCCACACCCCCTCTCTATGTTAGGGTTATATTATGATAACCATTTTCCCAGCCAAAATTGATTTAAATCTTCTGCTATAACACAAAGAAACTGGTTTACAAGGAGAATGGTTCAAATTTTCACTGAGGTGATGTACGTATATTCTACACACATCACGTTTGCTGCTGCAATGGCCTTAATGTCCCAGGAAACTAAATTGCCCAATCCCAGCCTCATTTTTTCAGCCTTTTACTTATCTTCAGTTTTCACCCCTTTCTAACATCGATGACACATGCAATAGGAATAATGCTGAGATAACTACCTTTGAGGTCCTTCTTTGTAATCTTTTTTGCCTAAATCTTTAAATTGCTTGCATGCACAACCTTCATCCATTTTTTACATATAAGAACAACTCCTGGCTGTTCACCATACCCTGGATAGTTCTGCAATTGCTCATATGCCATTGGAATTTTTTTTTGGATTTACTTTGCACGGAGTTTGAATAATATAACAATTTACTATCAAATTATGTTCCAATGCTTTCAGTCCAGTCAAAGTCATATATTAAATGTACATAACCATGGTCAATATTCACAGAAGTAGCATCTGCATTTATTAAAACATTATCAGAATAGGTTTCTATAAAGAGATGAAAGAAATGTCGCATAATTCAATTCAATTTTTAATTGTCATTGTGCAGTGTACAATACAGAGACAACAAAATGCAGTTGGTATCTCCGAAGGGCGAACTTACGAATAAACAAGTAATTGCGCAGCAGTATGAGTATATACATCTATACATATACAGTGGTATCCGTGCAATTTGCTGGTTGGGGTAGTCCGGTGGGGGGGGGGGGGGGGGGGGGGGGGGGGGGGGAGGGGTGGAGTCAGGCAGTCATTGAGGTGCAGCGTTGAGAAGTGTGACAGCCGCAGGGAAGAAGCTGTTCTTGAGCCTGCTGGTATGGCAGCGGAGGGACCTGTAGTGTCTCCCGGATGGGGGGAGGATAAACAGTCTATGGTTGGGGTGTGAGCTGTCCCTGACGATGCTGTGCGCCCTGCGCAGGCATCGTTTACTATGGACAGACTCAATGGAGGGGAGTGAGGAGCCTGTGATGCATTGGGCGATCTTCACCACCCGCAGCTCCGTGGTGAAGGTAAGTGCAGGAGGGAGCCGGAGTTCGTCCGGAAAGTCGACCAGGGGAACACTATAGCCGCAGGAACCGAGATTTAAAAGTTCCTGCCGGCTATAGTGGATGATAGTGAGACTGCTCCGGGTGAGCAGACTCAAAACAAGAAAGATGGTAATGCAGAGTTCGCTGATCCAAGGGAGACACGGGGCGTCGCAATGCTCCCGCGCCGCCGCCATTTTAATAATGCCAGAAAAGCAAAGCAATTCACCATCTTTAAATGTTTTAGAATTGTTAAATAAGGTTTATTCAGAACTTGGGCATTGATACTCAGAGTATTAGGATTACTATTATTAGAGGGTGATGTGAAACATTTCAACAATAGTAAATTAGAAAAGATCTTTTAGTGACTCAAAAAACTGATACTCCCTGCCTAAGCCACTCTGTCTGCTCAAGCACCCCTCCCCACCTCATTAAAAATCCCTATTTCTAGACCGTTTAATACCAATCCTACTTTTATTTCCAGAACTTCAACTGTACTGCCACCACCGCCACATTCCCAGATTGAAACCTGACCTTGCACAGTAAGAGATCATAATGATCGTATCCTGCTTGGTGTCTTGGAAGCTGGTTGACCCAGTTGTTACTCTTCGCAAAGCAACATTTGCTCATTGATTTTGCAAATCTGGGAGAATCGGACATCACAGTGGCAAGTTCAGGACTGAAAGTATTTGCAATAGATGTTTCCACTAGTGGGAGAGTCTAGGACCAGAGGTCATAGTCTCAGAATTAAAGGACTTTCTTTTCGGAAGGAGATGAGGAGGAATTTCTTTAGTCAGAGGGTGGTGAACTGTTGGGTAGCTTCTTGAAAAAAAAAAATTCTAATTGATAAAAAGCCCCAATTTGTTTGCCAACGTTTTGCACCTGAACTTGCCACTGTGATGGACAATTCTCACAGAATTGTTGAAAGAATGAACAAACTTATCCAAGGGAATCCTAGATTTCACTAGATCCTCAAATTCTGTCACTGCCTCACGTGACATTGACACGAGGACGATCAAAGCAAGTCCCTCTCACAAACTACTGCGGACACCTCTGACAAGAAGACAACACACAACTCCAAACCTTGCCATCTATCAGAGCTGTCAAGCTGTTTCCATGGTTCTGAATTTTCATTGCATTGATAAGCATTTATAGATGTTCTAATTTCATTTTTAATGGTTATTAGACTTAAAACGATGACAACAAAAATCACTTAAACTCTTAATTAACAATGTTTGTGGAAAAGCTTTAAAAAAAAATGTGCGTTACCTTGCTCTGTCTTTGTTTTTCTTGCTTGCAGCTTTAAAAATCCAGCAAGCTCCTGTTCCATCATTGACCTAGTTGTGAAATTTGTAAGTTCAATCATTGGCACTCATGCAAATATCCAAACGTTCCACCAGTATCAAGGGTACATGTAAGCACTACTATACAGGCTAAACCTAGCAACATCCTGCACAACCTGGAGAGAAACTGATGGGTTAGCACTACATTGGCATTGATTCATAGCATCACGGCCATATGGGAGATTGTCTATGTCTGATTTCAGCAGGTGGTACCATGTAACCAGTCTGTGCACTCATCTGCACAACGCAAGATTGTAGCTACCCTGAATCAAGGAGTTCAAATTAATCTGCCTTGCACCTCTCTTGTATTTAATTTTAGTCTAGTTTAATTTAGTTTAGAGATAGTGTGGAAACAGGCCCTTCGCCCCATCGAGTCCGTGCCAACCAGTGATTATCCCGTACACCAGCACTATCCTACACACTGGGGACAATTTACAATTTGTAGAACCTGATTAACCTGTGAACCCGTACGGCTTTGGGATGTGGGAGGGAACCAGAGCACCCAGAGGAATACCACACAGGCACGAGGAGGACGTACAAACTCCACACAGACAGCATCCGAGTAGAGGATCAAACCCGGGTCTCTGGCAATTTGAGGCTCTCCCACAAGGCGTTCTCTCCCTAAAATGCTGCTAAAGCAGCAGACTCAAAATATATCCTGAATATGTGGTTTTAAATGGGGCTCTCTTATCATCCTGCTGATAGAACTCAACAAATGATAAGACAAACACAAATGAAACAATGTCAGCTCCAATGATGAAACCTCAAAAATAATCCAAAACTGAAGACAATAAACAAAAACTGCTCTGGGGAAATATGGTGCAGATCTCCCTGTGAGCACACAATGTTCTTTACTTATGTGTAGGTAAGCTGAGCATGCAGCACATTGCCTATGAGACATCATCCTAATGTTCATTCACATTCAAAAAAATTTCATTTTACTAGTTAAATTAAATTGGCCTGAGAGAATGGCCACAATTTCACGCTGTGCACAAGTCATGCAGGGATCACTTAGCATTCAGCTCCACAGAATATCAGCATCTAAGCCTGCACCACTGTCAGCAATACTGTGAAAATTAAAATAGTAGGTTTACAGCCGGCAGTCAAAAGAACTATGGCAAGAGCATTAACTGTTTTCCATTAGGGATAAGCTCCTATCATCTGCTGACAAGAAACCTAGGGCGCTTCCAACAACCTCATTTCATCTTTGTACATTCATTTGGCAAGATAAAGTCTATGTGTCCTAGAAGCTCTGAGCAGGCAGTAGAGTGAAGGGTTAGTAGAATGCCACAAAGCAAAGAGATTACGGGTTGAGGATGATTACGGAAGCAAATAAGTAAAGGATGGGAACAGATGGTGCACACAGTGTGAAGGCCAACATAAATGTCAGAAGAGAAAACAGCAAGGCACACCCACGAGAACATAAATAAAATTAATCAGGTTGGAGGCAAAAAGGGCAAAATGTAGGGAGCCTTTGACACCAAATGAATCTTCGATCTACACAGCACAGAAACAGACTCTTCAGCCCAACTTGTCCATGCAGACCAAGTTGCCTACCCAAGTTCTGTTTTCCTCATTTGGCCTATATCCCTCTAAAATGTTATTTTCCTGTATCTATACAGATGTTGTTAAATGTTATAATTGTACCCGTGTCTACCACCTCCACTGGCACCTTGTTCCTCTATAATAATAAGCTGTCTCTCATCTTAAATCTATGCACTTTAGTTTGAGACTCCCCTGCCCTGGGAAGAAAAGAGTGTGACTATTTACCTTATCAATGACCTTCATTTTATAAACTTCTGTAAGGTCACTCCTACGCTCTGGAGAAAAAAGACCCAGCATATCTTGCCTTTCTTTATAACTCAAAGCTTCCAAACCTGGCACCATTGTTGTTATTCTTTTTTTGCTCCTTTTCTAGTTTAATGACATATTTCCTACAGCAGCACATCCAGAGCTGTACACATCATTCCAAATGTGGCCTGAGCAATTTATTGATCAGCTGTAACATGATGTTCTACCTCCTGCACATCATGCAAAACACAAAATGCTGGAAGAAATCAGTGGGTCAGAGGGCGTCTGGGGAAGAAATGGACAGGTGATGTTTCATGTCTGGAGCCTTCTTTAGACTGATTGGAGTGGGGGAAAGAAATTTAGAAAAGGAAGGTAGGGGCAAGTCAATGCCTGGCAAGTCACAGATGGATATCTCAGGTTGAAGAAAAGATCCGACTCAAAACATCACCTGTTCATTTCCTCCCGGTGCTGCCTGACCTGCTGAGATCCTCAGCACTTTGTGTTTTGCTCAAGCTTCCAACATCTGTAGTTTTTTTTGTGTCTCCAGGAACCTTTGTAATGACTGATGAAGGCCAGCATGCCAAATACTTTCCTCGTCATTCTGCCTACTCGTGTCACCATTTTAAGGGAACTACAATCCTGCACCCATGTGTGTCCTTGTAGTACACACTCCCCTGGACCCTGGAGAAAAATGCAAAAGAACGGAAAGGCTAAATCAGCATAAAAATAGCAGATCAAACAGGTCCTCCATTAGAATTTAACCTCTTCCTTCTTTCTTACGCCCAGCAACAAAAATGAAATGGTCGAAATCAGTTCATGGAGTTGGCAGCAATCTCTTACAATTGATATTCAAATGGCAATGTGCAGATTTGGTCAGTAGAACCCGTCCAGCTACAGTTACACTCATAGAAGTCAAGTAAATCTTCTAATGGAAATCCTTCCTTCCGGTTCAGATACTGGCACTCTGAAATAAGAAGTGGCATGGAAGGATATTTGGGGATGTAATATTCAGTGCAAAGTAACTTCTCATGGCTGCAATTCATCGTCGGGAGGGAATTGCAGTGGCAGCAGAAACATGGACTAGTTACTTACTGTTTCACTGATGCAATATGCAGCTTGTGGGAAGCGCTACTACTCCCTGTGGGAATGAAGAGTTGGCGATGCTTAAGTAGGATGCACTTCAGAGAAGGAGGAAATATTCAAAATGACAGCCAGTACTGGTGTACAATAAAAACACAGAGGCAGTTGCTGGCTGAGACACTGCAGCAAGCCAATATTTCCAACTTCAAAATAGGAATTTGTTTGTTGGTATCAGAGTTAGCTCAGCAGCAATATGTCACACTGCAGCATCCCCCCATGACCCAGAGGAGCATTAAGGCATTGTGCTCAATTTTTCATTTTCAAAAGTATCAGCTTAAGGCGGGAACTCTCACATCCACTGGGAGATACGATTGAGCACAACTTCTTTGCATCAAACCTCTGGGATATAATTTTATTTTTGAAGGAGATGGCGGATGTGGAGTAGACACCAATTGTCAACACTTTCTGCTTCTGAAGGGATTCCTCAATGTATACAATTCTCAATCTCACAGTATAAATGCATAGGTTAGCCGTGTTTGCTGATCAATAATTTAATGACTTCAAGTAGTGCAGCATAAAGTGCAAGATAAGCAATTGCAATAAACAATTATCAGCAGTTCACGTAGATTAATGGTGGTGCCTGCAGGCGTGACACCTGCAGCGTCCACTTCACGGCAAGTATCAGTGGAGTGCGGGGAATCTTATGCCCTATGTCTGATACTTGTTAGTCTTCCAGTGCACGGATCCGCTGCCGACTGCAACGTTCCAATTTATACGATGGTGAGCCATGGGACACAGGGAAAGCTTGGTGCAGCAAGCTCTTTAGAGGAAGGTCACAGTGCTGTATTCTTCAGCCACTGTGCACTGAGTGGATGTGCCCTATGTAATAACCTCTCAAAGTTTCACTGATGAATTGCTTGAGAATGAAACATCACTGACATGTTGATTATATTGTTAATATGTTAAACCTATGTAATGATGCAACAAATGAAGGCAATGCCACATGTCCCTATTGTAGGTATTTTAGTTCTTTTTGTGTTGTCTATATCGGCACTAAATTGTATTCCCAGGTGTTTTTGTATCTTCATGCTGCAAGAACCTTCATTTCTACAGGAAAAACCTTGCACTTGCTAAAGTTGCCTGCTGGCTGTGCTGCTGCAAACAAAACAATGCTTTTCACAGCCGATCTTTTGAAAAAGGGAAAACGGACAGGTTTTCTTTGACGTGGATAAATATAGGTGGTGTGTGGGATGTTTAACTGAAGAGCTCTAGGTCAGGTTGAATCCAGACAAACCAGCTGGTATTACTTCGCCTACGTTTGCTCTTCGCTGCAGTGGGTAAAAAAGAGCAGACCACCCAGCTAAACCAATTCATGGATATAATATGGGGAAATATGATTCAAATTGCCAAACAAAGGACTTGAAAGTTAATTATTAAGTTGAAAGGACAAGTCAGGCTTCAAAACCCCTGACCCACCTGAATATCAAGAATTATGCAGGATGAACAAAGCCTTCTGAATGTACAACCTAACGTATTGCCGAGAAACCTTCCATTTATCTGCATGATATCTTTTTTACTCTCACAAGGCATTTGTTTCACACATCAGACATAGATCTTTGAGGTTCCGTATCACCCGTGGAAGTATTCTCATCCTAATCTGCATCAATTTAAGGTTGACATAATTATGAATTCTTTGAGTAAACAGTCTCTTTGAGATATACTCAAATTCACAGAGAACGAACTTGCATATTCACGTAAATATATTCTCAAATTTAGATTTATTTTGTTTTTGGTTCTAAAGCTCTTTCAATTTGGTGTACATTTCCACACAAGTTTATAGATTAAAATAAATTTA